>CM056059.1:50451211-50936211 GCA_029574335.1 Rana kukunoris | reverse complement strand
CAACTCAATGAGACAGATTTGTCTTGTTTTGCAAGTTAGATGTTTTTCACCTCTATCACTCAGCCCCTCTCTGCAGTTCTTTGTGCTATTGGGAAGAACGGATATGCCCTCTCACTGAAACCTTAATTGAAACGCGGCTTTCTCTGCGAGCTGGCAAAGCCAGTCTGGGTATTTTATTGTGTCTCCAGATCACCACATGTGTCTCAACACCCTCGTTTATTTTATTTATTATTTTTTTTTTTTCTCTCTGACGCTTAATAGGCTTTGAGCCTGCTAACCCAATGTGGTGGGAACAGGCACAGGAACAAGAAATGCTTTAAAGTAGGTGTTTGTCATTAAATAGAACATTCCCCCTGTCTCTTTAGAAACCATCACAAAAGCTCAGCTCCCTGCTGGAAATTTTCTTAGGCCCCTCACACAAAAGACAAAGTTTGTTTAAGAAATCGCTGCTGAAAAAAAGAGTGGACAAAAAAAAAGCGTCAGGCCATTAAGGTAATTATATGAAACCTATGCTGTATAACAGCTTAATTGATATTAATATTTGTCTAATTGGTGATTGGGAGACTGCTTTGGGCTAAATCTCTTTAGAGCAGTTTCAGCGGTTCAATAGGCTGACTGCTTGTGGAGAGAGTTCACAGCGCTGAATGGGCCTGTTATCTTTCTCAGATGGCTCCCTTCACCTCCTACCCCTGGAGCGGTCCTGCCACTCACTCAGCCACTTGAGGGCCAAAAGCACTCCTCTACAGAATTGTCCAATGACATTTTCTTTTGTTATTGGTGGACAAGAGCTAGCAGCCGTTCAGAAGCAATTAAGTGATTGCTATAGGACTATATATATATATATATATATATATATATATATATTTTCAGACACAATGAGAAATTTCTTTTACTTTTGCTAAATTATAAATCTTTGATAGTGATCAAATAAAAACATAAAAACACACATATATATATATATATATATATATATATATATATATATATATATATATATATATATATATATATATATATATATAGATATATATATATATAGATATATAGATATAGATATTTATATATATAAATATCTATCTATCTATGTCTATATCTATCTATCTATCTATATATATAAATATATATATATATAGGTATAGATATATATCTATATATCTATATCTATCTATATCTATATCTATATATCTATATAGATATAGATATAGATAGATAGATATACAGTATATAGACATAGATATATATATATATATATATATATATATATATATATATATATATATAGATAGATAGATAGATAGATAGATATAAACAGATAGATAATAGATAGATAGATAGATAGATAGATAGATAGATAGATAGATAGATAGATAGATAGATAGATAGATAGATAGATAGATAGATAGATAGATAGATAGATAGATAGAATGACCAATGCGTTAATCATCTACTTGAAATGTATGGCTTTGATTTGTTATTGATCATACGTATTTTATTATAATTATGTAATTGGTTCCCAATATACTGTATGACATAGTATATGAGATGCAATTTGGTAGAATTATTATTCCTTGTTCCTGCCTAATGAAAGGCATTCTGTAACTTTGCCCGAAACTGTTGCTGGAGTTTTGTATGTATTTTGTTCCTTCTTTCTTTATAAATTGGGAGTGTAGCAATCCTGGACTTTGATTATTCTCTCCCTCTCTCTCTCATTATTTATATATATATATATATATATATATATATATATATATATATATATATATATATATATATACATACATATATATATGTATATGTATATATATATATATATATATATTTTTTTATCTTTTTGGGAAGACTCTACACTACAGAGTGCCCTATCCTACATATACTAGACAAATGTAACCCCTTCTTGTCCAGTACTTAGCCCATCACAGATTCCAGTATTCACTTTCCAATTAAAAGCAAAGGAATTCCTGGCTATTAAACTGTAGTGTCAGAGGTGTCAAAAATATTTCAATTGAAATCTTTGCCCTTTTTTATATTTCTATATTTAGTCACTGGAAAGACACTGTAATGACAGTCAACTTGTATCGTGAACTGTCGGGAGTCATTACAGTTCAGGTCTGGAAACTAAATACAGAGTAATAAATTAGGACAGGCAAGTTAGTGAAATATATACAAGATGCTTTCTAACACATCAGTCAAATGCCATATTTCCCTCCCACACTTATTAATACGGGAATCCCCACTAAACACACCTAATCCTTTATGTATATTATAACTTTTCTGTTTGTACACAAGTCTATCAGCATTATTGTATGCTGTTAGTTTCTATGGTAATAATACTGTCACTTGTATTATGCAAACATAAATCAAAGAAATATATTAGCAATTTGTTTTTTGTTTTTTAATTCAACTTTAAAACTAAAAAATGACAAGCGGACAACAGACAAATCATTGGATTAGAAAACTGAGAAAATAAAATAAAAACTAACAAAATAAATAAAAGAAATGGTATGCATGCAAGAAAATTGGTATTGGTATTTTTACTTAAAACTTTTCTTATTTGCAGTGAAAAGAAGAATTTCAGGCATTTAGGAAAAAATAAAGTATGTGCTAAAAAATATATATAAATTCAGAAAATGACATCAAAGGTTAATACATTTCCACCACGCCGAGGTAGCTGACATGTTGCCTCGGCGTGTCTTCCGGGTATCCCGACTCCACCGCTGTGAGTTGCTGGAGCCGCAATGTCGTCACTCCCACACATGCGCGTGGGAGACTTCTTTCTGATAAGGTCCGGCATCTGCCTCAGTTTAGGCCAATATGTATTCTACTACATGTTTTGGGTAAAAAATCGCAATAAGCGTATACTGATTGGTTTGCACAAAAGTTATAGTGTCTCCAAAATAGGGGATATATTTATGGCATTTTTATTATTATTATTTTTACAAGTAATGGCAGTGATCTGCAGCACTGTGACATTTTGATGGACTGATCGGACACCTTTGACACTTTTTTGCGGACCAGGCACGTTTATACAGCGATCAGTACTAAAAATAGCCACTGATTACTGTATAAATGACACTGGCGTGGAAGGGGTTTAACACTAGGGAAGCGATCAAGGGGTTAAGTGTTCCCTAGGCAGGTGTTTCTAACTGTGGGGGGAGGGGACTGACTGGCAGTCACTACAGATTTACAGATCTCTCTACTTGCCTGACATAACAGAGATCTGTCTGTTTACATTGACAGATCCCGGTTCTGGTTTTCTGTAGAGCGGTCACGGTTGGCCGGCAGAAATCACATCCTTCGGCCATGCGCATCGGCTCCTGCATCACGCCACGGGCATGCGTGACTGCTATTGTCTTTAAAGCAGCCAATGTACACCTACAGTGATTTGCGCAGCTGTGCCAACCTGCCACAGTATAATGACGACTGCTGGTCGGCAAGCGGTTAAACAACTGTATTTTTGCAGGTTTCCAGTAACTTCTTGCACTCTTGAATATTCCAGGTTTGCAATTTCAGACTGCTGCTGAACTTTAGACAATTTTGGGAAAAAAATTACAAACACCTAAATCAAAGAAAAGTGATATTTTTAGTATATTATTTGGATCAATCCTAAAAACAGGTTTTCTGGTAATCACATTCTTAAAACACATAGCAGATAATTTACTATAACTAGAGAGTGCAAGCTGTGCATGGTAGCCAATCAGCTTCTAAGGCCGCGTACAGACGATGAGACATGTCCGCTCAAACATGTCCGACGAACCGTTTCCATCGGACATCTCTCATCGGATTTTGGTCTGATGGCGTGTACACACCATCGGACGAAAATCCCCTCTGACTGAGGACGCGGTGACGTGGCGGTGACGTTGACGCCACCATGTCACCAATCCGGGAAGTAAAATACTTTCAAGCATGCGTCGAATCCATTCGGCACATGCGGGAGATTTTTGTCCGCTGGTTAGGCGTACTAACGAGCGGACATGTCGGACAGACGGGTTTCCAGCAGACAAGTTTTAAAGCATGCTTTAAAACTTGTCTGCTGGAAAAACCTGTCTGCTAGCCCGTACACACGGTCGGATATGTCCGCTGAAACTGGTCTGCGGACCAGTTTCAGTAGACAAGTTTGATCGTGTGTACGCTGCCTCACTTTAGCTAGTTTAATTAAGCTTAGACAAAAAAAAAAACATGGAAGCTGATTGGTTTCTGTGCAAAGCTGTACCAAATTTTGCACACTCCAGTTTTAGTAAATCAACTCCCATTTGTTCCTTTCAACTACCTTTACCTGGGAGTCCTAGTAGATGATGGGCTCAGCAATGGCATGCAACAAAGCTAATAAAGGGACTGGAGGATTTTAGTTATGAGGAAAGGTTGCGAGCACTGAACTTATGCCCTGTACACACGATCGGTTCATCCGATAAAAACGGTCTGATGCATTTTTCCATCAGATATCCGATGAAGCTGACTTTCATCAGTCATGCCTACACACCATCAGTTAGAAAAAAACAATTGTGTCAGAACGCGGTGACGTCAAACACAACGACGTGCTGAGAAAGTTAAATGCTTCTGAGCATGCGTCGATTTGATTCTGAGCATGCGTTGATTTTTAACCGATGGATTTCCCCACAGACGATCGTTTTTTTTCTATTGTTTTTTTAACCATTACAATTTTAAAACAAGTTCCTAGTTTTTTCACCGATGGATAAAAAAACGATGGGGTCCACACACGATTGGTTCGTCTGATGAAAATAGTCCATCAGACCGTTTTCATCAGACGAACCGATCGTGTGTACGCGGCTTTATTCTCTCTGAGGAAGAGACGCTTGGGAGGGAATATGATTTTAATTTACAAATACCGTACTGGTGACCCCACAATAGAGATAAAACTTTTTTGGGAAGACATGTAGCCACTTATGAGAAAAGAGATTTAACTTTAAACTACATAGAGGGTTCTTTATTGTAAGAGTGGCAAGGATGTGCAATTCCCTTCCACAGGCTGTGGTCTCAGCAGGGGCATCAATGGTTTCAAGAAACAAAACTATTGGATAAGCACCTGAACGACCGCAACATACGGGATTATACAATGTAATATTGACATATAATCACACACATAGGTTGGATTTGAAGGACTTCTGTCTTTTTTCAACCTCACCTACAATGTAATGTATATGGAACAGAAGTTTACCATGTGCTAACTTCTGGTAGCTCTGTTTCAATGTAAAATGTGACCAAATACTTTCAGTCTACCTTGCCACCCACATACTGCAACCAAAACTCCAAGTTCCTTACTTGCAGCAACAGGACTTGTACAGAAGCAGTTCACTGTGCTGCTGGTTTCTCTGGTAAAGCTCTAATAGTAAAAGAGACCTCAGAAGGGGCTACAGATTCCAGTATGCAGTAAGCAGGTGTGGGTTGCTGGTCGTCAGTAGTGTAGAGCTGAGTTAGTGGTAGACCATGGTAGGGGACATGCAGGGTGGTATGGGAACATTAGAAAAATGTGAAAGTGATCCAGCGCTACCCAAATCACTTTCACATGTTTCTATTGTCACTTGTGTACTGTAAACACTTTTAGATTTGGCTGCTTCCCTCCATATATTTATATATTTATATATTTATTTATTTATTTATTTATATTTACACGGTGGACGTTTGATCTGATTACACTAGTTCATTGATAGCGCGGAGGCTTTCTTTATATATTGGTATGGGAACATTGGCTCAAGGGATTTGTTGAGCCAGAGGACATTGTAAACCTTTGGGTTTCATATACATTCAAACTCGAATTTTCTGAGATGGAAAATAAAAATAAATATGACACACAAAGGCATTGGTTAAACCTAGGCATGTGCATTGCCGAAAAATGTGTTTGTTTTATTTATTTATTTATTTTTATAAATCTTTTTATTCCATTTCTTAGACAAACAAACAAAACAAAACACAACAAAACATCATACACATTGAACCTAAAATATATTAATATTAATATAATTAATATGATTTTAAGATCCAATCACATTGCATAGCAACTAAAAATTTAAAATAAAAAATGGAAAGAGTATAATTAACAAAATGGCATTTGTCCATTCAAATGTCAAGCCTTTACAGCATATATTGAGGAAAAAGAAGGAGAAGAATTTTTTTTTCATTTTTCGGGTCATTCGTTTTATGATCGGAATTCAAAAATCTGAACAAAGATCCGAAAATTAGAAAGAGCGAAGATCCGAAAATTAGAAATAATAACTAACTAACTAATAATAACTAACTATTAATTTATGGGTATTGAAATTTCTTTTCAAATTTGGCTGTTAATGAATTAACCGAAGTTACAAATTATCCGAAATAACAAATGATGCATCTAAACAAATGAATATCACTACCCAAAGTGAACGGAGGAGCGGGTGCACCTGATCTTTACCATTATTATGTAGCGGCAGTATTAACAAGGATAGTGAACTGGTTCCACTCCTCCAATACTAAACAATGGGTACTAATAGAGCAATGGCTAAATCAATTTGATCTTACCGCCCTTCCTTGGTTAGATTTTGAGAATAGTGATATCTATCGAAATTTATCTTCTACTATGCCCTCCCTAACATCCCACCTATTAAAAATTTGGACCAAAACAATTATACAATTAGAACTTTCCCCATTAGTAGGACCTATGACACCTTTATTTGGTAACCCGCGATTTCCGTCGGCTTTAAAACGTAAAGATTTCCTTATTTGGAACAAAGAATCACATCGTAGAGTGTGCCAGATTACTTGCCAGGCAGCATTCCCACCAATATTAAACCTAATATTTACATCGAAGCCCTCACTTATGCAATGGTTGGAATATCGGCAACTATTATCTTTTTTGTCCTCTCTTCCCTCAAATACATTTTTGTATAGAGACACAACTCAGTTTGAACTTCTATTGCTACAAGACTCAAAACCAAAACATGTATTATCTTCAATCTATAAGATATTAGCTATAAAAAAACACCCTGAAGTCCCTGAATACATAAGGAAATGGGCGAATGAGTTAAATGTTCAAATTGAAGATGCAGAGTGGAAGAAAGCATTTAATTTAACACATTGTATGTCACTAACAATTAAAGCACAAGAGACAAATTACAAACTTCTTTCCAGGTGGTATTGGAGCCCAATGTCATTAAAGCGTATATACCCAGATAAATCAGACATATGTTGGCGATGCCATATATTTAAAGGTTCATTGCTACACATTTGGTGGGAATGTCCCCTAATCTTACATTTCTGGGAAAAAATTATGCAGCTATACACTTTAGTTACTGGGGAACCAATATTAAATATACCACAAATCACTTTGCTCTCAATACTACCAGGATCATATAAGAATATTAAAAGGGGTCTTTTGAGACACTGGTTGACAGCAGCAAGACTAGTTATACCACGGCACTGGCGCTCAATACAAACTCCATCAGTTAAGGAATGGGCCAGTGAAATGGATAGTATAGAAAAGATGGAATCACTTTTAGCACTTGAATTGGATACACATGAGGAGCACCTTCGGATCTGGGCCCCCTGGAGAGTATATAGAGAAACAACAAGAATTTAGAAATTACTTGTAGGAACGGAACAAATTAGTGGTGAGTGGTGGGAGTTGTTACTGCCAATCCTTAACCGTGCCCTATTTTTTTTTTTGGGGTTGTTGTCTTGTCTAGTCCAGTTTTGTTTTGTCTTGACCTGTCTTGTCATGTCTTGTCTTGTCTTGTCTAGTCTTGTCTTGCCCAGTCCTGTTTTGTATAGTCTTTTTGAACAACACAGTTCTGTTAATTACTGTTAGCCAAAATACTGCAGGTGTTTAATGTTATTGCCTAAGGCGGCGTACACACGACCGAGGTTCTCGCTGGAAACCAGCGAGAACCTCGCTGGAAGCTGCATTCCAGCGAGGACCTCGGCCGTGTGTACGCTCTCGGCGAGCTTCCCGTCGGGAAGCCCGTCGAGCAGAAATAGAGAGCACGCTCTCTATTTGCTCGACGGCCCGCCTGGAAGAATGGCTGGTTGCCATTCCCGACGGGCGGGTCGCCGATTTCGACGGCCGGCAGGGAACCTCGACGGGCGGAACGATGTGTTCTGCCCGTCGAGGTTCTCTGCCGTGTGTACACGGCCTTATTGATTGTTGGTATAATTCTCTCTCCCTTTAGGCTATTGTATTCTTGGCCTAATAAATTCTATTAAATACCTCAAGGCATGTCGGTAAGTCCTGGGTGAGCGACGTGTGTCATATTTAGGTGTGCAGTGAAATCACAAAACAGATAAGTGGCTCTTCCGGGGGCAGGGGGTAGCTCTACTCTATACTAAACCTTTAACCACATGCCGACCGCGCTGTAGACAAAATACGTCTACAGCGCTGTCGAATTCTGGAGCCTGCAGGACTCGGGAAAGATTGTAGAGGCTCGGCCGGGTGGTGCATGAGTAGCAATATAATGTCCCTGCCTGGTGCCATTTTTAAACGGAACTTTGAAGGCAGCAAACGGTGCCCATAGGAATGCAGGGACGAGTGTGGGCTGGGAGGACAAGGGGAGCTGGGCTGAGTCGAGACTGGGGCTGCAAAGTTGCTGGAGGAACTCCTAATACTTTCTAATGACTTATTTCTTCTAAAATGGGAGACACCGGGATCCCCCCGCCACCACCGCTATACTGTACTCTGCATACTGACACCCGCTGCTATTACCAACTCCATGGGTGAGGTCTAGTAGTCTTATCATGGAGGGGGAATGGAGAGGTGTAGTAGTCCTGTCATACATGTGTGTGTGTGTGTGAGGGGCTCTGTAATGTGACACTGCGGAGATAACCTCTACTTCTCTGTTCCCTCACATGTCTGCCTCCATGGAAATACTGGTAGAGGAGGACACTGATGTGCCTTACTGGAGAGATGAAAGGGACACAGTGACAGTGACAGAAGGCGGACACTGTCACTGACTGATGTGGAGACAGCAGACAGGTATGGAAATATGAAGGGGGCAGTGGAGGAAACTACCATGTCCACAGATTCTAACCATCTCCTGCCCACAGCCTCTAACCATCTCCTGCCCACAACTTCTAACCATCTCCTGTCCACAGCCTCTAACCATCTCCTGCCCACAGCCTCTAACCATCTCCTGCCCACAGCCTCTAACCATCTCCTGCCCACAGCCTCTAACCATCTCCTGTCCACAACCTCTAACCATCTCCTGCCCACAGCCTCTAACCATCTCCTGCCCACAGCCTCTAACCATCTCCTGTCCACAGCCTCTAACTATCTCCTGTCCACAGCCTCTAACCATCTCCTGCCCACAGCCTCTAACCATCTCCTGTCCACAGCCTCTAACTATCTCCTGTCCACAGCCTCTAACCATCTCCTGCCCACAGCCTCTAACCATCTCCTGCCCACAGCCTCTTACCAACTCCTGTCCACAACCCCTAACCATCTCCTGCCCACAGCCTCCAACCATCTCCTGCCCACAGCCCCTAACCATCTCCTGCCCACAGCCCCTAACCATCTCCTGCCCACAGCCTCTAACCCTCTCCTGTATCATGTCTGCAGTCTGAGGAGGAGTCAGGAGAGGAATCATGAGTGGGAGTGCCCCTGGGATCATGGGGGTCATGGGAGAAGGCAGATGTGTGTGGACTGTGTAGATGAAAACCAGAGCCTCCAAGCTGGAGCCATCTGACTAATCCCTGCACGATGCACCTGAGAGGAGGTCAGTGACAGCGCCACCAGGTCAGTCTGGGAGGGGGGGGGGGTTGCTGATGTAAGGTGGAGTGAATACAATAATGTAAGGGGGCACTGATATAAAAGTTCCCCCTCTTATATTAGTAGCCCCTCCTTACCTTAGTGTCTTCACTCTGCTGAAGGTGGTCCCTGGTCACCAGAGTGCCCCCCACATCAGAGTTCCTGGCATTCCCCTCTACACCAGAGTCTGCAGAATAGCCCCTTACAGTGCAAGGGTAATGCTGCAGACCCAGATGTAAGTGGGAACTCTGATGTAAAGTGAATGCAGTGGACTCTGATATAAGGTGGTCTCTGGTCACCAGAGCCTCCCCTTACATCAGAGTCCCCCCTTAGATTATGATCTGCAGCATTTACCTTTACATAAGAGTTACTTTTCACTATAAGGGGGGATCCTGCATACTGGCTGGGTTATAGTAACCTGACCTGACTAACAATATGTTTATAGTTTAAATATTGATATTTGCACAGTTTAGCACTGAAAACTATAATTTTAGGTTCTTTTTTGCAGTGCCAGTAAAAAATGTGGCTCTGCCAGTAATTTTCATGATTTTGCCAGTAAAAAAATGGTGCTGTTTGTAAATTTTGGCATCCTGCCAGTAAATTTCACTTCAGGGGGTTGGCAACACTGAATGTTAGTCAGCTATCAGACCCTGGGTGCTCTCTTCTAGGTCTCTGAACATGTGCTCTGATTCAGTTAAAGACAGGAATAAAATATTCTGTGACTCCTCTCTTCTAATATCCTCTTAAAACAATCCCCATTTTCCTTTATTACAAGTTATGGGAGTCCTGTATAGTACAGTATGATCACATCAGACATCCAAATCACACCTCACACCTTCTTAGGGAGAAGGTTCCGGTTTCAGGCAAGGGTCTACGTAATGAGCAGCCTCTTTGCTTCGCTCACGTCTCAACTGATTCTGGTGTTCAACAACAATAGCAATACACCCAAAATTAATATTGTACCCTTGACCTCAGAAGCTGGTATCGCCACCAGGACTAACATGTGAGTGTTTTGCATAACTGTTTATTGTTTATTATTGTTTATTGTTTGTTTCTTATACAAGGCGCATAGTTCACAAAACATGTTTGCATCGATGCGCCTGCTTCCCGTCCAGTCACGTTACCAGAAACATACCAAGAGAACAAACTTTAAAAACAACATAAAAGCGAGTGGCGGTTACAATAAACATATAGACATTCTAACACTCGGTACTACATGTATACATTATAAAAACGTTAAAAACTGCATAAAAACAACAAAATAAGGAAGAGGGGGGAGGAAGGAAAGGGAAAAAGGGGAAGGGGAAAAGATAGAGAAGGAGATATCTCACCCCAAACCACTAAAGGCCCTAGTAAACGACAGGGTCTTCAGATCTTTTCTGAATACCTGGTACTTCTCCTGTTGTTGCAGGTGGCATGGAAGCAAATTCCATAACTGGGCAGCTTGAACTGAAAAAGCTCTGCCCCCCCCCCTTTTTTCAGCCTATAAGGCTCCCAAACAAAATTGGCGTCCTTTTTTTCCCACAAATAGAGCTTTCTTTTGGTGGTATTTGATCATCTCTGCGGTTTTTATTTGTTGCGCTATAAACAAAAATAGAGCGACTATTTTGAAAAAAATCCAATATTTTTTACATTTTGCTATAATAAATATCCCCAAAAAATATCTAAAAAAAACATTTTTTTTCCCCAATTTAGGCCGATACGTATTCTTCTACATATTTTTCGTTAAAAAAAAACGCAATTAGCGTTTATTGATTGGTTTGCGCAAAATTTATAGCGTTTACAAAAAAGGGGGTAGTTTTATGGCATTTTTATTAATATTTTTTTTTTACTAGTAATGGCGGCGATCAGCGTTTTTTTTCGGTACTGCGATATTGTGGCGGACACATCGGACAATTTTGACACATTTTTGGGACCATTGTCATTTTTATAGCGATCAATGCTATAAAAATGCATTGGATTACTATAAAAATGCCATTGGCAGTGAAGGGGTTAACACTAGGGGGCAGGGAAGGGGTTAAGTATGTTCCTGGTGTGTTCTAACTGTATGGGGGGGGGTTGACTCACTAGGGGAAATCACTGATCTTCTGTCCATACATTGTATGAACAGGAGATCAGCGTTTCCCCCACTGACAGGAACGAAAGGTATGTGTTTACACACATACCTCCCGTTCCCCGCTCTGTAACGAACGAGCGCGCGTGCCCGGCAGCGATCGCGCCCGCCGGGCACGCGCGGGCGTGTGCGCGCGCCCTCTAGTGGCCAAAAAAGATAGGACGTAGAGCTACGTGCTCCCGCGTAGCAGTGCCACCGTCCCGCAGTAATATGACGGCGGGCGGTCGGTATCTAGTTAAATCAGAGCTTTTAGACCAGTTTATAGCCCTCTTTTTCTTTTGCACAATTTTTGGGTATTTTGGCTATTTGCTAGCATGTTTTGCATCATTATGCTGAAAGAATCATTCCTGGTTCGTGTCCTTTCATGTTCTTGCACACCTTCATTTTATACAGAATTCATAACTGACTCTACAAAAGCAAGCTATCCACACCCTGAAACAGCAAAGCAACCCCAAACCATAACTTTTCTTTCCCTAAGCTTCACAGTTAATTTGACATTATTCTTCTAAAATGCTGTCTTCACATGTTTGCAAAAAACATGTCTACTGTTACTCTGGCTACACAACTCAGTCTTTGATTCGTTAGCCCAATTTTTTTTTTATTGTAAATGCATGCATTTTGACATCAGCTGTTACAAAATTTTCTTCTGATCCTGCAGTCACTGTAACTTTTGGGGCTCTTCTGGATTTTTTTTTTAGCTTCAGTCAACTCTTGGGCTGAATTTGCTGGATCGGTCAGCCTGGACAAAATGGCTGTCATTTGAAATCTACAACATTTGCAGATTTTTTTTCCTTACAGTGGAATGATAGATTTTAAATAATTTGGTTATCTTTTCAAAACCCTTGCCATACCCATAGACATGGGCGAACCTCTTTCTGAGGGCCTTAAAGAGCTCCATTGATCTTGGTATGACAACACCATACATGTCAACAGCAAAGAGAACACCAGACCCAAGCTCTAAAGGTTTACCTTATCTCACGAAAGTGAGTACACCCCTCACATTTTTGTAAATATGTTATTCTATCTTTTCATGTGACAACACTAAAGAAATTACATTTTTCTACAATGTAAAGTAGTGAGTGTACAGCTTGCATAACAGTGTCATGGTCTGGGGCTGCATGAGTGCCACCGCCACTGGGAAACTACAGTTCATTGAGGTAACCATGAATGCCAACATGTACTGTGACATACTGAAGCAGAGGATGATCCCTTCCCTTTGGAGACTGGGCCGTAGGGCAGTATTCCAACATGATAATGAACCCAAACACACCTCCAAGTCCACAGCCTTGCTAAAGAACCTGAAGGTAAAGGTGATGGACTGGCCAAGCATGTCTCCAGACCTAAACCCTATTGAGCATCTTTGGGGCATCCTCAAACGGAAGGTGGAGGAGCGCAAGGTCTCTAACATCCACCAGCTCCGAGATGTCGTCATGGAGGAGTGGAAGAGGACTCCTGTTGCAGCCTGTGAAGCTCTGGTGAACTCTGTGCCCAAGAGGGTTAAGGCAGTACTGGAAAATAATGGTGGCCATATAAAATATTGTGCCCAATTTGGACATTTTCACTTAGGGGTGTACTCACTCTTGTTGCCAGCAATTTAAACATTAATGGCTGTGTGTTGAGTTATTTTAAGGGGACAGCAAATTTACACTGTTATAAAAGCTGTACACTCACTACTTTACATTGTAGCAAAGTGTAATTTATTCAGTGTTGTCACATGAAAAGATATAATAAAATATTTACAAACATGTGAGGGGTGTGCTCACTTTTGTGAGATACTGTAAATACGAGAAGTTCCACCTCCATGTTCCCCAAGGAGGTTCTTATAAATTACAGCTAATTGGAAACACCAGATTCAAATTTCATGGATTTAAAGTGGTATTAAATATAGAAGTGTACTTGTTTTTTCTACCTGACAGATCTGCATTTTCATTTTTTTAGATTATGAGAATGATTATACCACATTATTTTCATGTCATCAAATGAAGATGTAATGTTTTTCTGTTCTATAGGTTGTACTTAGTTTTTCATATAACTAGATATATATTTAGATTTTAAAGTAAGAATTATTTATATACATATATAACAAAAGGTAAAAAACACACAATATTTTGTATTAAATCCTCCAACTGCCATTTACAAAATGAATGCATCAAAATAAATGATCCAACATCTATTCAGCAGTTTATTTTCCTTACTGAAATCTAAAGGTAATAAACACAAAATGATTCACAAACAATAATCTTCCAGCTGTCTTTATTTGCACAACCAACTTGGCAGCAGTTCTTTGTTTCCTTCTTTTCTAACTTGCTTTGTTATATGCCAAATGAATAAACACTGTATCTAAATTACATTTTTAATTTCTAAAGTTTCTTTACCACCTCGTACTCTTAAAGGGGTTGTAAAGGTTCCTTTTTTATTTTATAAATGGGTTCCTTTAAGCTAGTGTATTGTTAGTTCACTTACCTTGTCCTTCGATTTCCCTTCTAAATGTTTTTTTTTCTTTGTCTGAATTCCTCACTTCCTGTTTCTCCTCAGTAAGCTTTCCACCATCATCTGAGCGGTGGAAAGTCAGCCAGAACAGCTTACTGAGGAGGAACATGAAGTTAGAAATTCAGACAAAGAAAACATTTAGAAGGGAAATCAAAGGAAAAATCTTAAAGGAAGCTATTTAGAAAATATAAAACTAACCTTTACAACCCCTTTAAGAATAAATTCTAGGCGCATACAGGACAATACAATTGTAGAATTTAATTGAATTTCCTCTTTCCATAGAAACATTTGCCTTTTCTTTTTAAAGAGTCTGACTGATGTGTACTGAGGTAGGATAGAGGTATAAAGTTTGAATGTCCTAAAATGGACAACATAAGCCAGATTCCTAGCCTGTTGCTTTTATATTAAAGGGTAAAGGGTGGTACACTGATTGAATTAGCCGGTTCAACAGAAACTGGCCAACATTTGGCCAGTGTGTGCAACAGCCTGTCCGACAGAAGCCACCCTAACATCCATCTTCTATTAAACAGGCATGCTGGAAAACCAGCAGCCAATCGACACCCAATCAGTGCTGCAAGTGCTAACTGGTGTGTTCTGGCAGAGGGGTTAGTCCCCCTGTCAGAAAACAGTAGCTCAGTGTTGCATAGTGTGACAGGAAGTCAGGTAAATCTGTGGGTGTTGTCACAGACGGGAGATACATTTCTGCCTTGTTTAGATATTCACCAATTACAATCAGGTGTCAGCTACAGAGGTAGCCAGAAAGGTTTAGGGCGTTGGGAAGCTTCAGCTGTTCAGTATGAGGCAATTAAGGCCTCTATAAGTTATCCAGAGGATGACTACTGATTGCTGCATCCTGAGGCTTTTTGAGTTAGAGAGAGCAGTGAGCTGAGAAAGACTTCTGAAGAGGTGAGGTGGTGTTGATTTTTCTGTGTGATAAAAATCAAAAAGTCTATTGTTTTTCTGCTGTATGACCAGCAGTGTCTACCCAGCAGTAGGCTGTGCCAGACTCCATAGATAGGTTCCTGTGTGGTGACGGTAGATGCCCCAAGTGGCCAGGGTTTATTTTATGTTTTGTTTTGTTTATGCTGTTTGGATGCTTGCACTTGTTTCCAGCAATATGGAAGAATAAACCATCGGCTGCCTCTCTGTATAGTTCAGTGTGTAGAGAAGTCCATCCTACTGACCTGGAAGGAGGGTGGCGACCCCGACAAGGGGCCTGTGGTTGAAACTAGTCAATGATGCCCTCCCGCTCTATAAGCTCACTTTTGAAATTAGGAAAATATATAAGTCATTCCATAAGATTTGGGGCAGGTGGCTGGCTAACTCCTACACAACCGTAAAAGGTAGTACTGGTGGTGAAGCTTCCCGTTGCTAGAATAATCTCAATACGCAGTCCCACAAAGTGGTAATAATGCCTTTATATTTTGATGTATGTAGCTTTTTATTCTGACTTGCGACTTCTTTATACATATGCTGTTGACAATGGTATGGACTGATTCAGGAGCAAACTGTTAGGCCGCGTTAGGCCGCGTACACACGATCGAATTTGTCCGCTGAAAACGGTCCGATCGTGTGTACGGGCTAGCGGACAGGTTTGTCCATCTGACAAATTTCAAAGCATGCTTTGAAATTTGTCCGCTACAAACCTGTCCGTCGGATATGTCCGCTGGTTAGTACGGGAAACCAGCGGACATATCCTCCCGCACATGCGTCGTATCCTGTGAATGGATCCGACGCGTGCGCGCGGAAGTGTTTACTTCCTGGTGTGTGACGTAGCGGTGACGTAGCGGCGTCAACGTCACCGCCGCGTCACCACGCTGTCTGCCGGCGGGGATTTTGATCCGATAGTGTGTACATGCCATCGGACCGAAATCCGATGAGACATGTCCGCGCTAAACTGTCCGTCGGACAAGTTTGAGCGGACATATTGTTAGCATACAAGGTTTGTATTATATGAGCAACATCTACTAAATGTCATTGCTGTGTGCCTATTACATTATATGATCACTAGATGGCAGTGTTACGTTTGCTAGTTCATGTTTTGTCTATGTACAAGAAGTAATAATAATGTTCAGTTCCTGTTTCC
This sequence comes from Rana kukunoris, assembly GCA_029574335.1. NCBI lineage: Eukaryota > Metazoa > Chordata > Amphibia > Anura > Ranidae > Rana > Rana kukunoris. The sequence goes on along the minus strand of CM056059.1, from coordinate 50,919,795 downwards.
ACGACCTACAGACTGTCTGCCTGTAATTTGTTTAGCTCCAAAAGCTTATGTCTAACAGGTTATGGGCCCAGAGCATGTTACAGAAGCCCAGGATATAATACAGATCACCCCTGGATATAGCCAGATACAGTGAGCTAGAGCAATTCAGTGCAGAAGACAGCAACAGAAAGACAAACAGCAGTAATGGCAGCTGCTATCCCCTCAGCAAAGTTTTCCATTGCAAATCTGACAAATCAGAACTACCAATCTTGGAAATTCAAGATGAAAATGCTGCTTATAAGAGAAGGTACGTGGAAATGCATAAATGAACAAAGACCTGCACAGCCCACAGAGGAGTGGTTAGACAGAGATCAGAAGGCGCAAAGCACAATCTCCCTGTGCATAGATGATGATCAAATCATACATATATGTAACTGTCAAACTGCTAAAGACATGTGGGAAGAGTTACAGAAAGCACATGAAAGAGTTAATCTCAGCAATAAACTGTATTTAATCAGAAAGCTCTATCAGACTAAGCTACAGAAAGACCAGGACATGCAGGACTATATAAGACAGACCTTAGAGATGGTGGAGAGACTGCGAGGGATTCGAGAAGAGATGAAAGATTTCCATGTTGCAGCGCTATTATTAAGTGGACTTCCTGAAAGTTATGAGACACTTGTCACAGCACTAGATGCACGTCCAGATGATGATCTGACACTGGAATATGTTAAAGGCAAGCTTGTGGATGAATACAAGTGCAAAACTGAAAGCATGAGTACTGTGAGTGTGTGTTCAGAGACGGCTTTAAAGACAAGATACAAAAATAAACACAGTAACGTGCAGCTAGAAAGGCGGGAATGCTTTGTGTGCAAGAAACCAGGACATCTAAAAGCAGATTGTAGAATCTGGAAAGCTAGAATGCAAAAACAAAGTGCATTCCAACAAGCTAAGAATGTCATAGAAACAAAGGAATATGCATTCGGATCCAAAAATTGTGTCACCACTGTGCAAGCATGGTGTGTGGACTCAGGTGCTACAAGTCACATGACAAATAACCAAAGTTTCTTCGCTCAGCTTGATGAAAGCAAAACAGAAGGGATAACTACAGCTAATGGACAACTCATGAAATCAGTGGGAATAGGAGATGGCTTTCTATACTGTCCTATCTCTCCAGATATCACTAAAAAGATCCATATGAGGAATGTTCTGTATGTGCCAGATCTTGAAAGCAACCTTTTGTCAGTAAAGAAACTCACTAACCAAGGCAATGTAGTCACATTTCAGGGTGACAGTTGTATCATAACAAAAGGGGATTGCTTGCTTGCAAAGGCTAAAATCATAGATGAACTATATCAGTTGAACTGCAGTGAAATGGTTAAAATAGCCAAAGAGGATAAACATTCAAACTGCATCCACACTTGGCACAGACGATTGGGACACAGAAATTCTGATACAATAAAGAAAATAGTTGAGAATAACTATGCAAGCGGTATTAAGATTAATTCATGTGATCACACAATGATTTGTGCCAGCTGTATTAAAGGAAAAATGGCAAGGACACCTTTTCCCAAGCAGACAAACAGCAAAGTTCAAAAACCTCTGGACTTAATACATTCAGATCTTTGTGGTCCAATGAAAACTATGACTCCAGGAAAGAAAAAGTACTTCCTGACCTTCTTGGATGAATACTCCAGATATACCACAGTATTTCTACTTCACAATAAGGATGAAGTGCCAGAGAAATTAGAACAGTATCTCGCTCAAGTAAATAATATTTTCGGCAGAATGCCCAGAGTACTACAAACAGACAATGGCTCAGAATATACAAGTGGTAAAACACAAGCCATTCTCAGGAAGCATGGAATTATGTTCCAGACAACAGTTCCATATAACCCGGAGCAAAATGGAGTTGCAGAGAGAATGAACCGCACACTGTGTGAAAGTGGGAGGAGCATGCTATTTGATGCTGATATGCCAACTACATTCTGGGGAGAAGCTATCACAACTGCATGTTATCTTCAAAATCGTTTGCCGGGAAAAGCAACAACAAAAACTCCATATGAACTATGGAACAAAAAGAAACCAGATTTAAGACAGATCAGAATTTTTGGAAGTAAAGCCTATGTACACATTCCAAAAGAAAAACGCACAAAATGGGATGCATGTGCAAAAGAAGGTGTACTTGTGGGGTACAGTGAATCTCAAAAAGGATACAGGATTGTACATCAAGACACAAACAAGGTAACAGTCAGCAGAAGTGTGATTATTGATGAAACTTCTATGTGCTCAAAGTTTGAACAACAGACACAAACTATTCAAACTGAGAAAGAATCAACATCAGTCACTCAAGAAAATAAGGAAAGTGATACAGAAATAGAAATTACTGCAGAAGAATCAAAACCTGAATCTGAACCAGAAATACCTTCAGTCAGAAGATCAACCAGAATCAATAAAGGTGTTCCAGCTAAACGTTTATCTTACATAGCTCGCAGAGCTGTTCAAACTGAACCAGGTTCATGGAAAGAGATGCAGAAACTGCCAATGCATGAGAAACAAGTATGGAATAAAGCCGCTGATGAAGAAATGACATCACTCGAAGATCTCCAGACATGGACACTTTCAGAGCTACCTCAAGGTAAACATGCCATAGGATGTAAATGGGTTTTTAAAACCAAATGTAACTCTGAAGGGAAAGTCTGTCGGTACAAGGCAAGGCTGGTTGCTAAAGGTTACTCACAGAAGTTCGGTGAGGACTATGATGCTACTTTTGCTCCAGTTGCTAAACAAAGTACTTTCAGAACACTAATGACAGTGGCTGCCATGCGTACAATGATTGTGAAACATCACGATATTAAGACAGCTTTTCTTAATGGTGATATTGAAGAAGAAATTTACATGTCACAACCAGAAGGAAATTTGAAAAAGGGACAAGAGCATCTTGTCTGCAAGTTGAATAAATGTCACGTACCTGGTTATGGAGCCCAATGTGCAGGGAGCGGCCTCTCGTAAGCCTCTGACTCAGGAACCCCTGATAGAGCAGACAGGGGGTACGGAGTCTGGAGGGACACAAGCGCCTGGTGGGAAGCTGGAGATGGACCGGAAGAGGAAGTGAACAGGTGTTGACGAGGTCCTAGCAGAAATACAGCAAACACAGGAACGGTGTTGTAGCGCTTGTGAATAGGAGCCAAGGGATTGTCAGACACTGGATCAGGCACCAATCAGGAGACGGAGACAGGTCCGAGGGTTGAATCAGGTTCAGACCGGGTCGGTGAATCAGGTAAGCAGACAGCAAGGCGGGTTTAAGCAGAGTCGGTAGTCGGATCAGGCCGGGGTCAGAGGCAGGCTGCAGGCAGAGAAAGGTCAACGGAAGACGGGTCAGGTATTCGGTAATCAGGCAGACAGGTAACAGGTTCAGATTCAGTCAGGGATTGCTGCAGACTGGTCAGCAAGATACAGTGGGATCAGATGGTTTAAATAGCAGTTCTTGGCGCCGAAATGACGTCAGCGCGCGCGCGCGCTCCCGCCGCGCGCGCCGCGTGCACGCTCGCGCCGCGCACATCACGCGCGCGCACCCGCGCGCCCCCGCGCATGCGCTGAAACAGACTTCTCCTGGCGCTGTCAGTATGGGTAAGATTCCTGTATCTCTTATCATGACATTGCCCCCCCCCTACGGGCAGCCTCCGGATGCCCAACTGGGCCAACCTACTTGGGTGTGCCCTTTTATAGGCCTGGACCAGTCTCTGAGCATGAATGTTGGCCTCTGGTTCCCAGGAATTTTCTTCTGGGCCGTAGCCTTTCCATTTCACCAGGTATTGAACCTGGTTACGTCTCTTGCGACAATCCAGGATGGATTCCACCTCGAACTCCTCCTCGCCGTCGATAAGTACCGGTGTGGGCGGACCAGCATTCCGGTTGGGAAAAGGATCCGGGACTGTGGGTTTGAGCAGTGCCACATGAAAGACTGGATGAATCCTAAAAGAAGCAGGTAATTTCAATTCGTAAGCCACTTCATTAACCCTTCTGAGTACCTGGAAGGGACCAACAAACTTAGGACCAAGTTTCTTGGTTGGGCAAGCTAGTTTTAAGTTCAAAGTGGATAAATAAACTTGGTCCCCTGGTACCAAATTAAGTTGTCCTCTCCTTTTTCTGTCAAAGACCTCCTTATTATGCTCCTGGGTTCTTGCCATTGTTTCCTGGAGTATTTTGTTATTGGTGGAAAAAAAAATCCAAGGTTTCCTGAACAGCTGGTACTGAGCATTCCGGCATATGGTTGGATAGAAACAGAGGATGAAAGCCGTAGTTGGCAAAGAATGGGGACTGTTGGGTAGCTGAATGGATTGAGTTGTTGTAGGCAAACTCTGCAAGGGGCAACAGAGAAGCCCAATCATCCTGTGAAAAACTGGAGAAACAGCGCAGGTATTGCTCGAGCGTCTGGTTGGTGCGCTCGGTCTGGCCGTTGGTCTGTGGGTGGTACTCAGATGAAAAGGAAAGTTCAATCTTCAGCGCCCCACATAACGCTTTCCAGAACCTCGAGGTGAACTGCACCCCACGGTCAGATACAATATTAGCAGGTATACCATGGAGTCTCACTACTTCTTTAATAAAAAATGTTGCTGTTTCGGCAGCAGAAGGTGTCCCTACCATCGGTAGGAAGTGTGCCATTTTTGAAAGTCTGTCCACCACTACAAAGATGGTAGTATAGTTTTCAGAAGGAGGTAACTCAACAATAAAATCAATTGAAATCATTCTCCAAGGTTTCTCTGGAACAGGCAGTGGTTTAAGTAACCCCCACGCTTTGGTTCTGCTACCCTTGTGTTGGATACAGGTGGCACAGGATTCCACATAGCTTTTGCAATCTTGTAATAATTGAGGCCACCAGAAGGTACGCTGGATGAGTTCAGCTGTCTTATGGATTCCGAAATGTCCGGCTAGCTCGTGGTCATGGCAGGACTTGAGAATTGTCAATCGTAGTTGTTGAGGCACAAAAATCTTGTTTTTGTTCCATAGCATGCCGTCTCTTAACTGCAGAGTAAGGTCTGGAGATGGGTAAATTGATGAAGAGGCCTGCTTAATTTGAGACAGAAGATCTCCCTGTAACATAAGAAAATTGCCAGGGGCGAGGATGGTGTCCGGGGAGGAAGGAGCTTCAGGCCCATTGAACATCCGAGATAGCGCGTCGGGTTTAGTGTTTTTTGATCCGGGTCTGTAGGTTATATGGAAGGAAAACCGAGTAAAGAACAATGCCCACCTGGCCTGCCGTGGCCTCAGTCTCTTAGCAACTTTTAAGTATTCCAAGTTCTTGTGATCTGTATAGATCAAGATGGGGTGAGCTGCACCCTCCAGGAGATAACGCCATTCCTCGAGAGCTGCCTTGATTGCTAAAAGTTCCCTGTCCCCAACGTCATAGTTTCTTTCAGCTTCGGAGAGTTTGCGGGAGAAGAACGCAACTGGATGCAGAAGGGATTTGGGTCCTTGTCTCTGGGAAAGCACTGCTCCGACCGCCACCTCGGAGGCGTCCACTTCCAGGATGAAAGGTAGAACTGGATCAGGATGTTTTAGGATGGATGCTGAAATGAAAAGGTTTTTCAGGGTAGAAAAATCCGCTTGAGCCTCTGGGGACCACTGGAACCGGATACCCTGTTTGGTCAGACCTGTGATGGGAGCAATTATGGAAGAGAAGTTCTTGATAAATTTTCGATAAAAATTTGCAAATCCCACAAAACGCTGGACTGATTTCTTATCGGTGGGAGCGGGCCAATCTGTAATGGCGGTGACCTTCTGAGGGTCCATCTTGACACCGTCTATTGAAATGATGAGACCTAGGAACTGGATGCTCTCTCTTTCAAACTCACATTTCTCCGCTTTAGCATACAGACTGTGTTGACGGAGCCGGGCTAGGACCTTTTGGACATGTCTTTGATGATCTGACAGGGAAGAAGAGAAGATCAGGATGTCATCTAGGTAAACAATAACGAATAAATCAAGATAGTCTCTGAAAATGTCATTTACAAAATGCTGGAATGTGGCTGGGGCATTGCAAAGGCCAAAGGGCATCACCAGGTATTCAAAATGCCCAAAACGAGTACGAAATGCGGTTTTCCACTCGTCGCCATCCCTTATGCGGACGAGGTTGTAAGCCCCACGGAGGTCAAGTTTAGTAAAGATGGTGGCTGCTCCGAGTCTCTGAAATAGTTCAGGAACGAGAGGGAGAGGATACCTGTTCTTAATCGTGATTTTATTTAAGTCCCTGTAGTCTACGCAGGGGCGTAGAGAGTGATCCTTTTTTTCCACGAAGAATATACCGGCCCCCGCAGGGGATGTGGAAGGGCGGATGAACCCCTTCTCGAGATTCTCATCAATATAAGACTTGAGAGTGACCAACTCTAGCCCAGTCAAAGGAAATATTCTTCCAAACGGAATTTCTGCTCCAGGTAAAAGTTCAATAGGGCAGTCGTAGGACCGGTGTGGAGGTAACGTCTCTGCTCCTCTTAATTGACGGTTCTCCTCTTCGGATTCTAAACACATCAAAGAAGGAGGGGAACGTCACCGGCAGGAATTTTCTGAATCGGCAGTGTGGAAATGGTCGACATCGGTAAGAGAGGAAGAAACGTGGATTGTTCCAGATTCCCAGTCAATCTGGGGATTATGGGCTTTCAGCCAAGGCATACCCAGAATGACCGGAAACATTGGGGATTCAATAATGTCCAGACAGAGTAGTTCCCGGTGGTCCTGGGAGGTGAGTGCGTATAGGGGAATTGTCTCTTGGGTAACCGGGCCGGATTTGATAGCCGATCCGTCGGCTAAATGGACGGTAAGTTTCTGGTGTCGTGGTCGTAGAGGGACTCCATGTCGAAAGGCAAAGGAGGCGTCCATAAAACCGCTGCAAGCACCAGAGTCAATAATTGCGGGGACTTGGAGGTTCCTTCCTGGAAGCTGTAGAGAGATTGAAACAGCCAGGTGAGTATTATTGTTACGTAAGACAGAGAAGAGAGCCGGTGAGGGGACTGAACACTTATGTTTACATAGTGCCCGGATCCTCCACAGTACATGCAAAGGTTATTGGATCGACGCCTTTGACGCTCCTCCGGAGTCAGGGATGGCCGAAGTAGGCCTATTTGCATTGGTTCTGGATGATCAATGGGGTTTGGTCTGGGACCTGAAGGAGGCAGATGCGGTGGGCCAGGTACACGTGGCATCATCCATATGGGACGTGTGGGGCCGGATGTGCGTTCAGCACGCCGTTCCCTCAACCGTCTGTCGATCTGAACAGAGAGGAGGATGAGGGCTTCAAGTGTTGCGGGGATGCCCACTCGGGCTAATTCATCTTTTAGAGATTCTGAAAGTCCCATACGAAATTGGTGACGCAGGGCAGCATCATTCCAGTTGGTATCGGAACTCCACTGCCTGAATTCAGCTACATATTCCTCCACTGCTCTGCGTCCCTGCTGTAAGGCACATAATGCTGCTTCAGCGGTAGCTGCTAGTTGGGAATCCTCATAGATAAGGTCCATGGCTTGGAAGAAAGTGCTGAGTAGATTAAGACTTTCTTCCTTGCGTTCTAGAAGACGATGCGCCCAGGTCTGAGGTTCGCCAGACAATAACGAGATAACGAAACCTACTTTTGTGGCCTCAAGTGAAAAGGTCCTGGGTTGTAAAGCAAAAAAAAGTTCACAGGCGTTGCGGAAAGCTCTATATTTGCTGCGATCTCCAGAAAATCTCTCCGGGGTGGGAACTCTGGGTTCCGGTGGTAGCATCACTACGGAAGGGGCAGCTGCGGTTCCAGACGCTGCAGGTGCTGTTGTGGCCAGAGTTTGGACACGTCCTTCTAGGCGGGTATATCCTTCTTGTAAAGTCCGTACGGCCGCGGTGAGGCCATCTAGATGGCGGCATAAGTCCTCCATGGGAGACGCCCCCTGCGTGGGCTCGGACATGGCTGACCAGTACTGTCACGTACCTGGTTATGGAGCCCAATGTGCAGGGAGCGGCCTCTCGTAAGCCTCTGACTCAGGAACCCCTGGTAGAGCAGACAGGGGGTACGGAGTCTGGAGGGACACAAGCGCCTGGTGGGAAGCTGGAGATGGACCGGAAGAGGAAGTGAACAGGTGTTGACGAGGTCCTAGCAGAAATACAGCAAACACAGGAACGGTGTTGTAGCGCTTGTGAATAGGAGCCAAGGGATTGTCAGACACTGGATCAGGCACCAATCAGGAGACGGAGACAGGTCCGAGGGTTGAATCAGGTTCAGACCGGGTCGGTGAATCAGGTAAGCAGACAGCAAGGCGGGTTTAAGCAGAGTCGGTAGTCGGATCAGGCCAGGGTCAGAGGCAGGCTGCAGGCAGAGAAAGGTCAACGGAAGCCGGGTCAGGTATTCGGTAATCAGGCAGACAGGTAACAGGTTCAGATTCAGTCAGGGATTGCTGCAGACTGGTCAGCAAGATACAGTGGGATCAGATGGTTTAAATAGCAGTTCTTGGCGCCAAAATGACGTCAGCGTGCGCGCCGCGTGCACGCTCGCGCCGCGCACATCACGCGCGCGCACCCGCGCGCCCCCGCGCATGCGCTGAAACAGACTTCTCCTGGCGCTGTCAGTATGGGTAAGATTCCTGTATCTCTTATCATGACAATAAATCTCTTTATGGCCTTAAACAATCAGCTCGAGCATGGAACCTGAAGATTAATCAAGTTCTACTAAATGAAGGATTTACAAGAAGCAAAGCTGATCCATGCCTATACGCTAAACAAGTAGACACTGAGTGGATGTATCTGCTAATTTATGTAGATGACCTGATCATTGCTCACAAAAATAACAATGAAATTGCAAAGTTAACAGGAGTACTCAACAAGCACTTTGAAACTAAAGACCTAGGTGAAGTGACATATTATCTTGGAATTGACATCCAGCGTGAGAAAAATGGAAGTTTCCTGTTGAATCAGAGCGCAAAAATTGAATCTATTCTTCAGCAATTCAACATGACAGAGGCGAAAGGAGCAAGCACACCTATGGATACAGCCTATCCAAAGTTAGAAGGAGAAGATGATCTTCTCACATCCAATGAACAATACAGACAAGCAGTGGGGGCACTTCTCTACATTGCAACCACTACACGTCCAGACATTGCAGCCAGCATGTCTCTTCTTTGCAGGCGAGTTGATAAACCACGTCTAAGAGATTGGAATGCGATCAAAAGAGTTATGAGATATCTGAAACAGACAAAAGACTTAAATTTGAAACTGTCAGCAAGTGGTGATTTAAACCTCGTGGGATATGTGGACTCCGATTGGGCAGGTGATCACAGCACACGCAAATCCACAAGTGGTTACTTATTAAAATTGGGAGACAGTCCTATATCATGGTCCAGCAAGAAACAAATGTCAGTGGCATTGTCCTCTACAGAAGCTGAATACATATCTGCAGCTTATGCCAGTCAAGAAGTTGTGTGGTTACAACAATTACTCAAGGATCTTGGAGAAGCAACATCAGAACCTACCGTCTTATTTGAGGATAATCAGGGTTGCATTAAGCTTGCAACAAGTGAGAAGATTAATGGAAGAACCAAGCACATTGATGTCAGACATCATTACATTCATGACTTAGTTGATCAGAAAGTGATTGAACTTGTGTATTGTGAAACGGAAAAAATGATTGCTGATGTTTTGACAAAACCACTAGCTAGAAACAGATTTGTTGATCTTAGATCAGAAATGGGATTGACATAGATAGTAGTTGTTGAGTGGGGGTGTTAGCATACAAGGTTTGTATTATATGCGCAACATCTACTAAATGTCATTGCTTTGTGCCTATTACATTATATGATCACTAGATGGCAGTGTTACGTTTGCTAGTTCATGTTTTGTCTATGTACAAGAAGTAATAATAAAGTTCAGTTCCTGTTTCCACGACCTACAGACTGTCTGCCTGTAATTTGTTTAGCTCCAAAAGCTTATGTCTAACACATATCTCATCGTGTGTACGAGCCCTAAGTGTGTTTTGTGATGTTGTAATTTTTGTGTGTGTAGTATTGTTTTGTTGTTTTATGTGTAAAATTCAATAAAAATATCTTTAAAAAAAAAATAGTTCAGTGTGTAGTGAACCCACCCAGGGGGTCACACACACCCACTACCGAGCTAACCCCTTACACATGGTGGAGTGCCGCGGGCAGTTAAACTAAACCCAAAATGGAGGAGATACTGAAACAGCTGATGCAAATGCAAATCAACAGCAGACAAATGCAGGTTTGCAGCAAAGCCTTGCAGCTCAATAACAGGCTCACTCAGAGAGCATTGCAGCTCACAAAGAGAGCATTGCAGCTCAACAACAGGCTCACCAAGAGAGCATTGCAGGCTTGGAACAGAGACACCAGCAGCAAATGGAGGCAATCATAAAAACAGCTTCAGAGACAGCAGACCGAGGCTGGGAGTCAGGCCAGTAACATACCGACTTTTCGGGTAAGCCACTTATTGCCAAAAATGACTGCAGATGATGACCCTGAGATGTTTCTGACCACGTTTGAGAGAACAGTGGAAAAAGAGAGTTGGCCTAAAGAACAGTGGGCTGGACTAGTGGCCCCCCTATTATCTGGAGAAGCCCAAAAGGCATATTTTGATTTGGAGCTTGCAGATGCAAACAACTATGATCGGTTAAAAGAGGAAATATTGGCACATTTTGGTGTAACCCTGGATGTCCGTGCTCAGCGGGTCCACAATTGGAGTTATCAGCTGAGGAAGCCACCTCGGTCGCAGATGTATGACCTCATCCATTTGGCTAGGAAATGGCTGCAGCCAGAAATTCTGTCCAGACCAAAAATTTTGGAGCGAGTAGTCATGGACAAATTTCTTAGGTCTCTTCCTAACACCCTGCAGAAGTGGGTGAGCCATGGTGGTCCGGAAACCGCAGACAAACTAGTAGACCTGGTCGAAAGGTACCTAACAACAGAGAATTTGTCCTCTTTCCCCAGAGACGCACAGACTTTCCACCCCAAGACCAGATCCTCCCAACCTATAGGTAAGACTGCATCAAGGGATGGGGGTGGAGAGAGGGACCAAAGAGGAACTAGAAGTATTATCGGGACTACTGCTAATGTTTGGCGAGAGCGGCCTGGAAGACCCATCCCACAGGAGAGGACCAGAAGGTTGATTTATTTCTGTTGCCGGGAAGAGGGACATGTAGCAGCGGTTTGCCCAGCGGATGATGAACCCATGCAGTGTGACTTTCTGACAGAGAGACGACAGTCCCTTTTTGCAACCACATGCACTGCAGTAAAGGGGAATGAGAAACCTTTATGTAGAATGTGCTTAGATGGTAAAGATGTTGTGGTATTGTTGGATTCAGGTAGCCTGGTCACCTTAGTGAAAAGTGATCTAGTGGTTTGAAAAACCTTACAACCTAGGAAAATGGCTGTAGTTTGTGTACATGGGGACACTCGAGAATATCCGGTGACTACGGTTTAATTTGAAACCTCCCTCGGTAACTTGTGTCACCAAGTGGGCTTAGTTCCCAAACTGCCACATGATGCCATTGTGGGAAGGGATTTCCCAAAGTTCTGGGAACTCTGGGATTGCCCAGATTCCCCAGTAGCTGGTTCTTCGGAGCCTGAAACATCTACTCCAGAATCCTCTAACTGTGAGGATTCTTCTGAGTTTCTGTTCTCAGTCTTAGCAGGGGAAACACCAGTCCCTAGGGAGGAGCCTGCTAGGGTTTGATGACCTTGAGGTGCACAGAGAAAAAGTTATCACTGAGCAATTGAGGGACCCCACATTGCTAAGAGCCCAGGAGAATGTAGTGAAGATAGATGGGGAGTTAGTTAACCCTGATGAGAGTGTTGCCCTCCCTTACTTCATTATTGAAAGGGACCTGTTATATCGAGTGTCACAGACGATAGAGGACACCATTGAGCAACTGGTAGTCCCTAAACCGTACCGCAAGATGGTTTTGGAACTGGCCCATGGGCACATTCTTGGGGGACATTTGGGAGCAGAAAAAACCCGGGAGAGAATCACCCAGAGGTTTTATTGGCCTGAGATCACTAAGGAAGTGGAATTGTACTGCTCTTCCTGTCCAGTGTGTCAGATTACTGCACCCATGCCACATTTCCGCAGTCTGTTGGTATCCCTGCCCATTATCGAGGTCCCTTTTGAGAGGATTGCTATGGACTTGGTTGGCCCCCTACTGAAGTCCACTAGAGGGCACCAGCACATCTTGGTAATAATAATGACTATGCCACCCGTTACCCAGAAGCGATTCCTCTCTGAAACACCTCTGCTAAAACCATTGCCAAAGAGTTATTTCAGGTTTTCAGCCGTGTGGGTCTTCCTAAGGAAGTCCTAACTGACCAGGGCACCCCGTTTATGTCTAGGGTGACCAGAGAACTTTGTAAACTCCTGAAAATGACCCAATTACGTACATCAGTAAATTAAACCCTCAAACAGACGGGTTAGTGGAAAGGTTTAATAAAACTTTAAAACAAATGTTGAGGAAGGTGGTGGATAAAGACGGAAAGAATTGGGATTATCTGCTCCCTTATCTGATGTTTGCCATACGAGAGGTTCCCCAATCGTCCACAGGGTTCTCTCCGTTTGAGCTACTGTATGGGAGGCACCCCCGGGGCCTACTGGGCATTGCCAGGGAAACATGGGAGAGTGAGAGTTCCCCTCATCGAAGTGTGATTGAACATGTGGCACAAATGCAAGATAGAATTGCCCAAGTGATGCAGAAGGTACATTTAGCTCAAGCCCAGTTGGCTCAACAAAGGATTTACAATCGTGGGGCCCAGGTCTGTTCCTTTGCACCTGCTGATAGGGTGTTGGTGCTGGTCCCCACGGTCGAAAGTAAATTCCTAGCCAAATGGCAGGGTCCCTATGAAGTGTTGGAGAAAATGGGGGTGGTGAACTATAAAATTAGCCAACCGGGAAGACGAAAACCTGAGCAGCTCTATCATGTGAACTTGTTGAAACCATGGAAGGATAGAGAGTCCTTGGTCGCTAAGACTATCCCATTTCCTGCTCTATTTAACCTGGCTGTCCCTGAAGTTGGGATAGTGGGGACTCTGTCCAAAACTCAGCAACAGGAGGTTAAAGAATTTGTGCTCCGTAATAGGGAGAAGTTTTCAGACCTGCCAGGTTGGGTCTCCGGAGTTGAACATGACATTATCACCACACCAGGGGAGAAGGTCAAGTTGAAGCCTTATAGAATTCCAGAAGCCTGGCGAGAGGCAATTCGCCAGGAAGTAAAAAAAATGCCTGAGCTGGGCGTGAAAGAAGAGTCAAATAGTGATTGGTCCAGTCCCATTGTCTTAGTGCCCAAACCAGATGGAAGTTGGCGGTTTTGTAATGACTTTCGCCGCCTGATTAAAATCACTAAGTTTGATACCTATCCTATGCCCCGCATAGTTGAACTGATTGATTGCCTAGGCACTGCCCGGTACATGACGACGCTAGACCTGACCAAGGGTTATTGGCAAATTTCTCTCTCGGATTCGACCAGGGAAAAAACAGCATTTGTAACTCCAGACGGATCTTGGAGTGCCTTCCAAGTTCTTTAGAATCCATTCTTGTGAGATTTTGTGTCAGAGTGTCAGTGTCAGCGAGGTAGTGAGGCAGGTGGATTAGCTACAGGAGCTCCACACGGCGCACGTCTCCTAGAGTAGGAGCGTGTGTGCTATAGCTCCAGGCAGGCGTAGGAGGTAGATAGGCTGAGTCCCTCTCCAGCCCTGCTAGCTCAGTCCTCGCTCCAGTTTTCCAGCCCTGGAAATGTCCTGTGCCCCAGCCTGATCTCTCCTCTCCACTCCTTCAGCTCAGCTCCCTGGCTCTCCGCAGGTAAGAGCCCTTCACAAATGCTGCTGACGGCCGTCCTTTTCAGGATCAAGCCGCAGCAATACAGGATCTTCATAGTGCCTTTCTTTGACCCCCTGCACGCCCACACCGCCATCGCCTTCAGGGGCTTCCTCCCGCCACCTTCCCGTGGAAATTTCAGCCGTTCTGGGGCTTTCTTGAGGGCACCGCGCCAGGCCGCCATGAATCGCGGGGTCGCGGTCTAGGAAAGACCGCGGCTTCACTTGCGGCCTAGCGGCGCACCGCTCCCCAAGCCACTACGGTCCTCAGCCAGCTTCCAGGGAACCCCCCCATCCCAAAAGGACAGTCACTCGGCCCCGCTTTCACCCCTCACACCCCCCAATTTTTTATTTGAGAAACACCTTATCAGTCAGCTCACATCACACTGCCTGAGCAGGCAGCCATCCCACCGATCCAGCAATAGGGTCACCCTCCCAGCCCCAGCCCCCCGTCTTTCCAAACATACAGAATTGATCCAGGGGTTACCCGATCGCCTCTTACAGGGGTCAGGAAGGAATTTTTTCCCTGCCGGAGCATATTGGCCGAGCGCCACCAGGGTTTTTTGCCTTCCTCTGGACCAAGCCAGGAGAGAGGAGTTCAATTCCTCCCCCCACAGCCCCAAGTCCCCCCCCCCCTCCGGTGTATTGGCGATCATGGCATGTCGGCAATATTCTGCCGAAACCATTTGGAGTTTGAGGCAATGCGCCGCAATACTGCCAGCCATCACCAAAAAAGCTCTAAGAATTGAGCAACTTTTGAGAATCGATCATAGATCGACGGTCAGACATTTCTGCCATTTACCCCAGCTCAAGCACATATCATGTGCTCTGATTAACACTAGATCGGCAGTAAAACACCGACTAGAAATCCGCGACTTCATTCAACAAAATGACCTAGACTGTCTCTTCATTACAGAGAGCTGGCTCACAGCCGACTGTAACACCATTCTAGGAGAACTGGTGCCAGAAAATTACCGTATTATTACGGAAAACAGAATAGGGCAAAGAGGAGGAGGACTGGCGGTGATCCACAAGACTCATCTTACGATCACCAAACCAGTCCGCCAAAACCCTCTTCCATTCATGGAAACCCTTACTCTGCAACTGCAAGCAAGTTCAAAGGAGACCGTCCACATTCTGCTCTGCTATAGGCCGCCCGGCCCAAAATCGCAGCTGCTATCATCTTGGACGGATTTCTTCTCCACTTATACCCTCAACAGCAAGCATCTTTTGCTGCTTGGGGATTTCAATCTTTGGGCCAACTCCTCACAAGACCCCATTGCCGATGCCTGTATTGACCACCTGGAAGGATTAGGGTTACAGCAACTAGTATGTGGGCCCACACATGCCTCAGGTCATACACTCGATCTTATTTTCAGACAAGCTCTGGAAATAAAAATCTTGGAAAATGAAAAATTGCCATGGACAGATCACCATGCAATTATATTCAGTATTTCCACCATCCCCCCCGCAACAAAAACATCAAATCCAGTGACAATACACTGGACTAGATGTCAGAAGAAGCTCCACTCGGAACTCTTCAAAACTACTTTAAGGAAAAAGATAGAAACAACTCAGCCGCATCAAACGGCCGTTGAAACATTGGATGCCATAAACTCGGCCATGCTACAGTCAGCCGACTTGGTAGCGCCGAAACGAATAACCCGCATTCGGAAAAACAACCGCAGCTGGTTTAACAACCAGCTGTCGTTACTGAAGCAAGAACGCAGAAGGGCAGAATCTGCCTGGAAAAGATGTTCTTCAGAGCTAAACCTATCCATCTACAAGGCGACAACAAGAAAATACCACAAAGGAATTTTCGAAGCCAAGAAAAAGTATTTTTCGGAGGCTATCAACGGTGCCCTAAACCGCCCCCGTGAACTCTTCAAGATGGTCACCCAGACCATGAAACCAAGTTGCATTGAAGCCCCCAGTTCGGACACACAAGAATTTTGTGATGAACTATCGGATTACTTTGTTAATAAAATCGAGGCAATCCGTGAAAGCATTCAGCAAAACAATTCCCCCCTCAGCCCTCCCTGCAGCCTCTCACACAACACCCATAGTAATTCTCCGATATCAGGTAAGTTTACCCTGGAACCCATCCCCATTGAGACCACCAAGAATATCATTGGCGCTTTGCGTAATGGCACAGCGCCAAATGACATTATACCCACTAAACTGCTGAAGGAATGCGCCTACATCCTGGCTCCTCCCATCACGCAGCTTATCAACCAGTCTTTCCTGGAGGGCATAGTGCCCTCACAGTTGAAAGAGGGTACAATCCTACCCATCATGAAGAACCCCTCCCTGGACCCCAAGGACACACTCCACCGCCGTCCCATAACAAGCCTCAACACACTTTCAAAAATAATGGAAAAAGTAGTGGTACAACAGCTGCAACAGCATCTAGATACCTACAAGCTACTTGACCCATTGCAATCTGGCTTCCGTCCCGGACACGGGACGGAAACAGCATTGCTGAAAGTATGGGACGATGTTCTCAAGGCCGCAGACGAAGGAGAATCCTGTCTTCTAGTTCTGTTGGACCTAAGTGCCGCTTTCGACACGGTAGACCACAAACTGCTGCTGACTCGGCTTGTTGAAGTAGCCAGAGTCGCAGAAGGCGATTTATCTTGGTTCTCCTCTTTTCTGGAAAACCGATCGCAAACCGTGAAGTTAGGATCGTTTACGTCTGAGAAACGCACAGTAACATGCGGAGTCCCTCAAGGATCGCCCCTGTCACCAGTGCTGTTTAACATTTATCTTCGTCCTCTTTTTGAGATTATCAGCAGCCAAAAACTGCTTTACCACTCATATGCAGATGATACGCAACTGTATTTCCGCATCTGCAATAGACAGGATCACCACCTCAATCTAGAGACATGCCTCTCTTTGATGGAGGACTGGATGACAAAGAGTGATCTTAAACTCAATGGAGCGAAAACAGAACTTATACTGTTTCACGCCAAGCGCAGGAATCAACTTTCAACAGCGTGGACCCCCCCGCCTATTTTGGGCAAGCTCATCTCCCCTAGCGCCAAAGTCAAAAGCCTAGGAGTCATTTTTGACTCCTTTATGACAATGGATGCACAAATAGGGTCAGTAGTCAGCGGATCTCACCATCTACTGCGCCTACTACGCAGACTCACTCCGTTCATCCCTAAAGAAGATTTACCGGTCGTGGTGGGAGCAGTTGTAAACTCCAGGCTGGATTATGCAAATGCCCTTTACCTCAGACTCCCCAAGTACCAAATCGCTCGTCTGCAAGTCGTTCAGAATACGGCCGCCAGACTTGTGACAGGGAAAAAACCTTGGGAATCCATCTCACCTTCACTGCGAGCCCTTCATTGGCTGCCAGTTAAAGACAGAATTGCTTTTAAAGCTCTCTGTCTTACGCATAGATGTGTCCATGGGAATGCCCCCCTTTATTTATGCGAAATAATAAAGGCGCATAACCCCAATCGCGTTTTGCGATCCACGAATCAGAACCTGCTCCAGGTTCCGAAAGCCAACTTCAAGTCCAAAGGAGAAAGAAGATTCGCGATCCAAGGTCCAAGACTATGGAACGCTTTACCAACCAGCATTCGGTTGGAGGAGAACCACCTAGCATTTAGGAAAAAGGTCAAGACATATCTCTTTTGATATCAAAGGAGACAGGAACAACAAGCGCCCAGAGGCGATTCAGTTCGCATGTGCCGCGCTATACAAGTTTTCATTCATTCATTCATTCATTCATCTTTCCAATATCGGAGGATGCCTTTGGGGTTACAGAATGCTCCCGCCACATTTCAACGCACCATGGATAAGACCCTTCGGCCTCACCGAGCCTATGCTGCTGCATACCTCGATGACATTGTCATCCACAGTGAGGATTGGGACTCACACTTACCAAAAGTTCAGGCTGTGTTTGATTCCATCAGGAAAGCCGGGTTTACAGCCAATCCAAAAAAAATGTACTCTTGGGCTAGAAGAGGCAAAGTATCTGGGGTATGCCATTGGAAGAGGTCTAATCAAGCCCCAAATAAACAAAGTTGAGGCAATTCAGGATTGGCCTTGTCCCACCAATAAACAGGTTTGTGCATTTTTGGGGATTGCGGGTTATTATCTCCGCTTTATCCCCCATTTTGACTCACAGGCTGCTCCCCTGACCAATTTGACCAAAGGGAAGGAGTCTGTCATGACCAAATGGACTCCCGAAGCAGAAACAGCTTTTGAGGCTTTAAAACAGGCCTTATGTAGTCAGACAGTTTTAAATTCGCCTGATTTTTCACGGGACTTTGTGGTTCAGACAGATGCGTCAAATGTGGGGTTAGGAGCTGTACTGTCCCAGATTATCAAGGGGGAGGAACACCCTGTTATGTACCTCAGCCGAACGCTGAAGGCCCATGAGGAGAATTATGCCACCCTTGAGAAGGAGTGTTTGGCAGTGAAATGGGCTTTGGATTCTCTCCGGTACTACCTCGTGGGTAGACAGTTTGAACTGGTGACGGATCATGCCCCATTGAAGTGGATGGTACAGAACAAGAAGACCAATAGGAGAAAAAAAATAGGTGGTTCCTGGCCCTTCAGGAATTTAGTTTTGTGGTAACGCATCGCCCCGGTGTTAAAATGGGGAATGCAGATGGGTTGTCCCGAGTGCATGCATGCCTGGCAACCTGTGTCCCAACCCTAGGGTTGAAACAAGAGGGAGGGGTATGTGACAGGAAGTCAGGTAAATCTGTGGGTGTTGTCACAGACGGGAGATACATTTCTGCCTTGTTTAGACAATTCACCAATTACTATCAGGTGTCGGCTACAGAGGTAGCCAGAAAGGTTTAGGGCATTGGAAAACTTCAGCTGTTCAGTATTAGGCAATTAAGGCCTCTATAAATTATCCAGAGGATGACCACTGATTGCTGCATCCTGAGGCTTTTTGAGTTAAGGAGAGCAGTGAGCTGAGAAAGACTTCTGAAGAGGTGAGGTGGTGTTGATTTTTCTGTGTGATAAAAATCAAAAAAACTAGTGTCTTCCCAGCAGTAGGCTGTGCCAGACTCCATAGATATGTTCCTGTGTGGTGAAGGTAGGTCTAAAACTCCTCAGAACCAATCAGATTAATTTTAAAAACAAAACACTGCCCTGTATTTGTTTGTTTTTGTTCTGTGTGTCTCTCTACTTCACAGAAACATGAAACCAATTTAAAAACGAAAGTAAAACTAGAGGCACATTATGATTGATTTTTTATCTGTTTTTAATCATTTTTAAAAGGAATCAGTTAACTTTTATGTCTCTATACCCTGTAAACAGTAATTTCAGCAAAACATTTTTTTTTCCTTTAGTGACCCCTTTAAAATGCCCAAATTCTTTATTTTACAGTAACACACAATACAGACTGTGTGCGCCCCTGCAATTCAACAGTGCCAAACACCTCAGCTCTCCTCCACCTCTCCCAGCCACCAGCGAGGCACCCTGGCCCCCCGCCCTCTGCAATGCTCGAAGCAGGGAAGAGAGCACACCAGCATGTGAAGAAAAATAATCTGTAAATACCTTGTGAAGTAGCCATGCTGCATACCGCACACAGTACCGTATGACATGTTGATTGCAGAGGCTCTGCACCGTACTTTCAGTGACCAGCCGAAGCTCTGCGGAGGGAGGGGGAGGACGAGATCCCCCGCAGACAGGTGGGTGAAGAGGAGACTGGGGGTGGGGATTAGCTGAGCGCCGCTCTGTAGCAAAGTCACCTGACATCGCTAGAGACAGAGTCACACACACAGCACACTGCTGTAATAGGATTATACCATGTTTCCTCGAAAAGCACACAGTCACCTTGAACTAGGGATCATTTTTGGGGCAAGGCTTATATTGCAGCCCTCCTGGAAAATAGCGCTAGGTCTTATTTTCGGGGTAGGCTTTTTTTTCAGGGAAACCCGGTATGGTGCCAGAAGTGACTTTACTCTATGAGACTGTGCAGGTAAACTGTGGCAGCCACCGTTAGGTTCAGTTAGGAAGATGTTACTGTATATTATAGATGTTCTGCCAAAAGTTCAGTAAAGTTGTTTCTACTGCTCAAGGCCTGATCCAAAGTTACTCAAGGAGTGCATTTGGGGTCCTGACATCTCTCTAAGGAACCAGGGTCTGAAATAGCACATTGTGGTCAATGGATATCACTGCAACGCAAGGTTAGCCTGTGTTTCTAAGAGGAGAAGTTGCCATGGGTAACCACATGAGAAAACAGCAACCACTTGTTGATGTGGTACCTGGTTAGGAGTTAAGTGACAGCATGTATTGGGTCCGCTCAGTGGGACCCTATTCTGTTTCTGGGAGTGAGGTAACAGAGGTGCGCTGACTGGTGGAGTAGACAAAGGCTCCATATGCCCCGCTTACCACATACACCTGTACAAGTTTGTAATACAAGGCACCACATCTTATGGAGGAAATCTACATATAACACCACACACAAGTGGCTCAACTCTAAGCTGGGGGACTGCCTTAATGTTTAATTCTTCACATGACAACAGGCATTGGTGAGCAAGTCTTCAGATGAGGTGTTACCCCTGTGCTAGCATGAGTGACCCTTTACACCGCTTGGCGTAACCAAATAACCTACCCCGGAGGGATAGTTCTTTCCTGTTGGCACCCAACGAGTAAACGAGGAGCAGGGAGGAAAGGTCCATCATCACCCACCTACCCAACAGCCAGCCTTACATTTTTGTGCCCAACATAGGGCTACACCCACCGTGTTTATCTGAAGAACACCCCTAAAGAGACTATGGCCATAGTTTTCTAGAACATGCCCAGCAATACTCTGCGTGAACTGAGTCTACCTCCTGATTGGCTCCTGCACAAGACACCTGTAAGGGTTAACATAAGTTGTCCATAGATTGCATATATGCTGTCTGTATATCAGAATGACATGAGCAATTCTTGTGATGACCATATATAGTAGTAGTCAGTTTGAATGTCTTGTGACCTAAGTTTTGTGGTTTCTATAACCAGTTTGTGGCGGTTGACATATATACAAGCCTTAATCATGAGACGAGTTCTAACTTAAGCAATAAATAACGGTAACTTTTAACCAATGATATTTTAACAGCATCACCCAAAAGGGGGGCGTCCGCCCAGTAACAGTGTATTAACCAATGATGTTAAGACATGTATTTGTGTATTTCCTTTGAATCTCCGTATGTTTTTATAAAAGAAACTGTTCGCCCCATATTAAACCAGAGTGACTTTAACCTAATACCGTGTGTCTTGTTACTGCAAGGTTAAACTCATTCTCCCGGTACCGAAGGGGTCCTTTTACCAAGGTGGGCATATTTTATCTTACCCTACAATTTGAGGGCTTTGTCCGGGATTTAGGTGGTCTCCCTGTAAACCGTTCATTCGGTCAGCGGGGCTCGATCAATTCCTGAATTCCTTATAAATCCAGGCAGTCAGGGACTGTAAATTAATTGTGCTTTAGATACGGGTAAGAGTGGTTGGCGCCATATATAGACATCGGGGATGTCCAGATAATATAGGTTATCAGGGATAACTAAGAATCAAGTGTCTCGGGGAGGCATAGAAATCACCTTGGTACAATTACCCATTACTGCTGCTTATATTATTTGCTGCTTAAAATTATTGCTGCTTAGAAGTATATGTTTAAAGTATTAAGAATTTTAAAGTAATAAGAAATTATCTGTTTGTGCGGTACAGGTGCTTAGAAGGTGAGCTAAGCCAAGGACTGCTTTGAGACGTGTTTGGCAAACGTATAAGACGCCCCATCTCCGTGGCTAGGCGAAAGCTATATGACCCACGGTTGATGAAAGCAAGTGATACCGAGCCGATCGTCTGTGTAATATTGTATGACGTGTCCTTGATGTAAAATTTGTTTAGTATTTAATATAACTGAGTGGAATTTAAAAAAAATCTGCCAAAGTTAGTTTTAATAATCTCTCCCAAAGAAAGTACAGAGTATTTAGGTCGCAGGGTAGATTTTCCAGATAGACAATAAGGTTGTACTTTTCACAATCTGTCACGATCACACTTGCCAGTGGTGAATTACTAACCACAACGAGCGAGCGTCTCGTGACGAGGCTGTATGAGGAACTAAAAGAATAAGAAGGAATTTCTACTAAGCACGTAAGACTGGCTGTGATGCTTCACAGCCCGCATTACCTTTAACCACTTCTAGAGGGAGACTCCACTCCAATCCAACTAGCTGACCACACACAGGCAGATACAGATCTTACATACAATCTGCTGCACGCTAAGGGTTGGGAAACAGTCTAGCAATTACTACACACTTCTAGGGTTCCCCCAGCTATCCTGTAAGCTTGAATCCCAGTGTTAATCACTCTTTCCACTGTCCCCACACACACACAGATCTCCGTCTGGCAGATCTGTTAGCTTACAATCAGCATGCAATCTAGCAACATACAGTGAAATTGCATACCGATTGACACATAACATAGATTGAGCACTTAGACACTAAAATACAATAACCTCTCCAGAGATATGAGAAGTACACAGAAGTCACTTATTAATTTAATAGTTTAATAACCCGAAAGTGGACAGCACATAAAAAAAAAAAAAAAAAAAAAAAAACTTTCATTGTGAAGTCGACACTTCCTTAATTGGTATAGCATATAGATAGCTTACTGTCGTCTTGTGTAAACTAATGACTTGCTTCCTGTGTCAGCGCAAAATGCCAAAGTTACTTTCATTTTGCAAAACACAGACTTTACTTATAAGAATTGTATTATCCAAGCCATAGTTAAATTGCCCAACACAATCTGTACTGTGTGGGATCCGATCAAACCGGGATCCTGTTTCCAGTGTGTGTGGCACGAAGATTTTTGCATTGATACAACTGTCGGAAGAAAATTGGGATCAGTATATTATACTGACCAACTCCGGTGCTTGGATCAATGGGGACCAGACATAGTAAACCTACCTCCTACCCATGTCCCAACGTCCAAGAAACCTGCAAAGAATACGTTGCCCGAGTAGGAGGCACGGATTATTTTCTTATTAATCCCTGGGTGGATAATATAGCGGGATGGACAGGGATCACATGAATAGAAACGCATAGGACCAACCTTGTTACAATTGCGGCCGTTCCGGCCATTGGGCCAGAAATTGCCCCCTACCTGACAGAAGGGCCATATTCCAAGACCAGAACCCTGGCCTGCCCAAGACAAATACCCAACCTAGATTTGACATAGACTGGACTCAACACCCACGGTGACGAGGCCCGGAGGATCCACTCGGGTCCGGACGGACTCAGTATGGAATCTAGGGTGATACCTATAACCCGTCCCATTTTTGTCAGTTTAGCGGTTTCTGATGAACTACTCACTGTTGATAACGGCATATGGTCACAGAACGATTTTGACACAGGTCTCATTGATTGTACCCCCTATCGGGCTACCCTGAAACCAGGTGCTCAACCAGTGTTTCATAAACAATATCCTTTGTCAAAAGAGAAACTAGATGGAATCAGACCCATGATACAGGACTTTTTTTAGAGAAGGGAATCTTAACCCCTATCTGCTCTGCATATAGTACCCCTATCAACCCTGTTTCCAAACCAGACGGTAGTGTCAGATTTGTTCAAGACCCAAGGGCTATCAATAGTTTAATCATCCCACTTGCCCCGATAGTGCAAGATAGTGCAAGATGTCACCTCTCTCCTTTCCTCCATCCCTGCACAGGCCACCTATTTTTCTGTAATTGATTTGAAGAACGTTTTTTTTTCAGCATACCTGTACACGAGGACACTAGGCCTCTGTTTGCATTTTCCTTTGGAGGGTCAACAACTCACCTGGTGCCGTATGAACCAGAGATATGCTGATTCACCTGTTGTGTACAGCATAGTCCTCCAAGCCACATTAAAACCCTGGCACCCCCCCCAAGGTTCTGTCCTGCTACAATATGTGGATATCTCCTCGTTTGTAGTCTATCAAGGGAGGCCTGCAGGGAAGATTGTTTATCGTTGTTAGGATGGTTACATGAATGTGGGCACAAAGTTTCACCCAAAAAGTTACAATGGTGTAAATGGAATATCTTGGTTTTGTCCTCAGTCAAGGGAGTAGGAAAATCAGTCCTAGCCGTATCCAATCTGTCATGGGCCTGGTCAACCCAAATACTCAGAGGGAAATGCTATCTTTTCTGGGTATGATAAATTACTGCAGACAGTGGATACCGGACTGTTCTTACTATGAAAACATTTTGAGGCAATGTACACTGTCAGACAAACCAAAAGATATAATATGGTCACAAGAAATGTTAAACGCTTTTGAAAAGTTGAAGTTAGCAATGATGTGTAGTTCTGCTTTGGGCCTCCCTTAAATATGTAAAGCCATTTCAGCTATATACAAGGGACAACTGTAAAACCATGGCGGGGGTACTGACACAAGAACACGGAGGAAAGTTTAGACCCGTAGTTTTTTTCAAAGGTAATGCCAATTTCTGTACAAGGTATGCCCGCTTGTTTGAGAGCCCTAGCGGCATGTGCAATGGTGGTGGAAATGTCAGTAGTTTTCACCCTGGGCCACCCCACCACACTTTACACTACCCACCATGTCATCCATCTTCTAAGAGGGGTACACACCCAGCATATGTCAGCCCAACGTCTAAGTGGATACAAAGTCATCCTCTTAGGAAACACATCCTTGTCAGATACTGTTCCCCAAATGCAGGCCCTGCCCCTATCTTAAATGCATTATTGGGATTGAAAGGTGAGGCAGATGACATTCCACAAGACCATGACTGTTTGACTTCTGTAACAACAGAGACTTCCCCTAGACTAGACATGGCAACCCTGCCCATACCAGATTCACATGTTGTGTTTGTGGATGGGTCATGCACAAGACCAAATGACACCACATACAACGCAGGATATGTCGTTGTAAGTTTACCTGACTGCATACATGAAGCAGAACCCATCCCCTATCAGTCGGCTCAGGCTGCCGAGCTGATAGCCTTGACCAGAGCATGCCAGTTGTCAGGGACAGTCTGTCACCATTTACACAGATTCAAAGTATGCCTTCTCCGTGGTCCATGACCACGGAGTGATCTGGGCCAGAGGAGGGTTCATAGGAGCGGATGGGAAAAGAATTTCTCACTCCCAGTTGATCAATGATCTACTAGCATTGTAGGGCACACACGGGGGGCAGTGATCAGATTTCCAGGGGCAATGCCTTGGCAGATAGAACAGCGAAAGAAGCCGCACTCCAACAATTAGCTACCTTACAAATGGCCGTACTAACACCACCCTTGTTAGATGACACACAAATGATAGTGGAACTCCAGTACTCGGCAAGTGACACAGATCTAAATGACTGGTGTTATCCAGTGTTGCAAAAGAGTCCAAAGAGTGGACTAATTTGCAAAGAGGGGAAACCATGTATCCCACAGGCTAGTGCACCACTTTTTATAGCCCAGCACCATGGGGTAGGCCACAACAGTAAAGCCACAACGCTACTACTGCTAAAAAAAAATGATTTTTACATTACTAAGGTTGAAAAGTTAGTAGCTGGGTTTGTACAGAGGTGTATTACATGCCTCCGGGCAAATCCTAACAACCCTAATCGGGCAGTCCACCAACACCTCAAATATCCAACAACTCCATTTACCCACCTCCAAATTGATTTTACACACATTCCCTGTGATAAGGGTAGGCAGGAATATGCCCTGGTAATTGTGGATATGTTCTCACGATGGCCAGAGATATATCCCACTAAAACTGAGAAAGGCCACAGGAGGTACCTTTCATAAATGAAAGGAGGTGCTACCAATTATTCTAGCAGAAATAAGAATGACACCCCACAAATCTTTAAAATTCTCGCCATTCGAGATTTTAATGGGAAGGCCATTCCCCACACCTTGGGCCAAGAAACCCCTCACTCTACAAGAAGGAGATTTAGAGCAGATTCAGGATCATTATGTCAGGTCACTTATAACAAAACTAGATGAGATAGAACAAAAAGTTGTCTGTAAGTTTCCTTCTCTTCCACAGGAAAACACCCACCCTTTTATACCAGGAGATGTTGTAGTTGTAAAACGATTGACCAAAGATAAAAGAGCCAAAGACTTCGCTTATGGTCCAGAGATGATAGTGGTAGCCGTTACCCGGACCGCAATACTGACGGAAGAGAGCCCAACATGGATCCATGCCACCCGAGTAAAACTGGTGCCTAGGGCCAGACAAAGAGAGGTACTAACGGGGGCGGACAGCCCTGGCCTCCGACTAGAAGCAAGTACAAGAGAGGTACTAACGGGGGCGGACAGCCCTGACCTCCGACAAGATGACGTTGCTTATTTCACCACAGACTTCTGGGAAAGCCTTGTGCCTCCTATTTTGGACTGTCCTGATCGTATTCCTGCCAGTTTGGCTGATAACGAACTGTATCTATCACCCTGAAGATTTGGGACATATAAAGAGCATTTGTGGAAATTCCAACACTCCACAACAGGACAATATGAATAATACACATAATAGACACAAGAGAAATGAGAACTCAGAGGGTTTTACAGATAAAATGTTATTATTGAAGTTTAAATATGCCTATGCCCAGAAGTCTGGATATGAAAAATGTTGGATATGGCTGTACTTTTAAATATCACAAATGTTCTATTATTGTTAAAATACAATTATTACTACAGTGACAATTAGAACTGAGGAAGATCACCCCAGGGAAGAGATAGAGTGTTATCAGATTGTCAGATTAGTAGATTCGTATGATGCCAAGATGGGTGATATGAATGAGTAAAGATATGTATCCACATACACCTTAAGAAGATCTTTGCTCCACATAGATGTGAAGTAGTACTGTGGACCCTTTGGTGTCATACTAAGTAGAGAAGATATGGAAGTGACCCCACAATAGGGTACTGATAATGTTGAGATATATATATCTATAAAGAAGTTATTTCCCAGACTGGTGTTTTGGGTTGGGGAACTCCACAAAGGGAGCTGAAGTTTGCCAACAAGCTAAAATTAATTTTTCAATGACTTCAATTGAGAGCCCTTATTTTCACACTTCAGAACCTGCCCTAAACACCACTCTAATGAACTTTCTTAACCGTGACCTCCCCAGTGGGACAGTTATTGATGAGTTTAACCCTTTCCATTTTTTTTTTTGGTTTTACTCTTATATGCTTGTTATAGGCTTATAATGTGCATAGTTGTTAAAATGTCCCGAACACCCGACCCAGCAGCTGCGAATAGAATCTATCTGAACATGTATCATGATAAAAGAAGGATGGAGAAGGAGAACCACATAATTTAGAATTATTTGGATTCTAAGAGGGGATTGTAAGGGTTAACATAAGTTGTCCATAGATTGCATATATGCTGTCTGTATATCAGAATGACATGAGCAATTCTTGTGATGACCATATATAGTAGTAGTCAGTTTGAATGTCTTGTGACCTAAGTTTTGTGGTTTCTATAACCAGTTTGTGGCGGTTGACATATATACAAGCCTTAATCATGAGACGAGTTCTAACTTAAGCAATAAATAACGGTAACTTTTAACCAATGATATTTTAACAGCATCACCCAAAAGGGGGGCGTCCGCCCAGTAACAGTGTATTAACCAATGATGTTAAGACATGTATTTGTGTATTTCCTTTGAATCTCCGTATGTTTTTATAAAAGAAACTGTTCGCCCCATATTAAACCAGAGTGACTTTAACCTAATACCGTGTGTCTTGTTACTGCAAGGTTAAACTCATTCTCCCGGTACCGAAGGGGTCCTTTTACCAAGGTGGGCATATTTTATCTTACCCTACAACACCCTTCCCGGATTGGCCCATGTGTGGGAAAAGCACTGCCATGTGTTTTCATTATGTGGCAGACTTTGCTCCCCCAATTAGAGAAAAAGTGGCCCAAAATCAAAATCGACCCTATCTGGGAGAGACAATACATACCTGAGCATCTTCACAGTTTCCGGCATCAAAACGCACACATTTAAGCAGAATTCCATCACCTGTACAAGGAATTCAGCATTGGCCAGCACGTTTATATAAACAGTGTGGAGGTCATCAAGACCAGTCATCTGTACCCCACCAACCATCATGTAACCCTAATATTTAATACAACCACCGACTAGCAGTGCACAACCTTTTTCCCTTGATTTTCACCTGATGTTACTGCCTGTAACACTTTCTGCCCTAGGGTGACAACACTCAACCACTGTACTATGGATGAGCAACATCATCACCCTAAGACAAGAAGTGTTTCAAGACAAAATCTCTTGCCTCTTCTTCATACCATTAGGTTGTTCTGTAGTCCACAAAGACAGTTTGGGAGCATTGCTAACTGACAAGACCAAAGCATGCTTTTAAGAAACCAAAAGCAGACTGTGGCATTTCAAGGCCATATCACTGTTTGAAATGGAGATCTGGGCCAGGTTTACAAAAAAGCAAGCATACTTATGATCAGTGGCGGCTGGTGCTCAACATTTTTGGGGGGGCGCAAATGAAAAAAAAAAAATTGCAGCCTCACTGTGCCTATCAAACGCAGCCGCTGTGTCATCAATTGTCACCACTGTGCCATGCCATTAAACGCAGCCACTGTGCTATCAATTGTCACCATTGTGCCATGCCATCAAACGCAGCTACTATGCCATCAAACGCAGTCACTGTGTCATCAATTGTCACCACTGTGCCATGCTATTAAACGCAGCCACTGTGCCATCAATTGTCACCACTGTGCCATGCCATTAAACGCAGCCACTGTGCCATGCCATCACTTGTCACCACTGTGCCATGCCATCAAACACATTCACTGTGCCATGCCATCAAACACAGCCACTGTGCCCATCAATTGTCACCACTGTGCCATGCCATCAAACGCAGCCACTGTGCCATCAATTGTCACCATTGTGCCATGCCATCAAATGCAGCCACTATGCCATCAAACGCAGACACTGTGCCATCAATTGTCACCACTGTGCCATCCCATCAAACGCAGCCACTGTGCCATCAATTGTCACCACTGTGCCATGCCATCAAACACAGCCACTGTGCCATCAATTGTCACCACTGTGCCATGCCATCAAATGCAGCCACTGGGCCATCAATTGTCACCAGGGTGCAATGACATCATACGCAGCCACTGTGCCATGCCATCAATTGTCACCACTGTGCCATGCCATCAAACGCAGCCACTGTGCTAATTGTCACCACTGTGCCCATTGTTGCCACTGTGCATGTCACTGTGCTGTGCCCTTTAATTGTTACCACTGTGCTGTGCCCTTTGTCGCCTCTGTGCCCATTGTTGCCACTGTGCTGTGCCCTTTGTCGCCTCTGTGCCCATTGTTGTCACTGTGCTGTGCCCTTTGTCGCCTCTGTGCCCATTGTTGTCACTGTGCTGTCTGTGCCCCTTTATTGATGCCACTGTGCCCTTTGTCGCTCTCTGTGCCCATTGTCGCCCCTTTCCCTGTAAAATGAACTTATCTGAAGCTTCCACGTCCTCCCTCGATGTCTTGTCCCGCTTGGTGACGCTTCAGCCAATCAGGTTTCTGATAACCAGAATCCGGGAACCTGATTGGCTGAAATGGCTATCAGTCTTTCCCAAGGAACGCAGGTTGGCTGCGCTCCAAGGATAGACTCTTGAGAGCCAGAGGGCGGTACTGGAAAGGCCTATAAGAGCCGCTGGCTTTGATAGGCAGTTCCCCTCAGCCAACCAGCTGCCGCTATTCGGGTAACCGGCGACACATGTCCGGTTATATGAATAGATCAGGCAGCTGGCAACCAACAATAACATACATTTGTGCATATATGCAATGAATGTGTGTTATTTGCAATAGGGGGTGGCGCTGCAGCGCCCTCTATAGACGGCCACCAGAACTGCAGTTAAAATGTAAAAATGACATTTTAGCCGAATAAAAGTTCTTAAAGGGCCCGTTTTTTTTTGTGACTGCGGGAGGGGGGGCGGCGCCCGTGCGTCCCTATGGACAGGCCGCCACTGCTTATGATTCAGGTGTGTGTTGCATTCATGTTAGAGCCAGAGTTAGAGGTCAGTGGCCACACCCTATTGGGGGGGTCAGTGTGTGAAGGGAGCTCTGAGGTGCTCGTTGCACCATACTGTCCAGGTCAGGTGAGTGCAGACAAAGCCCTAGCCTGTAAGGTACAACGTTTTGTGCACAATCTCTGGAACTGTGTGTTTGATGGTCAGGGGGACCAAAACATCAAAGCTGAGCAGTAAAGCTGCATTAAAAGCCACAAGGCTGAATGTTACTTTTACTTATAGTATTGATGGTAAGAACCCACTGCATAGGCTGCTATGTGAACTTTTGTGTTACTTTTAAATAAAAGTGGGCAAAAAAAGCCCTGGAGTAAACTTACTGTCTGGCACTAACAATGAGCTACAAGGTCCCCAACTTGTCAGAGAACATATAAGAAAAGTTCATAGTATAAACACTCGTTAAAAGAAAAATGCTGGTTTACAAAAAAAAACACTCTGGCTCTGCAAAGAAAACTGAGTGATCAAGTACCGCTGCTTGGTCAGTTCTCTGTCACCAGTGAGCAGTCACCAGCTCTCTGCTCTGCCCCGGCAGTGTTCACTGGAGTGCTGGGCTATAGAGAGCACAGGAGAGGCTGGCTCAGGCTGTCAGGCATCTGGGCAGATCCTAAAATTATTATCGGGATCCCTGCAGAACCTGGGCCGATTCTTTGAAGCCAGCCAACAATGGGCTTTAGCCTGCTGTCAGCTGAATCTGGGAAGCAAGAGTAGAGAATTAAGTGCACTCCTGTGATCCCCAGGAGAAGTATTACCAATAAAGCGTTGGCCATACTTCTCCTTTAAAGTGATATTAAAGGTTCCTGTTTTTTTTTTTGTTAAATAACAGACATGTCATACTTACCTCCACTGTGCAGTTAGTTTTGCACAGAGTGGCCCCGATCCATCTGTTCTGGGGTCCCTCGCAGCTCCTCCCCCCATTAGATAACCCCCTCTGGGAAGCTCTCTCCCGAGGGGGTTACCTTGTGGGCGCGCTCCTGTGTTATACACTCGGCATCCATAGATGCCGAGTGTATGACTTGGCCCCGTCCCCCGACGCCAGAGTCATTGTATTTGAATGAGAGCAATGGGAGTCAATGGCTGCACTGCTATCAATCTATCCAATGGAGAGCCAAGAACCCGTGGAGAGAGCGACGCGGGATCGTGTCCACGAAAATTCAGGGCTCAGGTAAGTAAAACAGGAGGGGGGGCTGGGGGGCCAGACACTGCAAGGTGTTTTTTCACCTCAGGCCCCGTACACATGACCGGTTTTCTCTGCAGAATTCAGCAAGAAACTCGATGGGAGACGTATTCTGCCGAGAAAACCGATCGTGTGTACACTTTTCGTCGAGAAAACTGTCGAGGAACTCGTCAAGCCAAAAAGAGAGCATGTTCTCTATTTCCTCGACGGGCAATGGGAAAATTTGGTTTAACGAGTTTTTTGACAGCCGAACAAGGAACTTGACGGGGAAAACGATGTGTACGCGGCCTTTAAGTGAGGCTCAGAACAGAAAGACAATAGAGCAGGGCCGGGCATGACAGTGTGTTTAGGGTACACAGTAAGGGTTAACAGGTAAGAGGGGTGGGGAGTATCTGTGAAGAGAAGCTGAGGGGGAGTGTCATTATTTATAGGAGAGGCGGGCCAGAGAGGGAACAGAAAGCTGTGGGAAGAAATTGGAGGAGGCAGTTTTTCCCACCCTCCCTCCCTATGTAGATATCTGTGTTGTTGTTTGTGTGTTTTCTCTTTTATAGGAGCACGTTAAGACGGTCGTCACGACAGGGTTGGCAGTGGGTTGGCAGTGTTTTCTGTTGGTCTTTTACGGTGGCAGTAAGAAATGTGATGAAAAGGGGTGGGGGGCTGATCAGTAGTATGTGCCCCTCCGGTGTATTCCAGCTGAAAGATTGATGGAATACCGTAATGGTTGCACTGCGGGCAGGGGTTGTCTCTGAGTGGACTATACAGCTGGGTGCACAGTGTATTGGTTATAGATGTGTTGGAGTTCGGGAGGCTGCCAGAAAAGACCAACAGACTGTGTTA
Organism: Rana kukunoris; assembly: GCA_029574335.1. Classification (NCBI taxonomy): domain Eukaryota; kingdom Metazoa; phylum Chordata; class Amphibia; order Anura; family Ranidae; genus Rana; species Rana kukunoris. Next base: position 50,887,976 of record CM056059.1, on the reverse strand, counting down.
TTTAATTGTTACAGATGTTATATATTTTATATATATTTGATTATTTTGAGTTGGGGTTTTATTTTACAGTGTTTAATAAATAGGCTGTTATGGCCATTTTACGCCAAAATTAAGGTGTGGTCTCATTATTTCAGAGGATAAGCATGGGGTGGAGTAGAAGTGGTATAACGGTAAGAAATAAGGTTGGGTACCTCTGGACTACACTGGGCATGCATACAACCCCTTTAAGTTGTCTTTACATTCTTTTACATTGATGTTATCTCTGTTTTAATTATACCCTGTTCTATTTCAGGTTACACTGAGAACGTGAAAAAAGAAAACAGAGCATACTGGCCTTGTGAAGCATGCAAACTGTTTATTAATAAAAACAAGCAATACATACTCACAAACAGGTGTGATAAATTAAGCATAATATATACTGTATAAAGTGACACCACCAACGCATCACCACTGGACAGCATGTGAAACCTAATGATCCCCCTGCCACCAAGACATAGCACAGTAATAGCTGACATGTTTCAGTTGTCCTGACACCTTTTCCTCAGAGCCCCAGGGGTGAAGATTCCGTGGTGTCACTGTATATATTTCACACCCGTTTGTCAATATATACTGTATTGTTGTTTTTATTATTAAACAATTTGCATACTTCAAAAAGCCATTACACTTAGATTTTTTTCTTTAGTTTGCTTATCCAGAACCCTCCGTCTATGCATGAGCTGCCGGCCAACAAACTATGATGGAACCATAATGCCCTGTACACACGTTTTTTTTTTCTCTGTCAGAGTTTCACACAGACGTTTGGAATCTCCGATAAACTTTTTTCATCGGAAATTCCGATCGTGTGTACAAGGCATAAATCAAGGCTTACCTGTAAATTAAAGTGGTCTGTTATGCCACTTACACACGATCAGGCTTTTGCCCAACCAAAAGCTCATCGGAATTCCAACAAATTCCATCGGAGTAAAATAGAACATGTTCTATATTTAAACTCTGATAGAATTCATTGGAATTTCCCATGGAATTTCTCCAATGGGGCATACACACGGTCGGAATTTCCGATGGAAAAGGTCCGTCTGACTTTTTCCATCGGAAATTGAGTTTGTGTGTACGCGGCATAAGGGTTTGCAACCACTTTAATACTTACAGCTGTGCATTAATAAAAGCTACATATTTCTGTAGGAGGAAATCTAACTTATTTACTATCAGATTTGAACAGTATGGGCCGGATTCAGATACATTTCATGTATCTTTCCGGCAGCGTAGTGTATGGTGTTTGCATGAAATTGATGTTAACTAGTGACTAAGGCACCTTAGAAGCAATCATGTAAATGAATCATGACCCTACTTAATTGATGTTCTTTTTGGACGGCGCATGCGCGAAAGTGCGCATGCGCGAAATCACGTCGGTTTTTGTTAATGCAAATGACGTGAACGTAACTAACGTCGAGCCCCATTCCCAAACGATTTACGCAAACTACGTAACCAACGTACAATTCGACGCTGTCCCGACGTCCATACTTAACATTGGCTACGCCTCCTATAGCAGGGGTAACCTTACGCTGCTATAACGCTAACGCAAACGACGTAAACTACGACGGCCTGCCGCAAGTACGTTCGGGAATCGCTGTAAATCCCTAATTTACATATTCAACACGTAAAACGATGGAAGTGCCACATAGCGGCCAGCGTAAAAACTGCAACTAATATACGACGGTGTAACAGAATTACGCCGCTCGTACATTAGTAGAATTCCGGCGTATCTTCTTTTCTGAATAGCAAAAAAAGATACGCCGGCTGTTCTTAGTATTTACGCAGCGTATCTCTTGATACACTGATGTAAATACGTTCTGAATCCGGCCCTATATGTTCACACTTTTAATAGGACACCGTAAAAAAATCGAATGATATTTTATATTGCATTTGTGTGTTCATAATACTGTTGAACAAATATGTTGTTCAATGTTTGTGTGTAATGAACTTAAACGAGAGCAAAATAAAGTGAATTCAACAATCATCCGTGAATTAACTATTTTACTCACTAAGGATATAATCTGTGGATATTGAAGCTAAGATGAGAGGTCTTAGCAATTTGCATGAAATTGATGTTAACTAGTGACTAAGGCACCTTAGAAGCAATTACTATGTTTATCAGAATGAGGAATGAAGTAGAGCCACGTCTTCTTTTGTGACTTAGTCTCTAATTAATTGAAGCTTTAAAGCCTGGCACTTCAGAAATTAAGAATGGGAACTGAACGTGATGACTTGTTCCTTTATGTCTTTATGTCTTTCTCTTTTAGTGTCCCAAGGGAGAGACAGCACAAGTATGTGAACTAGTATATATAGATAGATAATGTAGGTAGGTCATCAAACCTAATTTTGACTTTGCATTAAATAAAACAGAAAGTTTGTCATTAGTAACTTTATGTATCCACCAGGCTGCTTATAGATGAGCAAATTAATTCTCCAAGATTGATAGTCTTGGAATTTGGAGTCATGGATCTGCCATCATAAACTATGTAACCCACATGTTGTATTTGGTCATTTCCTTTTGTCCATGGCGGAGGGAAGGATCAGCTATGTACATAGATTTTATTTATATTTTAGCAGGTTCTTTCTATTAGTGGAGCTGTTATTGCCCCCGCCCTCCAGGAGGTTATAAACAACAGTCCAAGTGCTGCCCACCTAACACAACGGACTGAGAATGCATATAAGTAAACCTGACATATTTCAAGGTTTACATTTTAACTCTGGGGTCCAATGGCATCAGTTTAAAACATATAAAGGACAGAAAGCAAATGAAAATCTCCCTAAAGGGATAGAGACAGCAGAAATAAGATTATTAATAATAATAATAATAATAATAATAATAAGGATTCTAACCCATCCACACAGCATTCAGAGCTAATAAAAGTTTGGGCTTTAGATACACTTCAACTCCAAACATTCTGCTTTTATTCATGGCTGACATAGTAAAACATTCTGCCAATTAAATAAAATAAATACATATATATTTATTTACATGATATACGCATAAATATATATGTAAAACCACACCCGTAATGCTTAAAATCCACAGCTTTTGCCTTCTAATATTCCTTTTTTTCACCTAATTGCCATTACTGCCACATGCATTAGAGTTCTTTTCAGAGGGGTTAACACAGGCCGCCAGTGAATGAAGGTCTGATTGTGCTGCTGTCAGCCCTGAATACCGTACTCATTGTAGAGATAGGGCTTCTGAGTGGGGGGAGGATAAGAAAAGCAGGATGGGTCGTCATTAAAAGCATCCAGCAAAACTGATTGGAGTGGAGGGTAATTCAGACCTAAAGTGGCTTTCTATATTTGTGACCACCACCAACCCCCCCAAACATCTACCCCTTTTGTTGAATCCCCCTCCTCCCCACTGTTACATTCAAGCCCTGCATTTACCCCAAAAAAGAAATCCTTGGTGATCCGTGAGAGAGGGTTTTCTTTTAGTCGTGTAATATTGAGGAATTTTATTCTAGAGGACTATTGCTTATGTTTATGTGTGGTTAAGCTAGGTTTAAGAACACGAAAAAACAAGGTAAGCCCTCAAGCAATGCTTGTGTGTGTGTTTATTAAAAAAGAAAGTGTCAAACACACGCTGGTGGGCATGAATAATTTCCATTCTTTGGCTGCATATAAGTAAAGGGTCTTAAAATATGTTATGCTTCTGACTTTTACAGCAACTTCTTATTAACACTGCACATGCCAAAGAAGCACACAAAGAATACACGCAGTGTACATAGATGTAAAACAAACATGGCTCAATTACACCTTTAGATATACAGTAAAACCTTGGTTTGCGAGCATAATTTGTTACAGAAACATGCTTGTAATCCAAAGCACTTGTATATCAAAGCATTTTTTTACAGGGTATAAAAGAGAAGAGAGGCACCTCTAGGGCCGCGTACACACGGAGGGACATATCCGATGGAAACGGTCCTCGTTATTATTTGTACACACCATCGGATCAAAATCCCCGCCGGCAGACAGCGCGGTGACGTGGCGGTGACGTTGACGCCGCCACGTCACCGCACCAGGAAGTAAACAACTTCCACGCATGCGTGGCATCCATACGACGCTTGTGCGGGAAGATATGTCCGCTGGTGAGTGTACTGACCAGCGGACATATCCGACGGACATGTCTCCGGCGGACAAATATGTCCGCTAGCCCATACACACGATCGGATTTGTCTGCTGACATGGTCCCTCGGACCATTTCCAGCGGACAAATTTGATCGTGTGTACGCGGCCTAAGTGTAGCAATAAGTTGTTAAATGTTGTACCTTCATTAAATGTAACCATATTGCTACACTTAGAGGCCCCTCTCTTCTTTTTTATACTCAGTTGTGACATGACACTACTCTCATATCAAGACATCGCTTGTATATCAAGGCAAAATATATTAAAATATTTTGCTTGTCTTGCAAAACGCTCTCAAAGTTACTCTCAAACCAAGGTTTTACTGTACAAAGATAACAAAAGTCCTCATTCCTTTCAAGAGGGTTCAATTTTGGAAAGTCAGAAATATATTTAGACTCAAGAGAGGACTACCACGTTTTATATAGATTTAAGTGAAAAAAAAAAAACAAGGGTCATACAAAGTACATACATTTTTGCATACATTTAAACCCCAATTTCAGCATCAGATTTATATATTTTTTTATTCTTTGGTCAGCATTTTAAACTTCAAAATGTAGCTCTCACTGCAAAACTCAGCCTATCTCTAGCTCTGTCCCCTGCAAACTCACAGCTTTATAATATAGCGCCAATCCTCATGCGAGCTGAATGCCACTGAACGTCATTCAAAACACTTTCTGTGAGCCCAGGGCAGGACTTTTTTTCAGGTGGAACTTGATGAAACTCAGTTCCACTACCTCTGGCCCAGACCCTTTGGTGCCTGCTCACCACAATCACTTGTAAAGACAGAAGTCCAGTTTCTGTGTTTACAAGTGACAGCTCTGCACTCTGTGTACATCCCTCCTGAACTCTGCACTCTGTATGTAATGCAATATTGGTATTGAATGCCCCTTTAAGACCCTCCTATTGTTTGTGAGGTGTGTGTGTGGGGGGGCAGTGGTTGAGTTCCAGAACATATTGTTTGAGAAAAAAAGCCCTGGCCCAGGGTGTCAATGACCCACCCATTAGGGGTATGTCACAGTCTGCTCTGGGTTCATTAGAGAATACTGTAGAGAACACAGTTCAAGTCACATTGATACTGTTCTTCACGACAGGGCCCACCTACAGTACCACCAAGGACAGAAGGTGAAGCAGATGTCACTTGACCTGTGATACCACACAATCAAATGAAAGACCCATTGATAAAGGGTATGTATATTGAAGTAAAAAATAAGTTGGAGATGGGCTCCTGGGGAAAGGGAGGTGGTGGGGAACTGGGGTTGATTTAATACTAGGCATGTGAGGGGCCATTGTAATATGGAATTGGGCTTCATCTCCTTGTACATAGGACAATAGAACATTGACCTTGACCCATATAAAGAAAAAAAATTAAATCACATATCGCACAACATGATATCTAAGGCATGAAATACATTTTTTAATAAATATGTAATAATCCTAACCCATAATAGCATCTAAAATCCATACTGAGGAATACGTGATAATTGTCTGTCCACCTTAAAGTGGCTGTAAAAGCAGAAGTTTTTTTAATCTTAATGCATTCTATGCATTAAATAAAAACCCTTCTGTGTGCAGCAGCCCCCCTCAGTCCCCCTAATTCTTACCTGAGGTCCATCTAGATCCAGCGATGTTGCACGAGAGACTTGGCTGTCCGGAATTCTCTTGCTCATTGGCTGAGACACACAGCGGGCCCCATTGGCTCTTGCTGCTGTCAATCAAAGTCAGTGAGCCAATGAGGAGAGAAAGGGGGCGGGCTCCATTTCTGAATGAACAGAGGGTGGCTCCATAGCAAGCTGCTTGCTGTGGGGGCACTTAACAGGAGAAAGGACTGGATGACAAAGAGTTATCTTAAACTCAACGGAGCGAAAACAGAACTTCTCCTGTTTCACGCCAAGCGTAGGAATCAACCTGCAACAACATGGACCCCCCCCCCCCCCCCCCCCGCCCATTCTGGGCAAAATCATCACCCCTAGCGCCAAAGTCAAAAGTCTTGGGGTCATCTTCGACTCCTACATGACAATGGATGCACAAATAGGGTCAGTAGTCAGCGGATCTCACCAACTTCTGCGCCTACTACACAGACTTACTCCTTTTATTCCCAAAGAAGACATAGCGGTCGTGGTGGGAACAATTGTAAACTCCAGACTGGACTATGCCAATGCCCTTTACCTCGGACTCCCCAAGTACCAAATCGCTCGTCTACAAGTCGTTCAAAACACGGCCATAGACTTGTGACTGGGAAAAAACCTTGGGAATCAATCTCACCTTCACTGAGAACCCTTCACTGGTTACCAGTAAAAGACAGAATCACTTTTAAAGCACTCTGTCTAATGCATAGATGTATTCATGGGAATACTCCCCATTATTTGAAAATGTGAAAAAATAAAAGCTCACAACCCCAATCGCGTTCTGCAATCCACCAATCAAAATCTACTCCAGATACCGAAAGCCAACTACAGGTCCAAAGGAGATAGAAGATTCGCGGTCCAAGGTCCCAGACTATGGAACGCTTTACCAACCAGTATTCGGTTGAAGGATAACCACTTAGCATTCAGGAGGAAGATCAAGACTTATCTCTTTTGATACCAAAGGAGACGGGAACAACAAGCACCCAGAGGCGATTCAGTTCGCATGTGCCGCGCTATATACGTTTTCATTCATTCATTCATTCATTCATTCAAGGAGCCAGGAGCACCAAAGAGGGACCCGAGAAGAGGATGATTTGGGCTGCTGTATGCAAAATCACTGCACAGGGCAGGCAAGTAAGACATGTTTGTTATGTTTAATGAAAACGATAAGACATTAGTATTGCTTTAAGTGTTTAACCACTTCCCGCCCAGCCTATAGCAGAATGACGGCCGGGCGGTGGTTCTTTTATCCTGACTGGGTGTCATATAACATTCAGCAGGATAACTGCCGTCACACGCCCGTGGGGGCACGCGGTGCTCGGTGGTGCGATGTGTCAGTCTGACACACCGCTACACCACTCTCGGTAAAGAGCCTCTGATCGAGATGATGTAAACAGGAAGAGCCGTTTATTGTCTTTTCCTCACTCGCATCTGACAGACGTGAGTAGAGGAGAGCTGATCGGCGGCTCACCTGATAGGGGGGTCTGCACTGATTGTTTATCAGTGCAGCCCCCACCCCACACACAGATGCCCTCTCTGGACCACCAGGGATGCTGCCAGGATCACCAGGGATGGCAATAAAGGAAACCAACCAGGCATGTCACCCGAGACCACCAGGGATGTTCAAATTAGTACCCAGGGATATGCCAATCAGTGCCAGAGCAGATGCCAATCTGTGCCCATTAACAATGTCTGCCAGTACCTTTAGTCATGTCTATCAGTGCAATATATCGGTGGCAGCCATCAGTGCCACCTTTCAGTGCCCATCAGTGCCGAGCAGTGCCACCCATAAGTAGCCATCAGTGCAGCCTTTCAGTGCCCATCAGTGTCACCTATCAGTGCCCATCAGTGCTCACCAGTGGCACCTATGAGTGCCCATGAGTGACGCCTATCAATACCCATCAGTGCCGCCTATCAGTGCCGCCTATCACTGCCCATCAGTGAAGGAGAAAATGTACTTATTTACAAACTTTTATAACAGAAAAAAAAATTGTTATGTCTTTTTTTTATTCATTAGCAAAAAATAAAAACCGCAGAGGTGATCAAATACCACCAAAAGAAAGCTCTATATGTGGGACCAAAATTATAAAAACACTAGTTTGGGTACAGTGTAGCATGACAGCGCAATTGTCATTTAATAAGTGGCAGCGCTAAAAGCTGAATATTGGCTTGGGCAGGCAGGTTCAAAAGTGCCTGGTATTGAAGTAGTTAAGGGGAGATACTGTATGCATCTAGTCACATACACATCTGTTGCAGCTCTTGTTTTACACCCTACAAGTAGTGCACAGACTATAGGTATTGTACACCTTGAATGTCATTTTAACTTACCGTATTTATCAGGGTATACCACTCACTTTTTTGCCCTTAAAATCAGGGCAAAATCGTGGGTGCGCGATATACGCCGATACTCGCTTCCCGCGCTGTGTTTGAACTGAGCCGCCGACATATACCGAGCGGAGTACAGTCGGGTACACTCGGCCAGGCTCGGCTCCCCTCGTGGTTATGCGGGAGGAGCCAAGTGCGTCCGAGCGTGACCGCGTGACTGAGTGTACTGCGCTCGGTATATGTCGGCGGCGGCGTTCAAACACGGTGGGACGGGAAGCGGGGATCGCCTCAGGGAGGACAACATGAAGGCCGCAGAGGGACGCCGGACCGGACAAGGCCGCCGATGGACGCCGGGCAAGACACCAAAACTGTAAGTAATAAAAAAAAGGAATTCAGGAATTTCCCGTCCAGATTAGGGGTACGCGCTATACGCCGTTGGCGTAATAGACAGATAAATACGGTACCTATTTTGCCAAATAATAAAACATACATGAGAATTTTTAGAATCAGTTGAAACTAGTGCAATTCAGGCCCCTAATACCACAATATTTAAAATAATACCACAATATTTAAAATAATACCACAATATTTAAAATAATACCACAATATTTAAAATAATACCACAATATTTAAAATAATAGTTGACCTGATGAAAGATGATCTTCAGGTAACATGATTCATGCTAGCCAGTAGAAATTATGCCAAAACTATTCCAAAACTATTCCATACTAGTGATGAGCGGAATACGCCATATTCGATTTCGCGATATTTCGCGAATATTTCAAAGAATATTCGCGAATATTCGTTAATATCGAATATTCGTGATATTTTATAAAAAAAAAAAAATTGCAAAATTTCGCCAATGCGAATTTTCGCCAATGCGAAATTTCGCTAATGCGAAATTTCGCTATTTTTTTGGTGTGACTTTTAATATCGAATATTCGTGATATTTTATATAAAAAAAAACAAATTGCGAAATTTCGCCAATGCGAAATTTCGCTATTTTTTTTGTGTGACTTTTAATATCGAATATTTGTGATATTTTATAAAAAAATAAAATAAAATTGCGAAATTTCGCCAATGCGAAATTTCGCTATTTTTTTTTTGGATAAAATATCACGAATATTCGATATTTACGAATATTCGCTATATTTTATAAAAAAAAAAAAAAATGTGAAATTTCTCTAATGCGAAATTTCGCTAGTGCGAATGCGAAAATGATTGCGAATTTGATTGCGAAATTTGAAAAAATACGAATATTCGAAATAGCGAATATTTGCCGCGATATTCGAGTTATTCGCGAATACTCGAATATGCAATATTCGTAGCGAATATTCGCAATGCGAATATTCGTGAGCAACACTATTCCATACTATTATATTAGTATACACCGCAGCACGCAGTGAAAGGGGGGGGACTACAATTAGACAAACATGTATGTTTAATATTTGGACATTTTTTGAAATGTTAAAGTACCAGAAAATAATGGCTCCAAATAATGGATTTTTAATAGCTAGAAAACCCTTAAAATATATGTATGCTGGTAAACTGCTTGGAAGAGCCTATTTTGACAAAACTGTATGAATATGCAAACCCAGAGATAATCACACATTTACCCCCCACCACCACCAGCCATTATTCTACAGCCTTCCCCACTTCCATGGCCACATGGTTTTCTGGGCTTTCAGTGCATGTGCAGCTATCTCTATATTAGATTAAAGGGCCTTGTGACACTTGTACATTGGCAGTGTCCTTGTTAAGAGTTGACTACCGATACACAGATAACCCAGTTAAATCAATAACAGAAGGAGTCATTTGATAATAACAAAACACATGTACAAGTACGATGCTGGATACAGATTTTTAATGGGTCACTGAAATTCTCACTGGGCATATGGTCTTTAATTTGGCAGCACTCCACAAAACAACGAAACCCCTTAGGAACGGGAAAATAACCCATAGTTGGGAATTCCCATGCATACAATCCAATGAGAACACCAAACAAACATCCAAGAGCCAACGTTTTTAATGATAAAATTGGTTCATAGCAGGAAGTAAGACAACACATTTTTGGTCCCAAACAGACTGTGCCCTCCCCTTCGTCAGGGCAGAGGGCTTTTTGTTTGTTGCTCTCATTGGATTGCATGTATATAAAGATGATATTCACTATAGATATTGTCAATGTCTGGTTGGATTTTTTTAAAGACATTCAGTATTTGCTATTTGTCCTTTACAACACTATAGTCCAAACATAACACTTTGTGGCAGAAACTGAATAAACGACAACAATGAAAATCAAATTAATATCCTTACAATGTTCTACTAAAGGAAAATCTAGACATTTTGGTCTGATATATAATATATCTTAAACATCTTATTATCTAAATCGAATTTATTGAAGGAGATTGGTTAAATCACATAGAAGTGTTGTGTTTGCACTGTAATGTTTGTATTGTATTACACCTTCTAATAATTAATGTCCTTGTCAACATTAGTAAAAACATATACATTACATTGGCAAGCAAGTGGTTAAAGGCATTGCTACCGCTGGAAAGACTAACAACTAAGCCCTCAACCTGAGGTGTCAAAAGAAAAAAAAAACACAAAGCAGATAAAATCCCCTCTGGCTGACAGCACTTCCCCTCTCTATAGGATTTCATGCCCCCTGTTGCTGCCCTCTTTTTCTCTTCAAATACCTGTCATGGGCAGAGAGACAGAATGGCACTCAGTCCTCATCTATACCCAAGCAGTATGAATGCAAGAGCCCTCTAAAGTGCTATGCACGCCGATTCTTCCTGAAACACCCAGGTAGACAATGCACTCTTTTCCTGCTGGACTCTTACAAATAATAAGCATCAACGCTTTTATGTGTTTGTTGTTGCCTGCTAAAAACGAGGCTTGTTTTATGTTTGAATGCAGGCTTTTGCTGTAGATGGCAGAACAAATATAAATTTAGATCCCATGGTGTTGGAAATAAAAATATCTCTAAAAATTTCATTTGTTTCTTTTTTGTGCCACGTTATATTTTGTCGACATATGCTTATTTATGTGTACCTTGCACAAACAGATAAAAAGTAAAGGTCATCCTGTGCAAGTTTAACAAAATGCTAAAAGCCATTTCCAGCCACCAATGGAGTTGGAAAGAGACATTATTATAGTATGTATACTGTTATAGGCCAGGTTTGAGAATAAATAGAGAAAGCTGATTTATTGCTATGGACAACAATACATTTTGCCTTTACTACACTTGGCATACAGTCCCTGTGTAGTTACCAAGCAGTACATTTCCCAAGGTATGACTATACATTTAAAATTTATAACAGAGGCCACAATTGCTGACTGTTTTCTTAAAATCTCATGTGTACAGTAGATCAATTTAGTTGGGCCCTTTTGTAGCCAGAGGAGCCAGAGCTCCAAGGTCTGAGTCTCTGCTGTCACCCCCCAACCCCCCCCCCCTAGGTTTCTAGAACTCCTAAAGAGTTCTAGAGAGTGGAGGGGCACAGATGAGGTCTGAATATTTATGAAGTCTTCTCCAAGCCCCGGGTGAGGACAGCCCAGAAGGTGTGGAGAGATAGCCCATAAGTATTCTGGAGCATGACCATGTGGGAGCAGTCCAGGGTCCAGTCATCTGGAAGGGACCCTAAAGCTTCTGTCTTTGGGCGGAAGGAAGGAGCCAGAGAGCAAAAAAGAGAGAGAGAGAGAGTGGCAGAGGAGGCCATACACCCTCACACACAGGCCTGTTCAAAAGTCACCACTAGGAATGGGCGTACAGTTCAGCCCGAGCATAAGTTCGGCCCAAACTTTCGTTGTTCGGTCGTTCAGTGAACATCCGAACAAACAAGTCGTTCGACCGATTGTTCAGCCCCCCAAACCGACCATAATGCATTGGACGCTGAACCGTGCATTGCAAGCCCTGATTGCCTGGAGCAGTGACAGCTTCAGAGAATCAGGGCACAGAGCACCGTCAGAGTCATGATTGGACACTGTCATTAGGACTTTATCCAATCATGGCTCATTTCCGCCCCACAGTATAAAAGTATTCTTTCAATGGCAGCCATTTTGAGTGTGATTTCAGAATAGAGAGAGATAGAACAGGGCTCTGTTCAGTGCTATTAGTTAGTGTGCTATACTGTGCTATTTTGCTTCAATTGTCAGTGTAGAATATTAGTTTAGTGTCAGTCTAGGGATAGTGTGAGTGTAGTGAGGAGGACCACCATTAGCTTTGCATAGTGTGCAGCTAGAGTAGGGACAGCTCAGATAGTTTCACTGTAGTGTATCGAGACCATGTCATTCATATATACATTAGTGTAGAGTAGGGACAGCTCAGATTGTTTCAGTTTAGTGAAGTGAGATCGTGTCAGTAATCTTTACATGTTATGTGTATAGCTAGAGTAGGGACAGTTCAGATAGCGTCAGAGATTCTTGTAGCTCTGCAGAGACAGGCCCAGATGTGGTTCACACCACGCCAGCGGGAGCCAGGAATGGTGATGTAAGACAATGGCTCAAACCTCTAGACAGGGAAAGTTGACACATGTGCAATGCCTGGCACATGTCCACAATATAGTCGTGCAGCATTTCCTAAATACATACCCAGGATTGCAAGATGTGCTAAAGCTGGCCAGAAGAGTCTGTAGCCATTTTAGGAGGTTATACACAGCCAATGCTCGGTTGGCTGAAATTCAGCGGGAAATCCATCTGCCCGTAAACCCCCTGATTTGTGACATGCCCATCAGGTGGAACTCGACTTTGTAAATGCTGCAGCGGCTATACATGCAGCAGAGGGCCTTTAAAGAGTACCTGTGCGAGTATGGAACGACGACAGGCTCAAGCCGCCTCAGCTTTTTTCCCCCAAGCCAATGGCTGATCATTAAGGATACATCCACTGTACTGTCACCATATGAGGATGCCACAAGGATGTTGAGCAGTGACAGTGCATGCATCAGTGGCACAATCCCTGTTGTGTTCCTGCTGGAGCAGACTCTCTGTGGCATTATGGACAGGGCACTAGAGGCAGAGCAGCAGGAGGAAGAAGAGGGGGAGGAGGATGATTCTGGCACTTTCATAGGCTTTGAAGAAGAGGAAGACATGCATCAATCTGTAAGCGCTGGCTTTCCAACCCCAGGACCCCTGGGAGTAGTACATGGCTGGGAGGAGAAAGTTCCAGGTGCTGTCATCCTGAGTGACCCCGAGGAGTTTGCTTCTCAAGCCTGGGCAAATTTGAGGTGCATGGGCAACCTCATGCTTCAGGTCCCAGGAATACGTGGCATAAAGGAGAAGGATGATTACTGGTTGGCAACCCTCCTTGACTACCATTATAAGGGGAAGGTCTCAGAACTCATCCCGTCCCCACAGAGAGTGCAGAACATAAAATCTCTTGAGGACACATTAAAGAGGATTTTATTGAATGTTTTTCCTGACTCCAGTAGGTTACAGTGTCGTGTAAAATAAAGTTGTGAGTTTTTTGTTGGTCAAGAGAGGAGCGTTGGAGAAGGTGTCCGCCTAAGTGAGGCATTTCAGAATTAGTTTAGTCCTCACTTCCCAGGGCTGTCAGCTTCCACATCCAATCGGCAGCATCTGCCTCACAGGGTGGTCGATTACCTCAGAGCCAAAACAGAGATGGAGAGCTTTCCAGCTGACGATCTCCTGACTTACTGGGTCATGAGAATAGACCACTGTCCAGAACTTTCCCAGTATGCTATTGAGTTGTTGGGCTGCCCTGCAACCAGCGTGCTTTCAGTGCTGCAGGAGGCTTTGTTACTGTTCATAGAACGCGTATGTCCACAGACTCCATGGACCGTTTGACTTTTATATAAAATGAATCAGTCCTGGATTACCAGCTATGAAGCCCCTGATGCCGATGTGGAATCTCTGCAGGACCTCGGGGATGCCTAGCTTTGAGGGTGTTCAATCATTTCATCTGGAAGGATGTTTTTAGTATAGGTTTCATGGGCACAATTAACACCCAAAGACCAATTTTTCTGCACCTGTTTGACAGGTGCATATAATTTTCAGCACCTGTTTGACAGGTGCATACTGTATCATTGCAATTTTTTTTGTCTTTATCAAGAGGGTTACAGTGGGAAGGCACCCCCAACACCAAAGAGTCATTTGTTTGACAGGTGCATATCATTGCAATTTTCTAACAGCAATACCAATTCTTGTTTTCATCAAGAGTACCTCTATAGGGTAACGGTGGGAAGACGCCACCGACACCCAAAGACCAATTTTTCTGCATCTGTTTGACAGGTGCATATCATAGTAATTTTTTACAGCAAGGCCAATTCTTGCTTTCATCAAGAGAACTTCTATAGGGTTACGGTGTGAAGGCACCACCGACACCCAAAGACCAATTTTTAAGCACCCATTACTTCTATCCAAAGTCAAAGTGACACCAGAATGTATCCAAAATATCTCTAATCTTGTTCCCAGTGCACTACATTGACCTCATCATACACACTAAATGCAATTATTGCTGCAGTAGATTCTAGACATGGTACAGATCTGCCACTTTACGGATAGACTAAGAGGACCCCCTCCCCCGGCACTATATTGGAAGGATTATTTCATTTTTATATATATGGTATGCTGCGCTGCTGGAAATTGATACATCAATAATACATGATGAAGAATACACATTGAGTGCAAAAATAGATAAATAAATATATGGAGAAACAACACCAGGTGATCCAGTGTATGTCAATGAAACTAAACTAAAATAAATGACAATGTTCACAAATTTCATATGGTGTTAGTATTTAACTCCAGAAAAAGTTCCAACTTCAGTGAATTTAAGGAAATATCCCAGATGAGGATTGTGATTCCACAGGACAGAAGAAAGCCTTCACCTCCACCTCTTATTATGAATCTGCTTACCAGATAGAAAATAACCATGAGCGTCAACAGCACATCAGGCTAGGTTGCTTAAGCAAATATCCAGGTGGATGTCCAATTTCAGTCTCAAAGCGGCTGTGTCTCAGAAAGCAATAACTCCCAATGTGTAGCCCAGGGATAAAAGAAAAGGGATGCCAACATAGAGTAGTAACGTTTGATTAGATTTTAATAAAAGAAATTCATTTGCACTTACAAGTGTCGAATCTTTAAGGAGCATAAAAACAGTTAGCCGGCCGGCTCTCACAATCCGCCCGTCCTTCCGGATGGTCATGAGGGTAAAAACAAAAGTGACGTCAGCACGCCGTTCCTCCCTGGGAGGAACGGCGTGCTGACGTCACTTTTGTTTGCACTTTGTAAGTGCAAATGAATTTATTTTATTAAAATCTAATCAAACGTTACTACTCTATGTTGGCATCCCTTTTCTTTTATCCCTGGGCTACACATTGGGAGTTATTGCTTTCTGAGACACAGCCGCTTTGAGACTGAAATTGGACATCCACCTGGATATTTGCTTAAGCAACCTAGCCTGATGTGCTGTTGACGCTCATGGTTATTTTCTATCTGGTAAGCAGATTCATAATAAGAGGTGGAGGTGAAGGCTTTCTTCTGTCCTGTGGAATCACAATCCTCATCTGGGATATTTCCTTAAATTCACTGAAGTTGGGGGGGCGTGTCCAAGATGGCGACGTGAGCGGTCGCATCCTCCGTGAGCTCCGCTGGCTTCTCCTTATTGATCCGCTCCACTGGTCTGCAGCCCCTAACCTTTCCTTCCGCTGCCACCTGGATGAGGCGGGGGACTCCCCGGGCGCAGTCCGGTAAGGGAAAGAAGCTCCGGTTCCCTCTGCTAACGGAGGTATCTCACCCTCCTCCGGCCTACCTCGTGGAGCCGCGCGCCACGCGCTCCTCTCGCATGGCGTCTCAGCCGCCTGGGGATCCCACGGACCCCAGACCATCCTGGCTCCCAGAGGTGATGGCCGCCATAGCGACTTGCCAGTCCACCCTGACGGCCAAGATAGAAGAGGTGCAACTCGATGTGGGCCTTATCCGCCAGGACATGGATAAGCTCCGCTCCCGCGTCACGGAGACGGAGCAGCGCATCGGGTTGCTGGAAGATGACTCCATGGAGCACTCGGCTTCCCTCCGCACGCTCCACACTAAAGTGAAGGCCTTGGAATTTAGGGCGGAGGACGCCGAGAACCGAAACCGGAGGAATAACCTTCGCATCATCGGCCTCCCCGAGGGGGTGGAGGGGAAAGATCCGACAGCCTATGTGGAGGGATTACTCCGCTCTCTTCTCCCTGACGCAAGCTTCTCTCCCCATTACACCGCAGAGAGGGCGCATAGGGTCCCCCCTAAGCAGGGACCCCCGGGAGCCCCCCGAGGACATTCATCCTGCGGCTGCTGAACCTCAGGGATAGAGATGAAGTCCTCCGGGCTGCCAGGCAGCAGGGGAGATCCGGTTTCAAAACACCAGGCTGATGATCTTCCCGGATTACTCCGTGGAGACCCAGAGGCAACGCAAGTCTTTTGACCAGGTTAAGGGAGCCCTGAGATCCCGCAACATTAAGTACAGCGTCCTTTTCCCGGCCAGACTCAAGGTCCAAGATGGCGAATCCCTCCGGTTTTTAACACCCCGAGAGAGGCCTCTGACTGGCTTGATACCCTGCCACCGCACCGCTGAGCAAGCACCCCGTGAGTAACTTCCATGTTCTCCCCTCTTTTGGTTTGATGTACTGATCCCTGCCTCTCGGATGGGGACCCTGGCCCTCATGACAGTGACTTGTTACCCCTCCTGTTTGAAGGTCCCCCCTTTCGCGGCCTCCCTTCCCCCGGACGTTACCCTGGCTCTGGAGGGCCTGCGAGGGGGTCATTAGTGAGGGGACTGCCCATCCCCCTTAACGGCCACTTTGTTGGAGGGTCCTGCCGAGAGGCCACTGTTTTTGAATGATGTTGCAACACAAGTTTTGTACCCCTGAGTACCTCAGGAGAACATTGAGAGAGGTCCTTTATCTTCTTTTTCATCTTACAATGCGTGGTCTGCTACCCCCGCCTGACGGTCCTTTTATTTAATTTTTTTTTTTTTTTCTTTTGTCCCTGGGGCGCAGCATGACTGTTGGAGACCACTATCCTGGCAGGGGGGTGGGGAGGGCTCATATGTCTACTGTTGTCATTCCTCCTTTTTCGATGTACTGCCCCACCACCCTCCTATACTCATTGGAGGGGCCACGAGCGGAGAGGCGTCGTGCTCAAGAGGACACCCCCCGGACTCCCGGTGGGCCCCGGCTCGCCGCTTGCACACCTACCCCCTTTGCAAGCCGGCGTGCTGATGTGGGACTGGGGAATGGAAGCTCTTCCCAGTTTTGAGGGACTGAGCAGGTGTGGGGGGGGGTTATGTTGCCCGGGTCTGGGCTGGTTACGATATGTGTTTTTCTTTCCCTTTTTTCACCTTGGTTTTTGTTTTGTTTTTTTAAGTTTATGTTCAGATGTTTTATTGAGTATGCACAGTACTGTACACTGTCTGGGTTTATGCGGCAGGAACCGCCTCGGGTCCTGGCGCCAGTCTCCCTGGAGCTTTATTGTTTCTCCATCCGGCCCACTCACCTACCACTGATTGTCATGTCGGCACTTAACATTATGTCCTGGAACACCAGGGGCCTCAATTCTCCGGTTAAGAGGTCACTGGTGTTCCAATTTATCAGAACCCATAGCCCTCACATTTGTATCCTTCAGGAGACCCACCTGGTGGGTAGTAGAACCCTGGCTCTTAAAAAACCCTGGGTGGCCGCCCACTATCACTCTACATACTCCACCTTTGCCAGAGGGGGTGAGCATATTAGTTTAACAAATCCCTCCCCTTCAAGCTCCTGGACCTGGCGCTGGACCCCGACGGTAGATATGTGGTTATCAATGCTAAAATTCTGTCTCAGACCTGGTCTATTGTGGGTCTCTATCTGCCCCCCCCAGCCTCCTTGATTCTATTAAACAAGATAACTGCCATTCTAGCTGACTTTGCTTCGGACCACATGATAGTGCTGGGTGACTTTAATATGGCCCCTGACCCGAGCGTGGACAGGATGGCGGGTGTGGGTCCCTCCTTCCCCGGGACTGGCTTCCTGGGCTGAGGCCTATGGCTTGACGGATATCTGGCGGTGGAAACACCCTCAGGAGCGGGCCTACACCTGCCACTCTGCCTCATATACGCCTCCTTTTCCCGCATAGACCTGGCCTTCGCGGCCCGGTCAGTTTTGTCTAGGGTCAGAGAGGTTAAGATACTCCCCAGGGGCATCTCGGACCATGCTCCCCTCTTGGTGAAGTTGGGTGGCCCGGGGACCCAGACCGGACTGTGGCGGCTGTCACGGTTTTGGATTTCAGACCAGGATGTGGAGTCCCAATTTGCGGGGGTGCTTGACAACTTTTGGGCCACTAACTCAGACTCGGCCTCTTCGGCCGTTGTTTGGGATACTTTTAAGGCCTTCACTAGGGGTCAATATCAGACCATTATAGCTCGAGTTCGGCGGGGGAGGCGTTCTGCGCTAGATGCGGCTGAGGCGGCCGCCTCAGCACAGGAGGCACTGTATGTTCGTTCCCGGGGATCCCCATCACTACATTAGACTGCAGTCCCTTACTGGGGAGGTTATGTCCCTACGCACCTCCTTGACTCAGAAGAAGCTGCTGGCCCAATCCCAACGTATATTTGAGCAGGGCGAAAGATCGGGCAGGCTCCTCGCTTGGCTCTCCAGGGAACACTCGGGGGGCATGGCTGTCCCCCAGATAGCCGGTCTCGACGGAGGTCTCCTGTACACCCCGGAGGAGATTAACCGTACCTTTGCCGCCTACTACCAGCGCCTCTATACATCACAGGTGACCTTTGGGGATGAAGATCTGGCCCTTTACCTTGACGAGGTTGACATCCCTGTCCTGACTGATAAATTTAGAACCACCCTTGACAGGCCCATTTCCCTAGACGAAATACTCAAGGCACTTAAGACCATGCAACCGGGCAAGACCCCTGGACCTGACGGCCTCCCTGTAGAACTCTACAAACAATACCCCGACGTGTTAGCGGCCAGGATCCGGGAGATGCTGGTGGCTGCTGAACGCCTGCACTCTCTTCCCACCTCTATGGGCGAAGCGGTGATTGTGGTCATTCCAAAGCCGGGTAAGGATCCTTCCCTTTGCCCCTCCTACAGACCCATATCATTACTAGTGTTGCTCACGAATATTCGCATTGCGAATATTCGCTACGAATATTGCATATTCGAGTATTCGCGAATAACGCGAATATCGCGGCGAATATTCGCTATTTCGAATATTCGAATGTTTTAAATTTTTTTTTAGAACAGATCACATCCTAGAGATCCCTATCGACGTCTAAAAGCATTGCTGGTATGATTAGAGACCTTGGCGCCGAGTAGCTGCAGCGCTCATTTTATATTGCCGAAAAATCGCAATGCGATTATTCGGTAATAGCGATATCGCGCGATTTATATTTATATTGTAATATATCACGAATATTCTGAGCCAATCAGAGTGCTCCATTCCGCATTTCTCGAAATTTCGCAATTATTTTATATTGTAATATATCACGAATATTCTGAGCCAATCAGAGTGCTCCTTCCGCATTTGCCGAATATTCGCAATTTTTTGTGTGTATTGTAATATATCACGAATATTCTGAGCCAATCAGAGTGCTCCTTCCCGCATTTCTCGAATATTCGCAATTATTGTGTATTGTAATATATCACGAATATTCTGAGCCAATCAGAGTGCTCCTTCCGCATTTCTCGAATATTCGCAATTTTTTATATTGTAATATATCACGAATATTCTGAGCCAATCAGGTGCTCCTTCCGCATTTGCCGAATATTCGCAATTTTTTGTGTATTGTAATATATCATCGAATATTCTGAGCCAATCAGAGTGCTCCTTCCGCATTTCTCGAATATTCGCAATTATTGTGTATTGTAATATATCACGAATATTCTGAGCCAATCAGAGTGCTCCTTCCGCATTTCTCGAATATTCGCAATTATTGTGTATTGTATATATATCACGAATATTCTGAGCCAATCAGAGTGCTCCTTCCGCATTTCTCGAATATTCGCAATTATTTTTATGTATTGTAATATATCACGAATATTCTGAGCCAATCAGAGTGCTCCATTCCGCATTTCTCGAATATTCGCAATTATTTTATATTGTAATATATCACGAATATTCTGAGCCAATCAGAGTGCTCCATTCCGCATTTCTTGAATATTCGCATTCGCAATTCGCAATTCGCAATTCGCAATTCGCAAAAATTCGCGAAAATTCGCAATCATTTAATTTCCAAAAAATATCACGAATATTCGTATTTAGCGAATATATGTCGAATATTCGACTATATATTCGAGATATATCGCGAATTCGAATATGGCATATTCTGCTCAACACTAATCATTACTGAATGTTGATGCCAAACTGCTAGCCAAGGTCCTGGCTATTCGGTTGAATACGGTTATTACAGCCTTGGTGCACCCCGATCAAACGGGTTTCATGCCAGGTAGGGGTACCGACATCAACCTTAGGAGGCTCTTTACTCATATAGCTAGGGCGGACGACGTGGGTCAGACCCTGGTGGCCTCTCTTGACGCCGAGAAGGCCTTCGACTCTGTTGAGTGGAGGTTCCTTTGGGCGGTTCTTGCCAAGTTTGGCTTTGGTCCCAACTTTATATCCTGGGTTAAGCTCCTCTATGACGCCCCCCGGGCCAGGGTCTGTACAAATGCGTGCCTGTCGGACCCATTCCCGCTGGGGGCGGGCGGCACGAGACAGGGCTGCCCCCTCTCTCCGGGTCTGTTTGCGCTGGCCATAGAGCCCCTGGCGGCTCTTATCAGGGCGGATGGAGAGATTCAGGGGATACGGGTTGGCCCCTTGCATGAAAAAATCTCCCTTTATGCCGACGATACCCTGCTGTACTTAGCCGACTCGTCCGGATCCCTTGACAAGGCCCTGGTTCAATTTAACCGCTTTGCTGGCTTCTCTGGAGTCCGTATCAACTGGGACAAATCGGAACTCTCTCTCGCACCATCCCTCCCCCACTAAGGTCTACTCCTCAGTTGCAGCTCCACTGGGTTGGGGAAATCAAATACCTGGGGGTCAGGGTCACTGCGACGCTGACGACTTCATGGCGCGCAATATTCACCCTTTGATGAGACAGGTCACCGTTAAATTCGCAACGTGGCGTTCGCTCCCTCTGACTCCGGTGGGTAGGATTAACCTCATGAAGATGGTACTCCTCCCCAAATTGTTGTATTACTTTCGGAATACTCCGATCCACCTCCCGAGGGAATTCTTTAAGAAGCTCGAGAGTCAGCTGGGGGCCTTTGTCTGGGCGGGGAAAACCCCTAGGATAGCTAAAAAAACGTTATACCTGCCCTTATCGAGTGGAGGCCTGACGCTTCCAAACTTTCAACTATACTACTGGGCGGCTGTATTGGTTACTGTCCGGTGGTGGTTCGCCCAACCTAAGCAGAATCCGGCGGTTACGTTGGAGGCAGCTATTTTGGGCTCATACGCCGCTCTGAGTAACCTCGCATTCCGTGGTTGCCGTTCGTCCCCTTCGGTCACGATCCCCATGACAACTACCATCAAGGCCTGGAAGGACGCTAGGGAAATATATGCAAAACCCTCCCATGTCTCCTCCTCATATACCCCTCTTTGGGGTAACCCCCTACTAAGACTGTCATTTCTACTCCTACTCCCTCCCGACCCCTCTAAGATGCCGTGGGCAGGCCTACCCTTAAACATAGTTTTCTGACGGCACTCTCATAACTTTTCAGGAACTAAGGGACCGGTACTCGATCCCTCTGCAGTGGACGTTTCGGTACTGGCAGCTCAGACACGCGTACGGGCCCAATTCCCGGACAGACTCACACTCCAATCAGACTCGGTCGAGAGAGACTCCTGACAGCACGTACTATGGGGCGACCACTATCTACCCTTTATCTTTATCTGACGGTGGCATATGACTCTGGGTTGACCCGCACATTTGATAAGTGGAAGGCTGATATACCTGACCTGGATGACGAAAAGTGGGAGGAATGCGTCTCTCTGTCATCCCGTCACTTATAGCAGCTAGGGATAGGTTTATCCAAATCAAGTTCTTACATAGAGCATACTATACCCCTCAAAGGCTGGCCCGTATCTTCCCCCAACGAGCCCTCTGCCCGCGCTGTAGGGTGCAGGAGGGCTCGTTCTGGCACATGGTCTGGTCTTGTCCCAAAATCCAACCCTACTGGGGCCGGGTGGCCGAGGTCTTGGGCGAGGTGTCTCAGCTGCGGATCCCGTTGGAGCCCCTGGTTTTTCTCCTGAGCCATTTGGAGGAGTTCCAAGGGGACAGATACTCCAAGCTGTTTCTTACCTTCTCCCTCTTCTATGCCAGGAGGGAAATCCTCCTTAAGTGGAAGGCGGCGGATCCACCGACGGTGGAATCGTGGACCCTATCTATCAATAAAGTGCTCCCGCTGTACAGGATCACGTATGAGAGTAGACAATGCCCGGCGAAATTTGACAAGGTGTGGTCTGCGTGGATTGATGCCAGGGGTTAGCTGTGGTCTCTGGTTGGTCGATGTACTTATTTCTATATGACAATAGCTGATCCCTATTGCCTCGCCCTCCTCCCTCCCCCCTTCCCCTTTTTTCTTTTCCTTTTTTTTTCCCTTTCTCTCTCCCCAACCCTCCCCCCCCCCCCCCCCATCTTGACACCCTGGTTTATCACCCCCCCTTTTTCTGTACTATCCTCAGGGGGAGAGGGGCTCTGAAGTAAGCTCCGGTAAGCTTCCTATTGTTAGTGTGGGGGTTTGAATGTCCAGTTTTTCCTTTCTTTTCACCCTGCCAATATGTAGCGGGTAGGGTAGGTGCTCTGCTCTACATCCTAATAGTCCATCCTGATATTTGTATTGTGCTGTGCTTTTGTGTACATGTGATGCTGTAACCCTGTTTTTTTTTCTCTCAATAAAACATCTCTGTTAAAAAAAAATTCACTGAAGTTGGAACTTTTTCTGGAGTTAAATACTAACACCATATGAAATTTGTGAACATTGTCATTTATTTTAGTTTGTTTTTTTATGTTTCATTGACATACACTGGATCACCTGGTGTTGGTTCTCCATATATTTATTTATCTATTTTTGCACTCAATGTGTATTCTTCATCATGTATTATTGATGTATCAATTTCCAGCAGCGCAGCATACCATATATATTGCTTTACATTTGTTTATCTGACATTTTTGCTGCAGCAGCACTCACTTTTTTATTTTTTTAATTACAAGATTGTTTGGTCTTCTCACCAATCAATCTTTTGGTTCACATCAGACCCGCGCAATATTTTCCAGTTTTATTTCATTTTTATGCTTTCAATTAAAAAAATCAAAAAATCACTGCTCACAATTTTTTTTTATTGATACATGTCCCCCAGGACCCGGACACCTATAACCATTGTATGCCCAATTACTTGCATATAAGCCTTCAAAATGGGCACTTTTGATTTTTGACGTTCAGGTCCCATTGACTTTAATGGGGTTCGTTATTGGGGTCCTAACTTTCACAGTGTTTGAAAGTTCTTGTGCGAACCGAACAGGGGTCCGTTCAGCCCATCCCTAGTCACCATATGAGCAACAGGATCTTTCAAAGGGACTGAGTGATTAGCTTCAATCACTATACCCCAGAGCCTATAGAGGAGAAGCAGCCAGGTGCAATACCCAACTAGCATTCTACAGAGGGATTACTTAGAGGCATTTAAAGCCAGCGCAGCTACCCTACACCTCTTGCTTGGGGATCCTGAAAAGAAGGCAGGTGCTTTGGCATTTTTCTACAAAGAAACATTCGATTCAGTGTTTGAAATCCTTTCTTTAACCAGTGGAGCTGATCCGCTATCCTACAGGAAGACAGCCATGTGATTTTTGATAGCAGAGACAGTTTCAAATCCTCAAGTTACAGTTAACTACAGTTCTGGGAATCCCATTTTTTCCCATTCCAAACTCAAGTTTATTCCCCTAATAAACTAAAAAAAAGCACCCTGGACTGGTTCTTGAGTACTGCCTGTCTGAGTGAATGCCTGAAAATTCTTGTTGCAAGGCAATGCATGAAAGGGGAACCCAAATATCCAGCGGCCCTTAATAAGGTAACGCTACACTTCGTTTCCTAGGTGTTAGGCTAAGGCTTCATGTAAACTAGCCTACACTGGCAGCTCCTAAACTTGAGTATAGGAGCTTTTGGTATTTTTGTGCCAAAGAGCCTAAACTCAAGCTCAACTCAACTCCATAAAAGCCAAGGGCGGCCCATCCATTAAGGGGGCACAGGCGTCACCCCTCCTATCTATCACCGCCTCCCCCATCCCTGTATCTGGCTCCTTTTCGGGATGCTGGATGCATGGATTCCAATGTGGGGTGGGAGTTTTTTTGAAGCACTGGTTAGAGCCAGAGGCTCTATTAGGCTTCATAATAGGGTGGGCATGGGGTACAGAGAATGTGATCAGAGCCCACCCAGGTGTGTTACAACAGCAAATTATTATTCGTTATTGTAACACTGATCTTCCTCCTGGCCAATCAGGAAGTGGGTTTTGTCACCCGATTGGCTGAAAGGACAGGCGATCCTATTGGATGCCTAGGAGGAGGGGAGGAGCTGCACGCTGGAAGCCGCCAAAGGAGGAGAAGAATACAGAGCTGCTGCATGCTGCCTGCTACTCACTCAGATGGGGTAAGTGGGGGGTGCCGCCTGCCGCTCGGGGAGGTTGTTTTTCTGCCCCCCCCCCCCCCAAAAAAAAGTCTCCACTGATAAAAGCCTATGTCTAAATGTACACAGTGGCTTTTAGCACAGTTTAGGAGCTGCAGCGTTTAGATGACCTTCAACCTCCCTCTCCTGAAGAAGGAGGAATCACGTTCAGGATAGGAACGTTTTGCATGCTTGCCACGGGAAATTGCAAAACTGCAGCAAAACTGCGGCAAAATGTGCAGTAATGTTGCCTTTTCACACAGCTGCAGTAAATGTAAGCCAGTGTACATGAAGGCTAATTCTCTAGTTTCAGTACTGTCTAAGAATCTGAACTACTGATCTGCATACTTATTCCAGGTCAGTTACTTTATAACTTCTGAAATCATTAGATCAGCATCATAACCAGGAACTAGCAATAGCATACAGTACAGGTTTCTATTAAAAGGCGGAAGAGCAGGGATGAAGTGTGAGGCATAGTACCCTATGGCTAGTTAGGTGACACCTTTCATTGGTTTTGTGCAATCAGAACAAATGAAGGTGATTTCTTACAGCTAGCTTTTGGTAACATATTGTACATACATTGCTATTTACCTGTTATTTAAATATGTTAATACTGTTTTAAAAAATGAGTAAGTTGTATATATTAGATGCACATTATATATACATTAAGCTGATAAGTGGGGGACAGTAATAAATTAGGCTGACAAGTGGGGGACAGCAGTGGCGGCTGGTGCTCAAAATTGCCACCACTGTGCCATCAAACGCAGCCACTGTACCCATCAATTGCTGACACTGTGCCCATCAAATGCTGCCAGTGGTCCCTTTAATTTTTGCTCGTGTGCCCATCAATTCCCGCTACTGTGCCAAATGCTGCCAGTGTTCCAATCAATTACCACTACTGTGCCCCATCAGATGCTGCCAATGTGACGATCAATTGTCGCTACTGTGCCCCATCAGATACTGCCACTGTGCCATCAAACGCAGCCACTGTACCCATCAATTGCTGACACTGTGCCCATCAATTGCCACCAGTGTGCCCCATCAAATGCTGCAAGTGGTCCTGTCAATTGCCGCTACTGTGCCCCATCAGATACTGCCACTGTGCCACATCAGATGCTGCCAGTGTGCCCATCAATTGTCGCTACTGTGCCCCATCAGATGCTGCTACTGTGCCATTAAACGCAGCCACTGTACCCATCAATTGCTGACACTGTGCCCATCAATTGCTGACACTGTGCCCCATCAGAATGCCAGTGTGCCAATCAATTGCCGCTACTGTACCCATGATCAAATGCTGCCAGTGTGAGTGTGCCCATCAATTGCCGCTACTGTGCCCCAGAGTGCCAGTGTGCCAATCAATTGACGCTACTGTGCCCCATGATCAAATGCTGCCAGTGCCAGTGTGAGTGTGCCCATCAATTGCTGCGACTGACACTGTGCCCCATCAGAAGCTGCTATTTGTCACCTGATCATCACCAGTTCCATTTGCTTTGCTAACCTTTTAATCTAAACTGTCACTCTGGTCTGATGAGGCAGACTTCAACCAGCACCGGTCTTCTGCTCTTCTTGGTTCCTTCCCTAATCCGGGCACAGGCAGGCAGTCGGGCTGCTTGGGCGGGAGAAGGAGCCTGGAGGTCGGATGTCGTGCATACCCAGGCTGCAGCCTAAAAAGTGAGGCCTGTGAGCGGGAGGTCGGGATGGACCGGGAACATCTGAGCCGAGCCGATGGATCTTAGGGGCCACATGACCTTCCTACAGGGCTACTACACAATACACTACCCACAGACCGCTACACAATAAACTACCCACAGACCGCTACACAATAAACTACCCACAGACCGCTACACAATAAACTACCCACAGACCGCTACACAATAAACACTGACCACTACACAATACACTACCTACAGACCACTACACAATACACACTGACCGCTACACAATACACTACCCACAGACACTACACTACACACCACTACACTACACACACTACCTACACAGACCACTACCATACACTACCCACTGACTGCTACACAATACACACTGACCACTACACAATACACTACCCACAGACCACTACACAATACACTACCCACAGACCACTACACAATACACTACCCACAGACGACTACACAATAAACTACCCACAGACCGCTACACAATACACACTGACCGCTACACAATACACACTGACCGCTACACAATACACACTGACCACTACACAATACACACTGACCACTACACAATACACACTGACCACTACACAATACACACTGACCGCTACACAATACACACTGACCGCTACACAAACTACCCACAGACCGCTACACAATAAACACTGACCACTACACAATACACACTGACCACTACACAATACACACTGACCGCTACACAAACTACCCACAGACCGCTACACAATAAACACTGACACTACAGCATTGGTGCCTTTTACTATAGAGGCATTGGTGGACTACAAGGCCCAGCATTTTAGGGGCTCTGGTGGACTACAAGGCCCAGCATTTTACTATAGGAGGCATTGGTGGACTACAACGACCAGCATTTTAGTCCCACCAGAGCCCCTATAGTAAAATGCTGGGCCTTGAAGTCCACCAGAGCCCCTATAGTAAAATGCTGGGCCTTGTAGTCCACCAGAGCCCCCTATAGTAAAATTCTGGACCTTGTAGTCCACCGGAGCCCCCTATAGTAAAATGATGGGCCTTGTAGTCCACCAATGACTCCTATAGTAAAAGGCCCAGGATTTTACTATGGAGGCATCACACTCAACACACTGACTTTCTGGTGACATAGAGGAGGGGGGGTAAGCTGACCTGACAGATGAGCCCTCAGCAGACACACATCGGGAGGCAGGACTCCAGGAGCAAGCAGGCACGATCATCGAATCCACAGTGCAGCCCCGCCTCCACACATGACCAGCACCAGCTCAGCATGGCCATTCACAGACCCCCATGCCTGCTTCCCGGAATGCCCCGCCCCGCACAACGCACATGGCCCGATCGGCCAATCACAGAGCACCCCTAAGGCCGGCCCTGCCTTCCTACAACTCCCACAATGCAGCGTGGCAGCAGCCAGCCAATCGGGGGTCAATTTCCACTTTTCCACCTGGCCCAGTCCGCCCCTGCCTGGTACCATGAAAGCACCAACATGTTTCATAGCAGTGACTTAGTCACCTATGGCTAAGCTCTTGTGAGCAGTGAAACATGTTGGGGTTGTCATTGCACCAGGTGAATTGTCTGTGCATCATTTGGCTTTAATAAATTGAATTGGCTCACCCTTCCTTGCTCTACTTTTTTCCACCTCAAACCAGTGCAAATGAACAGAGATTACAGATCCGTGGTAAAGATATGTGTTAGTATGCATTGCATACTTGTAAATTATGAGACTTACCTTGAAACCAAGCCCTCCAGCGGCAAACTGTCACTGCTGCAGAGGCTTCCATCTATACCTGGTTTTCCTTCCAATATTTTCGGGCTGCAGCTGCTTTAATGGCCGATCCAGGGCATGCAGACAGCAGCCACGGCACAGAGCTTTGAAGGCCATTCCTTAAGAGTGTGTGCGCCGTCAGCCAACCAGGCGAATATCTCCTAAGACCCCTTTTCACTTTGGGGCGTTTTTCAGGCGCTTTGACATTAAAAAAAGCGCCTGAAAGAAGCCTCATCTGCAATCCCAATGTGAAAACCAGAGTGCTTTCAGAGCCCTTTCACACTGCCAGCGCCCGAAAAACGCTGGTAAAGCTCCGCTAAGAATCCTTTCACACTGGGGCGTTTTTCAGGCGCTTTGGTGTTAAAAAAAGCACCTTAATGGGAAGGGGCGCTTTAGGAGCGGTGTATTTAACGCTCCTAAAGCGATGCAAAGAAGCTGCTTGCAGGACTTTTTTTTTTTTACTCCCTGTGAGAAAGCACTCAGGTTTTTTTTCACATTGGGATTGCAGATGAGGCTTCTTTCAGGCACTTTTTTTATGCCAAGACCCCTTTCACACTGGGGCGTTTTTCAGCACTCACAAAAGGGATTGCAGATGCGGCTTCTTTCAGGCACTTTTTTTTACGCTAAAGCGCCTGAAAAATGCCCCAGTGTGAAAGGGGTCTAAATGGTGCATGTTTAGGAGATATACATTTAACCCACAGGTAAGCTTTACTTTATCTGTAGGTAAAAATCTAATTCCGGGGTTTATTACCACTTTAATCTGTCTCTGCTCTAAAGCCGCGTACACACGTCATGGAAAAAAACAACGTTTTTCTCAACATGATTCCTCTCAAGCCTGCCTTGCATACACACGATCGTGATACAAAATGCTCTAACAAAGCGCGGTGATGTACAACACGTTCGTACTTGTTGTACATCACCGCGCTTTGCTAGAGGGGAAGTTATAAAGGGGAACTATAAAGGGGAAGTTCCATTTCAATGGCGCCACCCTTTGCGCTTGATTATGCAAATTTCCCCATCGTTAAAGCCTACACATGACCATTTTTCACGACGAGAAATACGACGACGTGAAAAACTTTGTAAAAAACTAGAGCAGGTTCTAAATTTTTAATGCCCATTTTTCTCGTCGAGAAAAATGCTCTGGAGCCTCCACACCGTAGTTTTTAATGACCAATTTAAAAAATGGCATTTTTCTCATCATGAAAAACGGTCGCGTGTACGCAGCATGAGAAAGGCTTTGAGCTTCTGCCATAATTTCTTGAAGTGATATCATGAAACTCCAGAAGCCCTGAACACCAGATGAGCTTCCACCTATTACTAAAAGTACATCGCCTGTCCACATTGGCCCGGATTCACAGACATCGGCGCATATTTATGCGGCCGTGGTGTATCTCTTTTATGCTACGCCGACGCGGCGCGGAGAGGCAAGCATGGAATTCACAAAATGCTCCCAACTCTGCGCCGGCGTAGCGTATATTCGTAGGCGTAAGTGGAAGTAGGTGGAAGGGGGCTGGAAGTGGGCGTGATCCATGCTTATGAAGCGTGACCCCATGCAAATGATGTGCCGGGCGCCAGGCAAGAACTTAAAATGAACTGCGCATGCGTCGGGACATGGACGTATCCCCGTGCGCATGCGTTCAACCACGTCGGAACAACTGCCTAAGATACACCGGATCACTGTGTACGCCGTGAACGGAACCTACGCCCAGCCAGACCCACGTCGGCCCATGTTCACAGACGTTTAACGTAAAATACGTAGGCTTGTGTTCCCTGGTCCATACCTTTGCATGGGTTGCGCCTCATCTATGGGGAATAACTTTACACCGAACGTAAAACCTACGCAAACCGCTTAAATCATGCGCCGGGCGCAAGTAAGTTCGTGAATCGGCGTATCTCCCTCATTTGCATATATGAATAGAAAATCAATAGGAAAGCCACATGCGTCCAGCGTAAATATGCGCCCACTCTATGCCGGCGTAGGCAAGTTACATCGGTGGGATAAAGTTGGTTTTTAGGCGTATCTAAGTTTGTGGGTACGGCACACAGATACGACGGCGCATATTTGTACTCAGGCCCGGATTTCCCACAAGGCCACCAAGGCCAGGCCTCGGGGGGCAGGGTGCCGAGGGGCGGCAGTGGCATGGAGTCCCCCGACGGCCTTTGGGAGGCAGGGAGAGCAAATCCGGCCCTGTTTGTACTTATGCGGCGTATCTGGAGTGCTTTGTGAATCCGGGCCATTGCTTACATAATCACGTAAAAAAAAAAAAACTACCGTCTTCTGACCATTATGGAAATGTACAGGACGAAAATAAAGTGCACATAACCTACTGCATAACGTGAAACACAAACCACAGAAATGATTGTGTTTATTTAAATCAGGGTGTGCATTCTTGAACATTCATTGCCGATTTCCACATGACTGATAGGTGACTTCTGACATTCGCCAACACGGAAAAAAAACATTTCTAATGCTGAATCCAAGCAAAGGGAGTTAAGCTTTCTCTCATGGAAACCACTGTGACAGAGGTTTTCTTTAAAATAGTGGCTGATCACGTAATACAATCTAGTCTATTTATTGTGTTTATATAATTACGCAGAGCCAACAGGAACCAAACAGATGGGGTTTCCCATCACCCCATTCACCACAGACTCAGCATTTATCTAGCTATATGGAAGCCTGGCAGTCTATTAAGAGTAACACAATCTCTCCATTTTCCACAGACAATTATCCTTAGGCTTTGTATACACTGAGCTGTGATCAGGTTACTCATCAAAGCATTTTATGACTAACTAATAACTTTAGGGCACGACCTCCGACCTTCAGAAGAAACCTGACAATAATTTTGGCTCTCTGTCCTGAAGAGCATCACTGTCCCAAACCAATGAACCCGATACCACTGACATTTTTGTTGTGCTCCTTTTCATACACTGTGGCCAAATATTTGGGTGGTTGCATATTAGGGCTATTGTATTCCGTGAAGGCCATCAATGACTTTGGAATCGCACCATAGATTTTACTCAGAGTACGTCAGAGGGTGTGTGCTGCTGGTGATATTTAAAGCTGAATTACAAGGAAAGTAAGATTGTGTAAAGAGAAGGAATCCATAGTAGCTGAACACAATGTTTGCTACTTCAATTCAAAGACAACCTGTCATCAAGCTATAGAGAGTTCTGGTATAGTTGGCTATTATCTGACTCACAAGTTGCAAGCTCATGTAGTAAATTGGCAGCAAAACACCTATTTTGCATCACTTTGAGTAAAGAGAGTGTCTTAAAGCGGTTGTGTACCCGCATATACATTTTTTTTATTTTTTTTACACCTGCAAGGCAAAAGCCATAATGAGCTAATATGCACCGCATATTAGCTCATTATGAAATACTTACCTCGGAACAAGGTGAGAGGAACTTACCTGGTCCATGCCGAGCGAGATGTCATCTTGCCTGGCGTGTCTTCCTGGTATCGCCGCTCCAACGCTGTGATTGGCTGGAGCAACGATGTCGGCACTCCCACGCATGCGCGCAGGAGTTTTCAATTCGGCAAGGTCCAGCGGCTACCGGTCCTTTAGCCGAGGATCCCCCCTGCGCATGCGCCGCTGCAATAAGCAGCGCATTGCGAGGGGAATATCTCCTAAACCGTACAGGTTTAGGAGATATTCTCTATACCTACATTCATCATGCTGTAAGAGACAAAAGAAGCGGCGCCCTCTAAGCGTAGCATGAAATTTATTTAAAATAAATCAACAATACAATTCTTATGAGATGGGTACTCACAAGACTGCAGGGGATCAAAGTGCATCAATATACAATGTCATCCGTGAGAAACATCCTCAGTTCGTGAGGTCCGCTGGAGCGATGAAGTGGTGACAGCTCTCTTTGCTGGAACATGCACGGCCTGCAGTTCCCACAACCCGTAGAGGTTTCAACCGCTGTGTGGGTCCCTGCTGTGACAGACTGAAAAGCGTGAATCGCCTTTTACTAACAACAAAATCAGCAGAAGCAGCCCCAAGGGTGGCGCCATCCAAAAGGAAATTCCCCTTTATAGTGCTGTCGTACGTGTTGTACGTCACCGCGCTTTGCTAGAGCATTTTTTTTTTCACGATCGTGTGTAGGCAAGACCGGTTTAACAATCGGGTTAAAAAAAACATTGTTTTTTCTAGACCATTAAAAATGTTGGGCCAGATTCACAGAGCGATTACTCCTGTCTATCTCGCGTTAGACTGGAGTACTTTCGAATTACGCGCGTTTTTTCAATACTCTGAAACCTAACAATCATGAAATTATGGCTGCGGGCTTCAATCCGACTGGTTTACGTGTTCGTACGCCTTCGGATCTACGCTGCAATAAAATTGCGGCCGCTGGGTGGAGTTCCCGTCGTTTTCCACCAAATTACAAACGTCTATCGCAATCTCTTATGGCATCTTTAGTCATCTTTTTGCTGCGTAAAACTATACCAGATTTTTGCTGGCCTAATATTAGACAGCCCATGTTAAGTATGGCCGTCGTTCCCGCGTTGAATATCAACGTTTTCCGACATCTTTTTTTATTTTTGATGTAAAACGTCCGGGAATAGGAATGTCCGTAAACGACGCTACTTAAACATCGAATGACGTATCGACGTTATTTCGCGCAATGCACGGCAGTAAATTTCTGAAGGGAGCATTTAAATTTAAATGCTTCACGCCCCCTAATCGCGTATTTCGATTACGCGGCGAGAAATACACTACGCCGCTGTACCGTAAGGGAAAAAATCTACCAGGATTCGTCGTACAGCCTGGTAAAATACAGCAGCGTAGTGTATCTCTGATACTCTGCGCCAATGTAATTGTATCTGAATCTGGCCCGTTATTTTTTACATCCCGAAAAACGGTCGTGTGTACGCGGCATTAGGTTATGTTCACACTAGCCACATGTTAGAATGGGTGGTATTAGCATGTGACTACTGACTAGACATGTGCAATTTGTTTCGTTCCAAATACAATTTGAAATTATCTGAATTAACAAAAACCTGTTTAATGAAATTTTTTTATTCGAAAATTCGGAAATTCTGAATTCAAAAATCCAAAAACTCGAAAATCTGAAACAATAACTAACTAATAAACATTTAACTATTACTAACTATTAAATTATAGGTCTTGGAAGTTCCTTTCAAATTTGTCTGTTAGTGAGCGTAATGAATACAATTTTTTTCCAAAATTATGAATTATCCGAAATAACGAATGCCGTATCTAAACGAATGGAATGTAATGAATTAATATTCATAAATAACAATAATAATAATAAAAACTTTTTATTATTATTATGTATTATTAATTTGTTCCATTCCATTTGTTTAGATGCGGCATTCGTCATTTCAGATAATTCATCATTTTGGATAAATTCGTATTCGTTACGCTCACTAACAGACAAATTTGAAATGAAATTCCAATACCTATAATTTAATAGTTAGTTATTATTAGTAAGTTAGTTAATCTTTCAAATTTTCACATTTTCTTTCTTATTTTCAAATTTCCAAACTCACAAATTTTCAATTGTGATCATAACGAATGACCCGAAAAAAAAAAAAATAATAATAATTCTTCATGTGACTAATATAGAGAGCAGTGGTGACAAGTGGTGTTTTTACTATTTACCTTTTTTGTTGTTTTTACCTTTATTGGAAGTGTACACTCAGATCACACGCACACACACTCACACAGATCTCCGCACAGAACCTTGGTGCATCGCGGTGAACTGCAGTGCCAATCCACTTTGCTGTGGAAAAACGCAGCATCTCTGCATTTTTCCACACCACACATCAGTGTTGTGGTGTGAGTGGGGTACACAGAAAACTTGCTTGTATGTGTCCTAGCGGTGACCAGTGCAGAAAATGCAGATCACTTCAACATGTGTGAATCAGCTCTTAAGGTGAAAGTCAAGCATTAAGGTTGTGTGCGACCAAAGGAGTTCAGAAAAATACTTCCAACACACGTTCCTCAAAATGGTAACAAGGTAAGTAGGCATGTGCAAAAGTGAAAAATTTGTTTCGTTTCGTTTCGTTTCAATTCCTCATTTAATAAATTTCGTTAAGTTAGGTTCGTTACATGTGTTGAATTCGTTTTCGGAATTCGTTCGTTTTCGACCAAATTTCGAAAAATACGGTCGAAATCGAAAATATTTCGACCGATTTTCGAATTCGTTCGTTTTCGACCGAATTTCGAAAAAATCGGTCGAAATCGAAAATATTTCAACCAGATTAGAAAACAAATAGTCTCTTTTCTAATAGAATTTTTTTCGAATTAAATTCGAAAATATTTTTTTTTTTTTTTTTTTTTTTTTTTTTTTTCGAATTCCGATCGAATTTAGTCCGCGGGTATTCGATTCGGAATTCAAAAAAAAAAATCGATTTCGACCATTTTTTTTCGAAATTCGGTCGAAAATGAACGAATTCCGAAAACGGTCGAAATTTTTCGTTATTATAGCAATTCGGAAATTCGTATGCATCCGAATGTCCGAATAATGGAAAATTCGTCCGAATTTCGATTCGGAACGAAACGAATTGCACATGCCTAAAGGTAAGTGCGTCCTGCAGTGACCACCATTGGTGAACCAGAGTACATTACAGATTAACCGATACATCACCAGCACACAAAGGAGTTTCAAAATAGAATGCAAAAGGTTTATAAAGCGATTATATCACAACAAAGTGTAGCAACGTTTTGGGGTGTCGCATGTGTCTGAAGAATAAGTCTAGCTAGATTAATAGGGCATAGAATTGTAATCGTTTTTAGAATAGAAGTTTGTATAAAATGGATTGACTGTTTTTGACCTAAATCACCTACAAGACTCTTATAGTGGGAGGATATTTTCCAATAGGAAATTTGTTAAAATAATACCTTGTGTCCTACAATAAAGGTCCTTGTCCAGGCACTTCCTGTTATCTAGTGACAACTATCTCCCAGCTGAGCTCCAGTTTTGGACCCTGTCGCATGCACCCCTGGTGGAGACTACAAGTGGCCTTGCAAACATACATTGCATAGCTGGTCAACAACAATGGGAGCTGGTCCAGAAATCAAGGTATGCTGATGCCAAATTGAGCACAGATGGTCACAAAGGACTTGATTTACTAAAACTGGAGATCTGATTGGTTTCTCTGCAGAGCTGCACCAGATTTTGCACTCTCCAGTTTTAGCAAATCAACCCCAAAGTGGCTGAATAAAACCTAAAAACATGTCGATTGTTTTCCAGGTAGGGTTTAACAAAAGTGAGAAGTATCAGAGTAATCTTGATAACAAGTCAGTAGGATGTACTTACTCACTTGCTATCAGGATTTGAAGAGAATAATGTTTTTTGTTTTTTTTTCATACTTACCTAAGTGGATGCAGCATTGGTTCAGTGGTTCAGTATGCCTTCAATTTTGAATAAATCCCCAAGAGTGTCACCAGCAAAGCACCCCCACACCATCACACCTGCTCCTCCATGCTTCACAGTGGGAACCAGGCATGTAGAGTCCATCCATTCACCTTTTCTGCGTCACACAAAGACACGGTGGTTGGAATCAAAGATCTCAAATTTGGACTCATCAGACCAAAGCACAGATTTCCACTGGTCTAATGTCCATTCCTTGTGTTCTTTAGCCCAAACAAGTCCCTTCTGCTTGTTGCCTTTCTCTAGCAGTGGTTTCCTAGCAGATATTCTACCATGAAGGCCTGATTCACACAGCCTCGTCTTAACAGTTGTTCTAGAGATGTGTCTACTGCAAAAGGTGGCTACTTTGAAGAACCTAGAATATGACATATTTTCAGTTGTTTCACACTTTTTTGTTATGTATATAATTCCACATGTGTTAATTTATAGTTTTGATGCATTCAGTGTGACTCTACAATTTTCATAGTCATGAAAATAAAGAAAACTCTTGGAATGAGAAGGTGTGTCCAAACTTTTGGTCTGTACTGTAAATATTTTTTTTTGGCGCAGAATTGTTTTTTTATAACCGCTCCTCCATCGCTCCTTTGAAATTAATGGGCACCACGGCAAAGCGCCACTGCCACTGTGCCACTGTTAAAAGTGCCCCACTAGCAGCTGAATACCTCCTAAAAAATAGTGGCGCTTTACCACAGCCACTGCCAGTGTGAAAGCGGCCAAATAATCCATGGCAGTTCAGAATCCATAAAGTCAAGTTCCCAGCCCCTCGTGGAACCTGCCTGAACCCTTCCAAGATGTGGGCACAAGCCGACAGAGTAAAAGTCTACATCTTGGCAGTGTTTTCCAGCAGCTCCAGCAGGAAGCACACAGGGAAATCTAGCCAATCAATTTCTCAGATCCACCACACATCTACATTGTAACAATTTGTACCTGGTTGGCTTAGTCAATTTGAAGACATGAGTAGTGATGAGCGGAATACGCCATATTCGATTTTGCAATATTTCGCGAATATTTCAAAGAATATTCGCGAATATTCGTTAATATCGAATATTCGTTAATATTGAATATTCGTTAATATTGAATATTCGTGATATTTTATAAAAAAAAAAATTGCGAAATTTTGCCAATGCGAAATTTCGCTATTTTTTTTTGTGTGACTTTTAATATCGAATATTCGTGATATTTTATAAAAAAAAAAAAATTGCGAAATTTCCCTAATGCGAAATTTCGCTATTTTTTTGGGGATAAAATATCACGAATATTCGATATTTACGAATACTCGCTATATTTTATAAAAAAAAAAAAATTGCGAAATTTCGCTAGTGTGAAATCTCGCTAGTGCGAATGCGAAATTGATTGCGAATTTGATTGCGAAATTTGAAAAAATCAGAATATTCAAAGTAGCGAATATTCGCCGCGATATTCGAGTTATTCGCGAATACTTGAATATGCAATATTCGTAGCGAATATTCGCAATGCGAATATTCGTGAGCAACACTAGACATGAGCACAAACAGAAGAAATGTCACAGATTGGGACAGATAGCTACAGAACCTACAGGCCGCGTACACACGAGGGGATATGTCCGCTGAAAACGGTCCGATGGACCGTTTCAGCAGACATCTCCGCTCGTGTGTATGGGCTAGCGGACAGATTTCTCCACCCGACAGATTTCAAAGCATGCTTTGAAATCCATCCGGTGGAATCTGTCCGCCCGACATGTCTGCTGGTTAGTACACTTACCAGCAGACATGTCGTGCCCCACCGCCGCCGCGCCGCCGCCGAATGGATTCGGCGCATGCGCGGAAGTGTTTAACTTCCTGGTGCAGTGACGTGGCGGTGACGTGGCGGCGTCAACGTCACCGCCGCGTCACCGCGCCGTCCGGCGGCGGGGAATTTGATCAGATGGTGTGTACACGCCATCGGATCAAACTCCCGATCGGACATATCCGATGGAAATGGTCCGCGGACCGTTTTCATCGGATATGTCCGATAGTGTGTACGAGGCCACAGAGTCAGCACAGCAGAAAATATTAACTCTGTCTACAAAGATATACCATATTTATCTGTTTTAAACCTTTTTTTGTCTTTCTTCAGTTTCTTTCTGGTTTCTGGCTTGGGCAAAAATGATGCCATACATCCCAGGAGACCACATGGGCATTTTCTTTTCTTTATTTTTATCTGAAGGAGAGAAGGAGGGGCTAATCACACCCTTCTGCCTGCATGTTTGAGCTAAGGGCAGATGGAGTCCAGGAAGTAAATGTTACGTTAATCATCTGCCCATATTCAAGGTGGCCACTGCTTGAAATGCTAGGGGGTGTTCGCCAAAGTGCCAAATAATGATCAGAGACATGGATGGATGGGTGAGATTGCTTTGAAGATTAAAAAACAATCAAATAGAGTTTTCAATTTGTGGTGCACAGATAAAGTTACATTTTACTTTGAATGCCCACAATCAAAATCATTGTCACATGAACTGTCCAAAACTGGGTCAGATTAGATGATGATCAGGCTCATATAGTTGCATTCTGTCAGCATGTTCTTAAAGACCACTTACATTTCAACACTCAAGGCTCAGGCTTTGTTACAACTCGTTCTAAATATATTTATTGCTAACGGAACGAAATTACTCATAAAAAATGCAACAATATACTAGTTAATTAGTCTTGCCTTATAATTAGGGATTAGCTTCATATTCGAGTCGAACACATGTTCGACACGAACATCATATGTTCGATCGTTCGTCGAAATATGAACAAAACGGGTCGTTCGCGCCAAATTCGAGTTACGTTTCACAGACCATAATTCACTGCGGCATCACTAGCTGATGATTGGCCAAGCATGCACTATGACCCGCATGCTTGGCCAATCACAGCGCGCAAAAAACGGAGACCCATACTTGGCCAAAGCCAGGGTGGCTTTGGCCAATTATGGCTTAGGGGGTTTAGTACACACCCCACACTATAAAAGGCCGCCTCTCTGGTTAGAGAGAACAGAGAGAGACAGAGAGAGTGTCATTTTTTGCAGGTAGCTAGAGCAGGCAGGCAGGCAGGCTAGTCAGTTAATGTTACAGTGTGTAGAGAATATATATACATCCCAGGTGTTGTACATATATTTATACACTGTATTTTTAGCTAGATCATCTCTTATTAAATTTACTGGCAGGCAGGTGATTGTGCTATTTAAAGACGTTTTCACAGGCATACTATAGACACCCAGCAGGTACAATATTTAAAGGAATTTTTCATTTTTATTTTTTTATTTAAGCATCATTAAAATCATTCCTCCTCAGCAGCAGTGATTTTAATGATGCTTAAATAAAAAAAAATAAAAAAAAGGGAAAAATGACTTTAAATATTGTACCTGCTGGGTGTCTATAGTATGCCTGTGAAAATGTCTTTGAGAACCCGGGTCTTGACCAAAGGGAACATGTATCAATGACATTTATTTTTATTTTAAACGGTCATTTTTTCAGGAGTCCTGAAAAAACCGACCGTTTTTAAAACTTTTTGCCCATTGATACATGTTCCCTGGGGCAAGACCTGGGTTCTTAACCACTTGTCATCTGCCCACCATCAAATGACGGCGGGCAGATGACTCCATTATCCTGACATCACGTCATATGACGTGATGTCCCTTTAAAGCCGCGGGCGCGCGCGCGTCGCCGGCGGCGCGCGCGCGCACCCGCCGCTCTGCGGGGATCCTGTGCGAGTGCCCGGCGGCAACGATCGCCGCCGGGCACACGCGATTGCTCAGTAACTTAGCGGGGACGTGGAGCTCTGTATGTAAACACAGAGCTGCACGTCCCTGTCAGGGAGAGAGGAGATCATAGGGACATAGGGACACAATCGGTCACCTCCCCCAGTCACCCCCCCCCTCCCCCCACAGTTAGAACACTCATAGGACACACATTTAACCCCTTCCCCGCCCCCTAGTGGTTAACCCCTTCACTGCCAGTCACATTTATACAGTAATCAATGCATATTTATAGCATTGTTCACTGTATAAATGTAAATGGTCCCAAAAATGTCAGAAAAGTGTCTGAACTGTCCGCAATAACGTCGCAGTCCCAATAAAAAAATCGCAGATCGCCGCCATTAATAGTAAAAAAAAAAAAAAAATGCCATGAACTATGGTAAGTACAGGCAAAATAAAAAATGTCATACGTATGTGATTTAGTCTGCCACTAGCATTAACATATGGGATTATTTTCCTCTATGTATGAACATAATTTGATTGCGTGTTCCTACCAGTAAATGTGCTAATTTTTCCACTTCCTGAAATAGGGTGACAATTCTGCTCAATCTGCAGTGAAATCACGCAGAGGGGTTATGGCCGTGTGGACAGGGTTGACATAAGTGGACACATAGTTTTAAATAGATGTTTAGTAAATATAACATCGAACACCAGCTAACATTTTTATGCAGGTACAGCAAGAGTTTTTCAAGTTTTTTTTTTTCTTGGAAAAAAAAAAGTGAGGCCAAATAAAAACTGACCATTGTCAGAAAATCCACTAATATGGTTTTTCGCAACTCCCTTTTGCAAAATAGCTTGGCATTAGGGATGAGCCGAACACCCCCCTGTTCGGTTCGCACCGGAACCTTCGAACGGACCGAACGTTCGCGCAAAACATTTAGAACCCCATTTGACGTCTATGGGACTCGAACGTTCAAATTCAAAAGTGCTCATTTTAAAGCCTAATATGCAAGTCATTGTCGTAAAATGTCTTTGAGAACCCGGTTCTTTCCCCAGGGAACATGTATCAATGGAAAAAAAGTTTAAAAAAACTGTAGTTTTTTTTTCGAGACTCCTGAAAAAACGACCGTTTTTAAAACTTTTTTTCCATTGATACATGTTCCCTCGGGCAAGACCCGGGTTCTCAAAGACGTTTTCACAGGCAAACTAAAGACACCCAGCAGGTACAATATTTAAAGGAATTTTTCCTTTTTCTATTTATGTTTATTTAAACATCTTCAAAATCACTGTTCCTTAATTAAAAAAAAAATTATTAAATTCCTTTAAATATTGTACCTGCTGGGTGTCTATAGTATGCCTGTGAAAACGTCTTTAACCACTTCAATACCAGCCCATTGTCATTTGACGTCCAGAGATGGGATCTCCCATCCTAAGTGGACGTCAAATCACGGCCTGGGCTTTGCGGGTGAATATCTGAATGATGCCTGCAGCCAGAGGCATCATCCAGATATCCTCTTGTTAAGCCGGCGATTCTGCAAGACGTAAGAATGATCATAGTGGCATTTCCGCCGCTTGATCATTCTTACAGGCCGCGGGAGGGGACATCCCCCCCTCCTGCCGCCATCCGGTGCTTCTCCGGGCTCTCCCGTGCCTTCGGGGGCCCGGAGAACGAATCGTCCGGCGTCGGCATGAAGCATAGAGATGACTGGTGACCGTCGGAGGCTGACATCACGCCCGAGTCCCCGTAAGTAAACAAAGCCACGATTGCGACTGTAAGCAACAATTCATGAGATCAGTGATTTTTTTTTCACCGATCTCATGGTTTCCAGCCTGGAGGAGAGATGTGAGGTCTTATTGACCCCGCATCTCTCCTTAAAGAGGACCTGTCACACAATTTCCTATTACAATGGATGTTTACATTCCTTGTAATAGGAATAAAAGTGAAAAAAAATTGAAAAATAAAATAAAAAATAAGTCAAAAAATAAATAAAAGTGAAAAAAAATTAAAACGCCCCTGTCACCAGTAGCTCACGTGCAGAAGCAAACGCACACGTAAGTCCCGCTGACATATGTAAACGCCGTTTAAACCACATATGTGAGGTATCGCCGTGTGCGCTAGAGTTCCAGCAACAAATCTAGCACTAGATCTCCTCTGTAAATTAAAACTGGTAACCTGTAAAAAAAAATTAAGCGTTGCCTATGGAGCTTTTTAAGTACTAAAGTTTGCCGCCATTCCATGAGTGTGCGCATAATTACATGTGACATGTTGGGTATCTATTTACTCGGCATAACATAATCTTTCACATAATACAAAAAAATTGGGATAACTTTACTGTTTTGTTGTTTTTTTAATTCATGAAACAATTTTTTTTCCTAAAAAAGGGTGTTTGAAAAATTATTGCGCAAATACAGTGCAAGATAAAACGTTGCAATGACCGTCGTTTTATTCCCTAGGGTGTCTGCTAAAAAAACATATATAATGTTTGGGGGTACTGCGTAATTTTCTAGCAAAAAAATTATGATTTGTACATGTAGGAGAGAAGTGCCAGAATAGGCCCGGTATGGAGGTGGTATAAAAGCCTGGTATTGAAGTGGTTAAATAGCACAATCACCTGCCTGCCAGAAAATTAGGAAGAACTGATCTAGCTAAACTATACAGTGTATAAATATATGTACAACACCTGGGATGTATATATATCCTATACACACTGTAACATTAACTGACTAGCCTGCCTGCCTGCCTGCTCTATCTACCTGCAAAAAATGACACTCTCTCTGTCTCTTTGTCTCTCTCTGTTCTCTCTAACCACCACCGCAACACACTACACAAGGCCAACCTGCAGGCGGCCTTTTATACTGTGGGGCGTGTACTAAACCCCCTGAGCCATAATTGGCCAAAACCACCCTGGCTTTGGCCAATTATGGCTCTCTGTTTTTTGCAAGCTGTGATTGGCCAAGCATGCGGGTTATAGTGCATGCTTGGCCAATCATCAGCCAGCAATGCCGCAGTGAATTATGGTCTGTAACTCGAATTTGGCGCGAACGACTTGTTTTGTTCGTATTTCAACGAACGATCGAACATATGATGTTCGAGTTGAACATGAGTTCGACTTGAATACGAAGCTCATCCCTACTTTGCATGTACAATAAGTAGAAAAAAAAGTTGTCAGGGTCAAAGCATAATAAAACTGCGGGTAATCAAAAAAACAAGAAGTGATGCGCTAATGCTATTGACAGACTACAGTATATCATTTATGTAATTTTTTTTATTTTTCATACAATAATTTTTTGGTAGTTGATTGGGCCCAATTTAATTCTGTTTGTCTGTCCACATATTTCCTTGCATTCTGTCTTACCACTATTTAAACCAAGTCTCCTTGAAGAGCTTACAGAAGGAAAGACCCACTCTAAGCCTCTTGTTCTACTTGCTTTTGTAAGTAGGCTTGGAAGATGAGTTGTTTCCTGGCACTTGGGACAATTAGCCTGTGCTAGTCAAGCTTGCAGGAGTCAGGTCAGAGGTCGGTCACAGTCAAGAGGAGACTACCTTCCAGTCTGCTAAATCTGTTATCATTTAGCTCTAATGTGATAGCTGTCTGTCACACAGGCATCAGTCTACGTTACACCTATTGGAAAACATCCATGTTGTACGAAAGCACTTTGTGAAACAATGAGAGAAATTCTTTATAATCTGTAGCGAGCGAGGGGGGAGATTCAATATGTAGGACCTGAATGTATACATGAGAATTAAGGAGAATGTATTGTGATTCTTCAAGTATTTTTTTTTCTTTATTCCATAACGGTTGGGACCAAAAAATACAATAATATGCAAAAAAATATATTTTTATTCAAATAAGTTTCTAGTTTTACCAAAACATTTTTGGGGGCTTTGGATAGAGTAGGAAATGATTAGGACCTATGTTATAGTTTATTCCTACCAGCTGTGACTACTGGGAAGATTTAACCTTCCTATTTGTCCGCTTCTGGGCCCCATAGCACTCAACTGGCCTGCTCTGACTAGAAAGACCGCTTCTGCTGTGTTGTTCATTTAGATAACTCATAGTGCTTTGGGAATCCTTAGGCCCCTTTCACACATGCAGACCATTTGTTTCATCAGCTCAGTCATTTTTATTCGAAGAAAAAAACTGATAAAGTTTACATTAGTTTTTTCATCCATTTTTCATCCGTTTCTACATAATTTTTTACAGCCACTAGCTACTGTCCTTAA
The DNA here is from genome assembly GCA_029574335.1 of Rana kukunoris. Classification (NCBI taxonomy): domain Eukaryota; kingdom Metazoa; phylum Chordata; class Amphibia; order Anura; family Ranidae; genus Rana; species Rana kukunoris. The sequence goes on along the minus strand of CM056059.1, from coordinate 50,844,453 downwards.
CCACTTTTTTTTTTTCATGCAAAAATGGACCGTTCATTCATTCACATCTGTTTTTCGTCCAATCAGTTTTAAAAAAAAAAATATTGCTTTGATTCATTCCAATAAACAGATGTTGACAGAAGCTGATGTAAATCCACCTAAATCAGTTTTTCCATAGAGATGCACTGATGGATGAAAAACGGACACACGTTCCACATGTGTGAAAGGGGCCTAATGCGCCTTTCAGACCACCGGACCGTTCAGGTCCGCCTGTCAGTTTTTTCGGTGGACCTGAACGTCTGCTCCATGCTTGTCTATGGAGCGTCGGATGTCAGCGGTGACATGTGCGCTGACATCCGATCCGCTAAAATCAGACGGGTTGCGATACCTCGCCATCCATCCTAGCGGATCGGATCCGGTGAGAGCTAATAAAAACGAACATGCATTCTGTTTTGGTCCGATCTCTCCATAGTAAGCAGCGGTGCTCGACAAGCCCGTGCCCGCTCAGTGAGCAGAGAGGGACCTGTCATCCGCTGGCTAAGCGGAGATCAACAGAGAGATCTCCCGCTGAGCTGGCGGACCGCTGCAAGTGAATCCGCTTCGTGTGGAAGGGGCCTTAGACATGAATTCAATGTTTATTTTTTACACTAAATGGTATACAAATAGTAGAAACATTTCAACTATTGGTTTTGAATACTTTAAAAAATACAATGAACCAAAAAAAAAAAAAAATACATGGTTTCATTCGGAGGAATGTAAGCGTTTTTCAGACATTCAATAGTAGACAGAAAGAGTTGCAATGCTTTTTCTTCCCTTAAAGCTGAACCCTGGGAAATTTAAAATACTACCCTTGTTGTGGGGCTCCCCAAACACTGCAAGAGTTAAATACTCATTCTTGCCTAGGGTACCATTAAAAAGCACCTTTATTTACGGTACCTTTATATCCATTGCTGCAGGCTCCTTCATTTTATGCATATGGTCCCCCAAAGCTGCTTCTCTTTAGCACTCCCTCTGCTAATCACACTTTGAAGTCATCACGTGCAATGCAGGACACAGTGAACCCCCATATGACACAGAAAATTGGAGTTGTGATAGTTCCCTTCATGGGACATCTACATGCCAACGGATGATGTTAACCCCCTACTCATTTGGATTTAGCAGTGGTATCTTTGTACACATTTTATACCAGTATCATACTTTTTTTATGACTGCTTTTGCTACCGTTTGGTATTACTCGCACCATTTTTACAGTTTATGTAGCTACATCGATTTTATCTCCAGTACAATATTTATTTTGTTACCTACTTGAGGACTATAAAAGTTTGACTGCTATTCCCATTGAGCGCTGCCTTTGTGTGTTTTTTGTATCCTGCCATCCATTTTTCCAGTGGTTGGGAGCTGCACTGGGGATCGGCCTGCAAGGAGATCAGCTAAAAGTAGTTGGATCTGTATGTGGGTTATAACTAATCAAAATTAGTAAATTAATCGATTAAAAAAAATTGATTAATCGAATACGAAAATTTGAATCAGTAACAGCCCTAATACATATATAGATAGATAGATAGATAGATAGATAGATAGATAGATAGATAGATAGATAGATAGATAGATAGATAGATAGTAATATTGGTGATCAGACTCAAGCGGTAGGTACGTTTGATTTATATATATATATATATATATATATATATATATATATATATATATATATATATATATATATATAACCCCTGGATGGGTTCACTACACACTGAACTATACAGAGAGGCAGCCGAAGACGGTTGAAAACAAAGGGGCAGATTCTCAAAACAGATACGGCGGCGTATATCTCCAAATACGCCGCCGTAATTTCAAATCTGCGCCGGCGTATGTTTACGTCGATTCTCTAACGCAGATACATTAAAAAATAGGCTTCTTCCGCCGACGTAACTAGCCTACGCTGGCTGATAATTGTGTGCAATTATACGCTGGTCGGTAGGCGGCGCTTCCTTCGATTAGCCGCGTTGAATATGCGAATGAGGTAGATACGCCGATTCCTGAACGTAATTTTGCCCGGTCATCGTATTTTACGTTGTTTGCGTAAGCGTAAAGTTACCCCTTTATTGCTGGAAACAAGTGCAAGCATCCAAACAGCATAAAGAAAAAAAACATAAAATAAACCCTGGCCACTTGGGGCGTCTACCTTCACCACACAGAAACCTATTTATAGAGACTGGCACAGCCTATTGCTGGGTAGACACTGCTGGTCATACAGCAGAGAAACAATAGTCTTTTTGATTTTTATCACACAGAAAAATCAACAACCACCTCACCTCTTCAGAAGTCTTTCTCACTGCTCTCCTTAACTCAAAAAGCCTCAGGATGCAGCAATCAGTAGTCATCCTTTGGATAACTTATAATATTTTATTATATCTTTTCATATGACAACACTGAAGAAATGAAATGTTCTGCATTGTAAAGTAGTGAGTGTACGTGTACAACAGTGTAAATGAGCTGTCTCCTCAAAATAACTCAACACACAGGCATTAATGTCTAAACCTCTGGCAACAAAAGTAGTAATGACATGAACACCCCCCAGTTCGGGTTCCCAGCAGAACATGCGAACAGGCAAAAAATGTGTTTAAACACGCGAACACCCTTTAAAGTCTATAGGACGTGAACATGAAAAATCAAAAGTGCTCATTTTAAAGGATAATATGCAAGTTATTGTCAGAAAAAGTGTTTGGGGTCCCGGGTCCTGCCCCAGGGGACATGTATCAATGCAAAAAAAGTTTTAAAAACTGAAGTTTTTTCAGGAGCAGTGATTTTAATAATGCTTAAAGTGAAACAATAAGAGTGAAATATTTCTTTAAATTTCGTACCTGGGGGTGTATATATTATGCCTGTAAAGTAGCGCATGTTTCCCATGTTTAGAACTGTCCCTGCACAAAATGTCATTTCTAAACGATAAAAAGTAATTTAAAATACTAGCGGCTATTCATGCATTGTCAGGTTCCGGCAATACAGATCAAAGTCATTGAGAAAAATGGCAGGGTCCCCCCCCCAGTCCATTACCAGGCCCTTTGGGTCTGGTATGAATATTAAGGGGAACCCCGAACCAAAAGAAAAAAAAGCGTGGGAGTCCCCCCAAATTCCATATCAAGCGCTTCAGGTCTGGTATGGATATTAAGAAGACACCAAAGACACCAAAATAAAAAAATGGCATGGGGTCCCCCCAAAAAATACAACCGTTAAACCGTGGAGGGGCCAGGAAGGCCCAAGGCTTCTGGGATGCGTCTGGCGCAGAAATCCGCGATCACAGATGTTTTCTGGATCTATTTTCCAAATCATCCAGTTTTTGGAGTATGTATTGGTTGGTTTGGTCCTGGGCCTGTTCCGTGGCCTGCACCTGATACAATTCTTCCTCCACATTGGAAAGGCGGTGTTCAGCCTAATTGAGCCTGGTGGTTCCCCCAGCTGTTGTTTCAGCTTCTTCATCCCTGCGTTTGCTGCCTTTTCCACTGAGGCTGCAATCATGGGGGATAGAAGCGCAGCTATTGCCTGAGCTATGCACTCTGTGTTGCCATCTTCCTGATATGGGGGGGGGAGGCGTGCTGTGAATAGGGGGAGGCATGATGCAAGGTTGGAGAGGGCATGTGACCTGGTAAGGTTCACGGGACCCAACAATTCATAATAGCCGCAAGTAGTTTTAAATTACTTTTTTTCCTTTAGAAATGTCATTTTGTGCAGAGACTGTTATAAACACGGGAAACATGCGCTACTTTACAGGCATACTATAGACACCCCCCAGGTACGAAATTTAAAGGAATATTTCACTTTTATTGTTTCACTTTAAGCATTATTAAAATCACCACTCCTGGAAAAAAAACGTCTATTTTAAAAACTTTTTTTGCATTGATACATGTTCCCTGGGGCAGGACCCAGGTCCCCAAACACTTTTTATGACAATAACTTGCATATTAACCTTTGAAATTAGCACTTTAGATTTCTATCATAGACTTTTAAAGGGTGTTCCGCGGCTTTTAGAATTTGTTGCGAACACCCCAAGTTGTTCGGTGTTCTCGACACCAAATTCTGACATTTTCACTTAGGGGTGTACTCAGTTTTGTTGCTGGCGGTTTAAACATTAATGGCTGTGTGTTGAGTTATTCAAGCTGTACACTTACTACTTTGCATTGTAGCAAAGTGTAATTTCTTCAGTATATATATATATTTGTTCATCAGTGTTATGCACTATCCTGAAGAAGTAGCTAGTGTAGTGAGATGAAATGCGTCGACACTGTTTTTATACCGAATTTATGAAGAATCACCTTCTCAGCTTCTGCTTTACATTCAGCACCTCTGCTGACACCACTTTCCCATTTTTGGGGCTCAAATACCTCAAGTGCTTTTTAGTGGTGCCCTGAGCTAGAAAACAAGCATTTACCTATTGCAGTGCTGGAAAAGCCCCACTTTGAGGATAGGTGAAGTTTAGTTTTAAGATTTCTCTCTTTAGATTTTGTTTTTATTGGAATCTGAATCTTTTTACTTCATTAACTTGTTTTCTGCAAAACAGATTTTCTTTTGGAAATGTAATAATGTAATTGTATCAAATTATCCTTCCAGCAGCTACATTGCAGAGCAAGGTCAGCTATAGATAGCATGCTAAAAGCAAACAATGCTCCCAATTTTGAGTATCATATGTGATGACTGGACAATTGGTGAACTACGAGAGGCTAATAATGTATCCCTTGTGTAGTAGAAGGCACTTGTTATTGCACTGGAGGATTCTTTAGCTTGTTGGTAAATCGCCCTGAGAAAGGGGCAGACCCTTTAGTCTTCTAAGGAGAATTAAAAAGACAGAGGTACCGCATGTGCACCACTATCACTATTTTATATACTAGAGTAGTGTCCTAGTTCATGAGTCCAGTTCTCCATTATTACATTGAATGAATCCTTGATGCATTCCTATTATAAATAAACTCTAGGCCGAAAATCTTACTTTGTGTTTTTGCATGTGTACTTATACTAGTTTTCAATTTCAGTGATTTTACAAAACTCAAAAGATAATTGAAGATATTCTGTAAAGCTGATTCCAAATGATGAAGATAGTCAGAGGAGTTCACATAATATCAGAGAGGGTGACAGTGAACAATACATGCAATCTGGAAATGGTAATTGCAGGCAAAGAGGTCTACTAAGTATATCTAGCCTTGGTAATATTAAAAAAAGATGTATTAATATATATTGAATTATAACAAAGGTAATAAAAACTTTTGGAGTCTTTAAAGTTATTATATATTTTCAGACATTTGAAATAGTGTGTGGGGAATCTGAAATCTCAAGTTATATTAGTTGAAAAAAAAAGTATATTTATTTTTATTTTTATTTAATACGATTCATAAAAAAAATCTAAAAAAATAGGAAACAGACAGAAATATTTTTATTTTTATAGGTTTAACCACTTGCTTACTGGGCACATATACCCCCCTCCTGCCCAGGTGAAATTTCAGCTTCCGGCACTGGGTCACTTTAACTGACAATTGCGCGATCGTGCGACGTGGCTCCCAAACAAAATTGACGTCCTTTTTTCCCCACAAACAAACAAAAAAGAGCGACAATTTTGAAAAAAATACAATATTTTTTACTTGTTGCTATAATAAATAGCCCAATTAAAAAAAAAAAAAAACATTGGCCCAGATTCACGTACATCGGCGCATTATTGGACCGGCGTAGCGCACCGCCTTTACGTTAGACTTGCGCCATCTAGCCGCGTAATCCCCCGATTCACGTAGCTTTTGCGCATGAAATTGCGCAAGCGTAAGGTTTTTTCCAGAGGCGTAAGGAGGAGTAATACAAATTGGGAGGGACGTGGGCGTGTTACATTGAAATGAGCCGTGACCCCATGCAAATGAAGGGCCGGCCGGCTCGCGCATGCGCGCGTGAAGGAGACCATGTCAGCTCCGCTGTGCGCATGCTCACAACTCGGGAGCGGCGCAATCAGTGAAATTGGAAATGGACTAGGGCAACGTTGTGAACTACGCAGACAGCATAAATAGACACACACAAACGCACTTGCATTGCAAAAGTACATCCCTTTGTGTCCCTTCCCATTGAACCAAGTGCTTTTGTTCCTGTTGTTCGTTGCAGTGTGTCTTGTAGTTGTCAGATTAGTGTTCTGTGTCATCAAGTGCTTGTTGGTATATTTGTGAAAGTGTTTTTGATAAGTGTTTGAGAGACTGTTTGTTTGATTGATATATTTTTGTTCGTTTGTTTTCTTGCTTTATTTTTTATTATTTTATTTTTTTGTGACTGTTTCTTGCTGAGTGCTAGTGTGATTTTTGGGTGTTCGTTTTCTCTTTGTGTGTGTTCTTGCCTGATTGGTTGTGCTTGTATTTGTGACTGATTTTTGGAGACTGGTAGTGAGTTTGTTTGGAAGTATGACTGAGAGAAAAAGAAAGCTTAATTTTACTGTGGGGGAAAAAAAAATTCTTGCCCGGGCCATTAGCGAGTATGGGCGTTTTCTCCACGGCCCGCAGAGTGCCACCACCACCCCGGCCAGGAGGAGGGAGATATTGGATAGGATCACAGAGCAGATGAATTCATCGGGGGAGGGGGAGACACGGACCCGGTCTGGGATCGACAAAAAAATAAATGATCTCTGGCGTCTGGTGAAAAAAAAACTGTCCGCAATGCATGCCCATGCCAGGGGCTTAGGAGGGGGCCCACCATGCCGTATTAGGCTTACAGCGACGGAGCATGTGGTGGCCCTGACCTTTCACCGGCATGAAGTGGAGGGCCTGCCAGGCTTTGACACAAGTCCGGTCCCCGCGGTGCCAGGTAAGGTTTTTTGTTCTATCAGGTGTGTAGCATGTGTGGGGGAGGGGGTGAAAGGGAATATGTGGCAAGTGTGTGGATCCTCCAACCTGTGAATGGTTTGTGTCATCCACAGATGTGCAGGAGGGTGCAGGGCCATCTGGCCTGACCGCTCCAACACCAGGACAGCAGCCTAATGAGGCCCCCCCAACAAGGCCACAGTCCGCGGAGGAGGTTCGAGAGGAGGAGAACGATCATGAGGAGGAGGACGATCATGAGGAGGAGGACGATCATGAGGAGGAGGAGTCAGGCACTGGACGAGTGGTTTGTGCGGACTCTTCCCCTCTGGCTGTCAGAAGCCTGCCCTCCCTAAGGGGGAGCCCCCCCCCCTCCTCCCCCAACATGGCTCCCCTCACAAGGGCCTCCCCTTCTCCCCGCCCACAACCATCAGCTGGAGGCAGGATGTCATCCCAGAGCACCAGGGGGGTGCCCAATCTCCTGCCCGCCAGTCTGCGAAGGGACCAGGCCCTCCAGACCCGCCATCTGGGACAGCTCTGCCAGACTTTTGGGCGGGTGGAGGAGAGCCTGTCCTCCATGAAGGATACGCTGGGTAACCTGGACTCCCACTCCCGGGCTTTCACAACCTGCCTAAATGAACTGCAGACTACAGCAGCAGGCGTTGGGCAGGATGTGAGGGCCCTTACCCAGGCTATCCAGGCCAACACGGCAACACTTGGTGCTTCCCTGGACAGAATTGCCGTGGCCTTGGAGGGCAGGCCGCCAGGTGGGCAGATATCAGGGGCTGCTCCTCCTTCCCCGGCTTTGCCCCTCCCCCATGAGTCTCCCCTGAGGGGCCGGGGCCGTGGCCGGGGGCGCCCCAGGCGTGGCTCACGCAGAGGGCAATAATTTTTTTTTCCCCCTTTTTTTTTTTTGGCTGACATTTTTGGCATTTTTTTTTTTTTGCTGACATTTTTTTTAAATTTTGGGTTGTGCATGCTGTTTGAATGTGGGGGTGACATTCCTGCTGGAAAAGGGGTGTCATCCTCAATTTTGGTGGAGAAGGGTTCCCCAGGACCAGGGAAAAGTGATTCCCAGGTCCGTGTGAATGGTGTATGAATGTACAGTGACATAATTGGAGCCTTGGCGTGGCGTTGCTGCTCACAAGTCCTGCATGGTGGACTGGTGCCAATCCAATTTGATGAGGATGTGGGGTGTGTGTGCTAGGGACCACAGTGGTGTGCATGCATGCATTCTCATTGTGCCATGATTAATGTGTGTGTTTAACGTGCAAAGATGCCCAATATGAGCTGCCTCCTGACTGTTCTTCCCTCAGAAGACGGGGTATCCTCGGTTAGGGGTTGATTGTCTGGTTGGGGGGTCAGGTCATCACGTAGCTCAACCTGCAGGCCCTTCCTCACTGCGAGATTGTGCAGCATGCAACATGCAACGATGATATGGCACACAAAGTTTGGGGAATACAACAGTGTACCCCCAGACTTATCCAGGCATCGGAAACGTGACTTCAGGAGGCCAAAGGTGCGCTCCACCACTGCTCGGGTTTTGATGTGTGCTTGATTGTATCTTTCCTCCCCTGGGGTTTGGGGGTTCCGGATAGGAGTCATGAGATGGGGTCCCAGTGCATATGCAGAGTCACCTGGAAGGGAAAAGACAGGAGAATGTTAGTCATGCATGTGCCACTTGTGAGGTGTGCATCACGGGAGGGGATAGTCATGCCTGACTCCCATGTCACTCACCAACCAGCCAGGTGTTCCCATACACGTTCTGATCGAATTCCATTCGGATGTGGCATTGATTGTAGATATAGCTGTCATGGGTGGATCCGGGGTGTTTGGCACGGACGTGCCATATGAGGCCTTGGGCATCAACTATCACCTGTACGTTGATGGAGTGCCAATTCTTCCGATTGCGGTACATGTGCTCTGTCTCATGGGGGGGCTGGAGTGCCACATGTGTGCAATCAATGGCCCCGACGGTGCGTGGGAATCTGGCAATTCTGTAGAAATCTGTCATTGCCTTCAGCCGCAGGTCCTCAGTGGTGGGTTTGATGATTAGGTTGGCCAAGCGTGTGAGGATTGCAGGGACAACCTGGTGCACACATCTGCACATGGTGGATTGTGACATCCCAGCCACCACTCCACTTGTACGCTGAAAAGAGCCACTGGCAAGGACATGGAGTGTTGCCAGGACCTTCACCAGTGGCTGCACTGCTTGTGAGCGTTGTGTTGGGCTGGTGATGTCCTCCTGCAGGGTTGTGGTTAATTCCAGGATGGCATGAGGGGGGAATCTGAAGATGCGATACACCTCAGAATCACTCATGCCAAAGAGGTCTATGCGTGTGCGGTATACCCTCTCCCGTGCCATCCTCCGTGCCATCCTCTGTGCCCTCCTCCTTCTTTGGTCATCTAAATTCACTAGTGCAGCTATGAGCGACGATGCCCCTGGCATGTTGGCAGTCAAATTGTAGTGCAACACGTGTGTGTGGTCTGCTCCTCAGTAACGGTGTTGCTTTCTGTGAGATGTAGACGTTTTTTCAAAATTTAGACCAGCTTTTAGGTGCTCTAACTTTAGACAGGACATTTTGCTGTTGCGCACATCGCGTAGCCTGCGCAGCAACTGCGTTTTTTTGTGGATCCCCGCAACTCCCTCATTAGCATATTTGACTAGCAAATCAATGGTGTGTCTAGCGCATTTTTGCGCGGACGGATGCGTCTGTCTAACGAAATTACGCCGGACAAAAAAAAGTAGATTTCTGGCGTAATTCGTTTTCTGAATCGCGCGCATCTAAACGCACGCGCACATTTAGACTTACGCACGCGCAACACCAGTTGCGCAGGCGTAATCGCTCTGTGAATCTGGGCCATATTTTTTTTCTCAGTTAAGGCCGATACGTATTCTTCTACATGTTTTTGGTAAAAAAAAATAAAAAATCGCAATAAGCGACTGGTTTGCGCAAAAGTTATAGCGCCTACAAAATAGGGGACAGAATTATAATTTTTTATTTATTTATTTTTTACTAGAAATGGTGGCGATCTGCGATTTTTATTGGGACTGCGACATTATGGCAGACACATTGGACACTTTTGACACATTTTTGGAGCCATTCACACTTATACTTTCCCAGACTATGGAACGCTTTACCAACCAGCATTCGGTTGGAGGAAAAGCACCTAAGCTTCAGAAGACAGATAAAAACTCTGCTCTTTTGACGACCAGAGAGACAGAACCAACGAGCGCCCAGAGGCGATTCAGTTTGCATGTGCCGCGCTATATATGTTTTTCATTCATTCATTCATACTGTGATCAGTGCAATAAATATGCACTAATTACTGTATAAATGTGACTGGCATTGAAGGGGTTAACACTAGGGGGTGAGGAAGGGGTTAAATGTGTACCCTGCATAGTGTTCTAACTGTAGGGGAGGAGAACTGACTGGGGAGGTGACCGATCTGTGTCCCTATGTACAAGGGGCACAGATCGGTCTCCTCTCTCCATGACAGGACGCCGTCTCTGTGTGAGCCGGCAATGAGGGATGATCTCATATATTTACATTTGAGATCATCTCTCATTGGCCGCTCAGATCCACTCTGATTGGCCGTTCGCGGCGATCTGTAATTGGCTGTGTCCAAGGGACACGGCCAACACAGAATTTCCCTACTGCACGCTCGGGAGCGCGCACGGGGAATGGGCAAAGGGGAGGACGTCAATTGACGTCCTCCTGGATTTTCAGGTCCGCGCTGTAGCCGTCATTCAGCTATAGCGCGGCCCTCAAGTAGTTAAAGGTAAGCTTTTTAAGTACTGTATTTATTGGCGTATAACACTCATTTTTTTACCCTGAAAATAGAGGGCAAACTGTGCCTGCGTGTTATACACAGGGGGCTGTGGAAAGTTTTTTCCTGAATCTTCCCTCTTAAAGTCAGGGTGCGTTTTATACCCCTGTGCGTGTTATACGCCGATAAATAAGGTAGATGCAATGTAAACCCTAAAAGAAAAGACATTCTGCTTGCTAAAACACTGTGTATCATTATATATATATATATATATATATATATATATATATATATATATATATATATATATATATATATATACATATATATATATATATATATATATATATATATATATATATATATATATATATATAATATTTTTTTTCCCCATGAAAGTGGAGTTACCCTTTAACAGGGCAATGGTAGAATGAGAGAAGGAACTACCAAGGTGTTTTATGAACTACAAAATATGCCAGTGCGCCAGGTTGCTTTTGTAGATCTAGCGACTAGCTGTTCTATAGATTCCTGGAGAAAAAGGTTACCAGCTCTTTAACTGCTTGCCGACAGCCCCCTGTACATTTACGCCGGCAGAATGGCACGGCTGCGCAAAGCAACGTACCTGTACGTCTCTTTGAAATTGCTGCCACGTGGGCGTGCGCGTGCCCCTGCCACGAGCTCCATGACCGTGCCCATGGGACCTGCGGAGTCGATGTCCGCCGGTGTCCTGCAATCGTGTCACAGAGCTGCAGAATGGGGAGATGCCTATGTAAACAAGTAATTTCCCTGCTCTGCTTGGTGACAGGACAGTGAGCTACTGCTCCCTGTTATCGGGAGCAGTGATCACTGTCATGTCTCTTGTAGCCCAGCCCCCCCACAGTTAGAATCACTCCCTAGGACACACTTAACCCCTTCCTCGCCCCCTAGTGGATAACCCCTTCCCTGCCAGTGTCTATTACACAGTAATCAGTGGATTTTTATAGCACTGATTGCTGTATAAATGACAATGGTCCCAAAATAGCGTCAAAAGTGTACGATGTGTCTGCCATAATGTTGAAGTCACGATAAAAAAATCTCTGATCGCCGCCATTACTAGTAAAAAAAAAAACATTATTAACCACTTCACGCCCAGTCAATAGGAGATTGACAACTGGGAGGTGGTTCTGAAATCTTGACTGGACGTCAATTGACGTCCTGCAGGATTTCATGTCGCGCACGCCCGTGGGGGCGTGCAGCGCGGCGATCAGTGATGCGGGGTGCCAGTCTGACACCCTGCATCTCCGATCTCGGTAACGAGTCTCCGGCGGAGGCTCGCTACCATGTGATCAGCCGTGTCCAATCACGGCTGATCACGATGTAAACAGGAAGAGCCGTCGATGGCTCTTCCTCACTCGCGTCTGACAGACGCGAGTACAGGAGAGCCAATCGGCGGCTCTCCTGACAGGGGGTGTTCGCGCTGATTGTTTATCAGCGCAGCCCCCCCTCGGATGCCCACACTGGACCACCAGGGAAGCCCACACTGGAAGGGCAAAAAATAAATAAATCGGTAATTAAAAAAAAAAAAAAAAGTCAGGATTAAAAAAAAAAAAAAACATGCCAGTAAAAAAAAAGAAAGATGCCAGTCAGTGCCCACACATGGGCACTGACTGGCAACATAGATTCATCAGTGCCACCCCACAGTGTCCATCAGTGACACCCCTCAGTACCAATCCATGCCCAGTGCCCACCTATCAGTGCCCATCTGTGCCACCCATAAGTACCCATCAGTGCCACCCATAAGTGCCACCCATGAGTGCCCATCTGTGCCGCCTATGAGTGCCCATCAGTGCCGCCTATGAGTGCCCATCAGTGCCGCCTATTAGTGCCCATCAGTGCCGCCTATTAGTGCCCATCAGTGCTGCCTAAGGGTGCCCATCAGTGCCACCTATGAGTGCCCATCAGTGCCGCGTCATCGGTGCCCATCAGTACTACCTCATTGGTGTCCATCAGTGCCACCTCATCAGTGTCGCCATATAAGTGCCCGTAATTGAAAGAGAAAACGTACTTATTTACAAAAAAGTTAACAGAAAAAAATACAAATGTATTTTTTTTTCTAAATTTTCAGTCTTTTATTAGTTGTTGCGCAAAAAATAAAAACCGCAGAGGTGATCAAATACCACCAAAAGAAAGCTCTATTTGTGGGGAAAAAAGGACGCCAATTTTGTTTGGGTACAGTGTAGCATGACCGCGCAATTGTCATTCAAAGTGCGACAGTGCTGAAAGCTGAAAATTGGCTTGGGCAGGAAGGTGCGTAAATGCCTGGTATGGAAGTGGTTAACAAAAATGCCATAAAACTATCCCTATTTTGTAGACGCTATGGCCCAGATTCATAAAGCAATTACGCCTGTCTAACTGGTGTTAGACAGGAGTAATTTCAAATTTTGCGCGCCGTATCACTAGTTTGAATCCTCAAACCATGATACGGCGGCTTCGGGCTTCGATCCGAGAGGCTTACGTCTTTGTAAGCCTTCGGATCTACGCTGCCATCTATTTGCGGCCGCTGGGAGGAGTTCGCGTCGTTTTGATGCGTCGGGATATGCAAATGTTTTTTTTACGGCGATTCCCGAAGATACGAGTGGTCGTCGCAATCGCTTTCGTCTATTTTTTTGTACGTAATGTTAGAGCAGCTTTTTGCTGCTCTAACGTTACGTAGCCCATGTTAAGTATGGCCGTCGTTCCCGCTTCGAATTTTTTTTTTTTGTTTACGTAACTCGTTCGGGACTAGGATCGCCCGTAAACGACGCTACCTAAACAACGAATGACGTCGCGACGTGATTTTGCGCAATGCACGGCGGGAAATTTGCGAACGGAGCATGCGCAGATCGATCGCCGCGGGAACGCGCCTATTTTAAATGATTCACGCCCCCTACTCGCGCAGATGGATTGCGACGGGAGAAATACACTACGCCGCCGTCATTTACTGGACTAAATCTACCTGAATTCCACGTAGAGCCAGGTAAAAAACGGCGGCGTAGTGTATTTCTGATACGCTACGATAATCCATTTCTGTGTGAATCTGCCCCAAAACCTTTTGTGCAAACCAATCAATATATGCTTATTGTTTTTTTTTACAAAAAATATGTAGAAAAATACATATCGGCCTAAACTGAGAAATTCTCTTTTTTTATATACTTTTTGGGGATATTTATTATAGCAAAAAGTAAAGAATATTCTTTTCAAAATTGTCGCTCTTTTTTTGTTTATAGCGGAAAACAAAAAAAACGCAGAGGTGATAAAATACCACCAAAAGAAAACTCTATTTGTGGGGAAAAAAAGGACGTACATTTTGTTTGGGTGCAACGTCGCATGACCGCGCAATTGTCAGTTAAAGAGACGCCGTGCCAAATCGCAAAAAAATGACCTGGTCATTTAGCAAAAAAATGGTCCGGGGCTTTAGTGGTTAAATAAGTGCACTTCAGGCAAAGTGCACATATTTTTTTTTACTTCTTTGTCCTAAACTAAACAATCCGGCCCTCCCCTTCTTTAAGGCTGGGTTCACACCTATACGAATTGGTTGCGACTTAAATTGCATCCAATTCGCAGAACATTTCTAAATACAATGGGCCAGATTCTCAGCTGTGATACGACGGTGTATCTCAGATACACCGTCGTATCTCTGTTTTTTTCAATGGGTATCTATGCGTGTGATTCCTAGAATCACTTACGCATAGATACACTAAAAATCTGACAGGTGTAAAACAATTACACCGTCGGATCGTAGATGTAATGACAACGCCAGCTGCTAGGTGGCCTTTACGTTGTTTTCTCATTTGCCTATGCAAATGAGCCTAATACGCCGATTCCCGAACGTTTTTACGCGGCCCCGTCGTCGTTTACGTCGTTTCCGTAAGCGTAAGGTTACCCCTGCTAATATGAGGGGTAACCTTACGAAGTTCCGTCATATGCCATGTTTAGTATGGCGTCGGGTCAGCGTCGTCTTTTTCCGTCGGTTACATCATTTTACTAATTTTACATTTAAGTCGTTTGCGAATAGGGATTTACGTAAACGACGCTCACGTCGGTTTCATTCACGTTTTCCGACGTGAGCTGGAGCATGCGCACTGGGCTATTTTGCGGCCGGCGCATGCACAGTTCGATCGACGCGGGGCACGCTTAATTTAAATACAAGCCGCCCCCTTTGAATTACGCGGCCTTACGCCGGGCCATTTACACTACGCCGCCGCAACTTACGGAGAAAGTGCTTTGAGAATACGGCACTTGCTCTGTTTAGTTGCGGCGGCGTAGTGTAAATGGCTTACGCTACGCCGCCGCATTTCTACAAGAATCTGGACCATTAAGTTTAATGAGGTTTTTTTCACATATGTGCTATGCATTCGCACTGTGCATTGTCGAAAAAACACGTGCGTTTTCCGGGCATTGCGGTGCGGCTCAGATGCAAATTCAGGTCCATTATCTTCTATGGGCACGCATCTGATTCGCAGATGTGTTAATTTCTCATCAGGATTTCTCTCATTCTCCTTAATACACTTCCCCTCTCCCAGGTCTCCAAATTCGCAGCTAAAACTGAGATGATCTGCTGAACAGCTCTCTTATCTTTTTGAAGAGATAACAGAGCTGGGATTCGCACCGCACAAGTGTGAATCCAGCCTTAATGTATACTTACCAAGATCCGACAGCAACTGCTTCCATTGTCTGTCTACATGCCACAGTGAACAGCTCCCTCTCCTGGCCACTTCGGTACATCACAGCACCATATACTACTATGGAGCCATGCCCTGGCCAGGGAAGGAAGTAGAGAAGTATCTTAGAAGTCCATAGGACTATACTGCACAGGTGCATCCAAGAGAGGGGAGCCATTCACAGCTTTATGTAAACAAATGGAGTCTGCAGCCATTGGATCTTTGTAACCATATATAGCGATTCCCCCACAGGAGACACTGGTGAATGTTGGTATCTCCCACCTTGTACAGCCAGGCACACAGAATTTTTCACCACACGCTGGAGAAAAGAATCAGTCCTTGCAGCTTTGATTTTGTGTTTTATTAGGGGTATTGAACTTGGATAAGGTGTTATAGGATGCCCACTTGATCAAACTCTGGACTCTTCATGGACACAAACAACTCCCAGGACCAGCTGGGTCTAGAGCACAATCAGACCATAGCAACTGCTATTTACAGGACCACTGGGCGCCCTTGGTAGTGTAGCAAAAATAAGTCCCAGTGCTCAGCTGTCTTACTCCTCTGGCTACTGATCCGAGCATCACCTCTTCAGGCACTGCCAGCCCGCCCGGCTACAGCTGCCCTTTTCACTAGCCCTCCTGGTTAGAATCTGCATTCATCCCAGACTGCTTGCAACCAGTCTTCTCAGGTATGCCTCTCAGTCCCCTGACTGTACACTCAGCAGCCCTCCTGGCTGTCTTCCTTCCTGGAGATTTGAACAGCAATGTTCTCCTGCTGTCCTCAACCTTGCTCCTGTGCCTCCTGGTTAGGACACCTCTGTGTTTTCCTCACCAGAGTCCATGCCTGAGGTCACCCCCCCCCCCCTTTAGACTAGGGGCTCCCCCTCAAGAGCCACTGACAGTCTAACTCTCCATCTCCATCCCTGAACTCCACTGCCCCAGCTGAGCTGACCTTGAGTATTTGAGAGGGCCTGCCTCTTGCCAATCCATCTGTTTGAGATTGGTTAGGGCCCTCATGAATACTTCAGGCAGCTCTTCCTCTCCTCCATTCCCATTCTTCTAGAATCTTCTATTCGTTTCTAGAAGTAGGGGCAGGTCTTAGAGACGCTGCCTGTGAGTCATACCAGCCTCCCTGAGTCACTGCCCTGACCCAGTTAAAACATCACAGGCTTTGCTACCCTCCTGACAATGTCTAGTACACAAGAGGGTGCTACATACATATCTGTGAAAAAGGAAGGTGGAATCAGGTAGATCATGGCAAAGGGGTAAAAAGAAAAAAGCCCCGTACACACGATCAGAATTTCCAATGGGAAAAGTCAGACGGAAATTCCGACCGTGTGTATGCCCCATCTGACTTTTTTGAGAGGAATTCTATCGGATTTTATAGAGAGAACATGTTCTCTTTTAATCCGATGGAATTCCTTTGGAATTCCGATGTGAGTTTGGCCAGGCTAAAGCCTGATCGTGTTAAGAGAACTTTTTCTGAAAGTTAACTTATTCTTTTGAACATAAAATTAAACAGCAGTTGCATTATTGTTAGAGCAAAAAAGGTTATTGCAGTCAATTCTTAAATTCTAGTTCCTGTAAAGGAAAACATAATGCTTTTACTGCAGATGGCTTTTCCAAGAATTGGAACAGCATGTTAATTATCATTGTAGAAAGGTATTTGTATTCATCAGGATTTTACAAATATAAGAACTTCTAAAAGCTAAAGCAGCATGTCGAACCTTTAACAAATAACTTGATGATTATCATAATTGTGAGAGTCTCCAGCATCCTAAAATATTTCAGATCTAAAGTGTATTCCTTAGTGTCAGTGCCTATTTGTGGTCTGTAAGACCTGGAAGCACCAGGTTACGATGACCGCAATTTTGAGCAAAGCTAGTCTAGTGCTCCATTATGCATGAACAGCATAAAATTTATATTATGGTCCTAGTTGTACAAGGTGCATTGTATGATAAAACCACTTCAGCCCTAGAAGGCTTCACCCCTTCGTGACCAGGCCATTTTTTGCGATACGGCACTGCGTTATTTTACAGAGACAATTGCGTGGTTGTGCGAGCATGTATTCAAATAAACGTTGTCCTTTTTTTCCCACAAGTAGAGCTTTCTTTTGGTGGTATTTGATCACCTATGTGGTATTTTATTTTTTACAAAAACAGAACAATTTTGAATAAAAAATATTTTTTACTTTCTGCTATAAAACATATCCAATAAAAAAATTCAAAAATCTAATTTCTTCATCAATTAAGGCCAATATGTATTCTGCTACATATTTTTGGTATAAAAAATCCCAATAAGCGTATATTAATTGGTTTGCGCAAAAGTTAGCGGGCCAGATCCACAGAGAATTGCCCTGGCGCAGAGTATCAGAGATACACTACGCCGCCGTATTTTACCTGGCTCTAAGTCGAATCCAGGAAGATTTCGGCCCGTAAGGTACGGCGGCGTAGTGTATTTCTCGCGGCAGAATCGAAATACGCGATTAGGGGGCGTGAAGCATTTAAATTAGGCGCGTCCCCGCGGCGATTGAACTGCACATGCTCAGTTCAGAAATTGCCCGCCATGCATTGCGCGAAATTACGTCGAAACGTCATTTTTTTTAGTAGCGTAATTTATGTACATTCCTATTCACGGACGACTTACGCAAAAAAAATTAAAATTAAAAAAAATTCGACACGGGAACGACGGCCATACTTAACATGGCCAGTCTAACTATAGACCGGATAATAGCAGCTTTAACTTTACGCCGGAAAAAGCCGACTAGCGACGACGTTAGAGAATGCGACGGCCGATCGTAACTTCGTGGATCGCCGTAAAAAGCTAATTTGAATACCCGACATGGAAAACAACGCAAACTCCACCCAGCGGGCGAAAAAAGATTGCACCGTAGATCCGAAGACGTACGAAGACGTAAGCCTGTCGGATCGAAGCCCGAAGCCGTCGTATCATGGTTTGAGGATTCAAACTAATGATACGACGCAGGTAATTTGAAAGTATGCCGGTGTGGATCTACAAAACAGGGGATATATTTATGGTATTTTTATTATTATTATTTTTTTTTTACTTGGTAATGGCGATGATTAGCGATTTTTAGAGGGACTGCGACATTGCGGTGGACAGATCGGACACCCAACTGGAAACCAGTGACATTATTACAGTGATCATTGCAAAAAATATTCACTGACATTGTACTAATGACCCTGGCAGGGAAGGGGTTAACATCAGGGGTGATCAAAGGTTTAGGTAAGAGTGTCCATGCCTGACAGCACGGCGGTCTGCTTGAGAAAGAGAGTTTAACCGCTCCAAAGTCCCAGAGAACTAGATGGTTAGATCCAAACCCTTGGGTGCCGGCACTGCAATGATATGCAAAACTTGTAGAGAAAAACTAGGACGGCCGCACTCCAAAAAGATATGTTCCTTTTTAATAAAACTGGTCACAAAATTAACATGTCACAGCAAAAAAATCAGATGGAAAAGCTGACGTGTTTCACACTATCATACAGTGCTTATTCATAGCTGGTAATGCACTAGGTGTGCGCGTCTTCCATTTCTGTTTTTCTTGTAGTTCCTTTAGTAACTCTACCCCAATGAAGCCAGCTGATCTGTAGACTTCCATTATGAGAAAGAACAGCAAGGCATCTTCTCTTTCCAGACACTGCCAAGCAAAAAAAACAGAGCCTGCATATATATATATATATATATATATATATATGAGAAAATATGCTTGCCCTCATGTATCTCGTTCCAAAACATAATTAATGACAAATAATATTTAAAATAAATGCACAATTTAAATTGTATTATATATGCAATGATTGTAAAACATTAAAGCAAAATTATAGCCTCTTTTTTTTTGTAATGTGCTGCAGCACTTCATATAAAATTAACTGCACTTGAAGGACAGGTTATCCTTCAACCCACCGTCTCTATACAATAAAACAGGTTCCAGAAACTTGTCGCCCCAAAGCCTTCTCAGGAGCAAAACTGCTTTATGCTTTTTTTCTCAGGGCCTTGATTCCACTGATTGTTGTAGGCATGGTCCCCTCAAGATGTCCCCTCAAAAGGGGCAAGCTCCCCTTCTACATCTTCTATATAGTTGCTCTGATTTCAGTTATGGAACCTCTCACCAACTACAGTGCCTTGAAAAAGTATTCACACCCCTTGAATATTTTGTCACAATTTGACATGTTACAACCGAAAACGTCAATACATTTTATTGGGATTTTATTTGAAAGACCAACATAATGTGGCACATAATTGTAAAGAAGAAGGAAAATTATAAACGTTTATTTTTTTTTATTTTCTTTACAAATAAATATCTGTGTGTCGTGCATTTGTATTCAGTCCCCTTTACTCTGATACCCCTAACTAAAATCGAGTGGAACCAATTGCCTTCAGAAATCCCCTAATTAGTAAATAGAGTCCACCTGAGTGAAATTTAATCTCAGTATAAATACAGTTGTTCTATGAAGCCCTCAGCCCTTGGTGAACAAACAGCATCATGACGGCCAAGGAACACACCAGACAGGTAAGGGATACAGTTGTGGAGAAGTTTAAAGCAGGGTTGTTATACTGTCAACTGCCAACCTACCATGGCATGACCGTCCACCTAAACTGACAGGCCGAGCAGACAGCATTAATCAGAGAAGCAGCCAAGAGACCCATGGTAACTCTGGATGAACTACAGAGATCCACAGCTCAGGTGGGAGAATCTGTCCACAGGACAACTATTAATTGTGCACTCCATAAATCTGGCCTTTATGGAAGAGTGGCAAGAAGAAAGCCATTGTCGAAAGAAAGCCATAAGAAGTCCCGTTTGTAGTTTGCCAGAAACCATGTGGGGGACACAGGAAACATGTGGAAGAAGGTGCTCTTGTCAGATGAGCACAAAATTTTACTTTTTGGCCTAAAAGCAAAACGCTATGTGGGCCGGAAAAATAAAACTGCACATCACCCTAAACACACCATCCCCACCGTGAAACATGGTGGTAGCAGCATCATGTTGTGGGGATGCTTATCTTCGGCAGGGACAAAGAAGCTGTTCAAAGTTGATGGGAACATGAATGGAGCCAAATACAGGGCAATCTTAGAAGAAAACTGTGATAGGTTATTCTAAAATTCCTATTTCTTTCCTATATTCCTTATACTGTTAATTTGTTTTTATACGTATTATGCATATGTATGTATGGGTATGTCACAATACTGCTTATTTTCCTTGAGGATTTTATATCAGATATTGTTTTAAAGTTATGAACCCAGCATTGAAAATATGAAGAAACAGATATTAAGTTGCAAAAGTTACCATTTGAAATGAAGTACAAAAAAGGTTATTATTAAAAGCAGCTCCGTGCCCCCCCCCCCCCCATCACTCCTGATTGTAGACTCCTCATTCCGAAGAACAAGAGGAAGTCACCCCTTCCCCTACTGAATTCCTAAATAGACTTCGGCCTCCCCCTCCTCCTCACTCGGAGACTTTGAAAGGAAACCCTTGCCTTTTGGATAACTGAGGGACTGTTTGAATCTTTTAACAAGAAGGGCTGTTTTCAAATATGGACTTCCATTCCCTGCCCCTGGCTCCTAGACAGCTCCTCCTTCTAGCCCATCCCATCGGGAAAGGAATGTTGCTCCTGTGGACTTCAGTGGGAAACCCCTGTGATTGAGCCTTGAACAAAGGGTTTTTACATGTGCTCACAAGTGGGTGTATGAAGGCTGGGTCAATGGGTGAAGGAAACCAGTCTCTGTCCATTCTTGTTATAGTAAAGTAGTACAAGTTATCCTGTCTTGTGTCAGGAAGTTAGTCTCTTACAAAACCTGTTAGATTCTGCAAAAGACTTGAGACTGGGGCAGAGGTTCCCCTTCCAGCAGGATAACGACCCTAAACATACAGCCAGAGATACAATGGAATGGTTTAGATCAAAGCGCATTCATGTCTTATGCCGTGTACACACGGTCGTTTTTTGCGATGAAAAAAAACGACGTTTTTTAAAACGTCATTTAAATTGATCGTGTGTGGGCAAAACGTCGTTTTTTGTCTTAAAAAAAACGACCAAAAAAAAAATTCCAACATGCTTGAATTTTTTGTGTCGTTTTTCAAAACGTCGTTTTTTGTTTCACAAAAAGTCACCGTGTGTAGCAAAAACGTCGTTCAAAACAACGTTTTTCAACCCGCGCATGCCCAGAAGCTAGTTATGAAGTGAGCTTCAATGGAAAAGAGTGGTGAACGTAACCTCGCTTTTTGTGAAAAAAACTATGGTGTGTATGCAAAATTGTCTTTGAAAGTGACGTTTCAAAAACGTCGTTTTTTACTTCACAGAAAACGTCGTTTTTTTTCATCACAAAAAATGATCGTGTGTACGCGGCATTAGAATAGCCTAGTCAAAGTCCAAACCTAAATCCATTTGATCTGTGGCAAGACAGGAATATTGTTGTTCACAGACAATCTCCGTACAAACTGACAGAGATGGAGCTATTTTGCAAAAAAGAATGGGCAAACATTTCACTCTCTAGATGTGCAAAGCTGGTAGAGACATCCCCAAATACAAATGCACGCCACACTTTTCACATATTTATTGGTAACAAAAATTGAAAACCATTTATCATTTTCCTTTCACTTCAAAATTGTGTGCCACTTTGTGTTGGTCTATCACACGGATCACCAAACTGCGGCCCGAGGGCCAGATGTGGCCCTTTGCTAGCCTTTATCCGGACCTTGGGGCTTTATTCCTCCCACTGATATGAGGCACTATTCTTCCCACTGACACCAACAAGGGGGCACAATTTCTTTCACTGATACCAATGATGGGATTCAATTACTCCTACTAATAGGGGCACTACTCATTATCCTACTGACTGCAAACTCTGAGGCCCTATTTATTCTCACCAATGCTGGACCCGGGACATTTTCTACCCCCGCTGGCCACAATCTGGCCCTCCTAAAAGTCTGAAGGACAATAAACTGGCCCTTTGTTTGAAAAGTATGGTGACCCCTGGTCTATCACATAAAATCCCAAAATAATACATTTATGTTTTTGGTTGTAACTTGATAAAATGTGGAAAATTTCAAGGGGTGTGAATACTTTTTCAAATCACTGTACTTCCCAAATGTATATAACAAAGGGGCAAGTCAAAGAAAATGCATTACCAAACAGATAGGAACTGTACATTGTGAAAGTGAAACCCCCTTACATGCTTAGAGTTTTCTCTTTGCCCTTCTGCAAAAAAAAAAACTGTTGAGTCAATTAGCGGTATCCACCTATTCTTTCTGTGATAGTGTGGCAACAATGCTGCACTGCTCCTGAGTTCAGAGCAGAGTGATCACTCTCATGTACTGTAGGCTGTGCCTGCTTGCACTACTATGGAATGAAAAATTGTTGCAAGGAGCTTAGCTATCAGCATGATTCACAAGCCTTTACCTTGCCAATCAGTACCTGGCCACACCTAGTATTACCCAACTTTTTCTGAATTGACAGAATTGCCTCCCACTTTGAGCCACAGTGTCTGTGAGGTCAACCTAGTGAGACAAAGTCAAAGAAAATGCATGACAAAAGTAACAGATAGGAACTGCACATTGTGAAAGTGAAACCCCCTTACATGCTTAGAGTTTAGGAACTGCACATTGTGAAAGTCCCATAAAAACCCCCTTACATGCTTAGTCAATTAGTGGTATCCAGTTTTCTTTTCTTTGTCCTTCTGCAAAGTCCCATAAAAACCTGTTGAGTCAATTAGTGGTATCCACCTTTTCTTTCTGTGATAGTGTGGCAACAATGCTGCACTGCTCCTGAGTTCAGAGCAGAGTGACCACTCTAATGTACTGTAAGCTGTGCCTGCTTGCACTACTATGGAATGAAAAATTGTTGCAAGGAGCTTAGCTATCAGCATGATTCACAAGCCTTTACCTTGCCAATCAGTACCTGGCCACTCCTAGTCTTACGCCGCGTACACACGATGGGTTAACCAGAGGACAGCGGTCTGATGGACCGTTTTCATCTGTCAAAACCGATAGTGTGTAGGCCCCATCGGTTAATTAACCTTCGGTTAAAAAAAAGCCAACTTGCTTTAAAATTTAACCGATGGACGCCTAACCGACAGGTCAAAAAAGATTGTTAGTAGGCACGACCATCGGTTAAAAATCCACGCATGCTCAGAATCAAGTCGACGCATGCTTGGAAGCATTGAACTTCATTTTTTTCATCACCGCCACGCCACCACGCTGTCTGTCCGCGGGGATTTTGGTTTGATTGTGTGTACACACATCAGACCAAAATCTCCCAGGAGACATGTCCGATGAAAACGGTCCGTCGGACCGTTTTCATCGGATATGTCTCCTCGTGTGTACGTGGCCTTAACCGATGAGAACGGTCCTTTGGATGGACTGATCGCGTGTACAAGGCTTTACCCAACTTTTTCTGAATTGACAGCATTGCCTCCCACTTTGAGCCACAGTGTCCGCCAGTGTCTCACTATGGCAACCTAGTGAGACACAAATGACACAGGATTTTGCTCAAAGTAGGTAAAGAATTTTTTTTTCTATCTATTTTATAAGACTTGTGCATCAACTAGTAACTGGATTTGGGACTTATATAAACTGTCAAAGAGGAGCCTTTAGTTGTTTACCTAAAACATTGAAAAGACTCTGCATAACATTTAAAACACTATAAAAGGCTGTACAGCTATGCAGACAAATGAGAGAAAAATTGCAAATACTAAAAACATTATATTGTTGTTAAGTGTAGTAATATTTCAATCCTTTGTCAGTCTCATTTTAGCAAGCAGACATATCAGTATATACCCTTCTATATATGATCTGATACATAGCAAATATTGTGATAGCATATTTCTACAAGTTACAGGATGGCAGGTGTCCTTTAAAAGAAAAAGCACCGAACGCATGAATTTGATCTTCTTCTAGACAGATATTACTATTGTTATTATTTTATTATTATTCGTGATATCCTGCAGCTGCTACCATTCCCATACCTGCAGAGTGATAGAAATCCCAAGTGGTCTTCTTTTCATCCAGCACTGAACATCTGCTGAATAACAGACTGTGTGAAGTGTTCAGTGTGGGAGCAGTAGGACAGGACAACACCGCACAGCTGCTTATGTGTGGCTATGTGTTCTGGATCTGGCACCATTTACCTGTGTGCAGTCCTCAAAATCTGCACACCCAAAAACAAACGCCAATCCAACAGACAGCAAGCGCCCAGCTTAGAATGTGTCCTTCTGTTTACTCTCTCCGCCATCTGTTTATTTTCCTGAGTCTTTGAATCCTCTTACCTATATATCTACTAACATTCTGTACAAAGCATTTTCTGCATTAGTCATTTATAGCCAATAACATCTGCTGTCATTATTATTATTAACTCTCTGGCTTGTATAATGCTTTGCATATTTACAGAACCATTATATCGCTGTATTTCAACCCAGGTATTATTATGTAGTATTTTAAAAGAATAATAATTTTTCAACTACCCACTACTGTTTTATTATTGTTGTCTGGGGAACAATTTTAATTTTGTACATTTATTGTGAATTCTCTTATAATATGTAAAAAATGTTCTTAAACCACTTTCCCACTGAGCACGTTTACCCCTTTCCTGCCCAGGCCAATTTTCAGCTTTCAGTGAGGTCACACTTTGAATGACAATTGCACGGTCATACAACAATGTACCTATATGAAACGTTTATCATTGTTTCTTATACAAATAGAGGTTTATTTTTATTTTTTTGCTTTCTAAACGAAAATTTTGAAAAACGGGTCATTTTTGTTCTTCACTGATGTGCACCGATGAGGCTGCACTGATGGGCATTGAAAGGCTGCACTGATGAGGTGGCACTGTTGAGGCAACACTGGTGGGCACTGATGAGGCACTGATGAGGCTGCACTGATAGGTGGCACTGATTGGCAGCACTAAAGGGCACTGATAAGCGGCACTGATTGGTAGCACTGGTGGGTACTGATTGGTGACACTGGTGGGCAATGATAGGTGGCACTGATGGTCACTGAATGGCAGTACTGTAGGGCACTGATAGGTGACACTGATTGGTGGCACTGGTGGGAACTGATTGGCAGCACTGGTGGGCACTGATAGGCAGCACGGATGGGCACTGTTGGGACTGCACTGATAATCAGTGTTCTGATTTTCGGTGTACATATCCATTTCACACAAGCTGGTTACCGGCTCTCTTCACACTGTCAGCGTGAGGAAAGGAATGCCGGAAACCAGCTTGTGCTTACACCGTTATCAGCACTGATTGGATACATCTAATCATGTGGTAAAGAGTTACTGTGATTGGCTCTTTACCCCGATCACAGAGCGCAATCACGGTAGAACGTCATATGACTGGCCCGCTAGGAGAATGCGGCTCTTTGCTTGTTTTTATCTAGCTCTTAGGGCAATATTTCTTCCACTGATGAGAGGGTACTTATCTTCCCACTGACACCAGCAATGAGGCAATTCTTCCTCCCACTGATATAAACAGCGAAACACTACTACTCCCATTGACACCAAAGATGCAGGCAGCACATATACTCCCAACACCACCAATAATGGTGCAATCTTCCTATTACTGACACTAACAATGGGGCCATATTCCTTTTATTGACTCCCAGGCGCTATGTATTTTTTTTTTACTCCCAATGACCATTGAGCCTATGTAAGTTTTTACTCCCACTGATACTGGGACATTTTCTAATTCCAATGACCATAGCCCCCTCCCCATTAAAGTCTGAAGGACAGTAAACCAAGTCTGGAGACCTATGTTCTGCTGGTCTTGATCTTTTAAAAAGTCTAAATTCCAGTATGGCTTTCATGTGTATCATCCCTCATGATATACGAAAGGAGCAGTAGGCATCAGTCAGAGCAATTTCTATCCAGGTAAAACAATCCAAAAAGCACATAGAGCTCAAAGGCTGGTATGGAAAATGTGAGGGTTCACTCTACCCGAGTTGTGGCAACATCATGGGCAGCTACACGATATGCACTGCTGGAAACTGTATGCAAAGCAACAACTTGGCAAATGTATAGAACTGATCCAACCTGCCCTACTACCCTGGAGTTCAGCAGGGCAGTCATACAGACTTCTTGATCAGTCGATGTACAGTTGTCATTAAAATGTTTATCTCACTGCAGCAAACTCTCTTTGTGTGTTTGTGAGTTATATATCAGACAGGAGGCTCATATCTTGCATTTATCTTTCTTTATTAAATGCTCATAGCAGAAAAATTGTTTTCTTTCCATTTTATGTAATTTATTAAAACTTTTCTCCATAAAATGGTGGAAAAGGGGAACTACAATTCCCAACAGTCCTAGCGAGTCTAAGCCACTCCTCCCGGAGGTATGTATATAAGGTACTGCCCTGTAGCATTTCTTCCTCTTTCTTTCTGCTCATGGCAAAGAAAAGATAAGTATAGTAGCCTAATTGTGTTTCTTGTGGTGTAAATTGCAGTATATTATCAATTATTATTATTATTAATTATTTCTATTATTTGTATATATTTTTTCTATTGTTTTTTATTATTGTCATTAATATCCCTGTCTTGGGGGTCCCCCCCCAAATTTTGCCCATTCACGTTTTTTCCTGCGCTTCACTAGTTCAGGAGTATTTGTTTTATTGTTTTGTTTCTTCGTTGTCCCAACCTCCCGGTTGGGATACATTCTCATTCGCTACTTTGTACCCCTATTTAGTGTGTTTGGGTATTCCCCTCACGGCCGTCCACACACTGCTCCGTTGTCTCGCGAGATTACGCCATCTTGGCGGCGTCATCTCGCCTGACGCGGATTCGATACAAGTTCTCACAAGACCGGCATCTGCAGGCGCGCACACACCCTCTCTCTCTCCCGCGCATCTTCGTTTAGAGGCGGGAGAGAGAGGGAAATTCGGCCAATCACAGATCTTTTCTTGTAGTCTCACGAGACTACGACTCTATCCTAGCCCGCGCTACCTTGCTATACACCAGATAGCGGCGAGCGGTGCTTGGATCAGGTAGAGGCCCTGTCAGTTCTTTCCTCCTGTTAGATCACCTAAAAGATTCTTCCCTGCTATATATATTATAGATATATTTATACACATTCTTAGTATTGAGTGGCCATTCATTTAGGTGTCTGTACAAGTCCAGGTTTTTTACCCAGAGACTTATTTACTATTTCAGATCTCTTTCATAATGGCAGAGCGGTCTACTCTTAACCAAAATGATATCTCAAGTCCAGATTTTAACCCTGAGACTCCGCAGCTACTAACTGCAAACCAGATACAAGAGCTCATAGCTAGCTCCATCCAGGCTGCATTAGCACATAATTTTAAACCCCACAATACTCAAACAGTGGTGGTTAAAAAGGGCAAGGCCCCTTACAAACGCAAGCACTTAAACACTTGCACCGACTCCCCGGCAGGGGAAGTACAATCCATGCATGAGGCAGGACCCTCCACGGCCTGCCAACCCAGCCATCCTGACAATGAACGACCCTTGTTATCCAAGGAGTTTCCCCAAAAGAAGTTTAAACCTACCCACCGGGCTAAACCGGACTCATTTATTGAGGACTCAGATTATGATGCATCTGAAGGATCACTGTTGTCAGCAGCTGATGACATTGAATCCGACCAAGAGGAGGCTGGGCAAATGGCTAATGAGATGAAAGCCAATTCGGATATACCAACCGAAACAATCTTGGACTCCTTAGGAGAACCATTCTTTAACCCTGAAAGTATTTCTCACCCCAGATCCGGGGATTGGGCTCCTCTTCCACAAGTATCCCAATATGTGGAACATTGGACAAGAAGGACCCTAGATAGGGATAACAGAAATAAACTGAGAGCAGAATGTCCCAGACCGTCCATCCCAAAGAAGGTGACGGTTACACCTGAGATTGACCCGGTTTTACTAAAATACTTGACAAAATCAGGCAAGTATGCGAAGAAGGGCATAGAACGTTCCTTCAAAACGATCCAAGATCGTATTTTAGACATATTAGGCCCCTTGACAAAAATACTGAATTTGTCTGAACACGCTGCTTCCACTGACGGTTCAGTGGACTTAGTCCAACTGAGAGGATGGGCACAACGGGCCATATGCCTGTTAGGCTCGGCCAACACTACTTGCGCTACTGAACGGCGCAGATCCATTTTAATGAAACTCGACCCGCAGCTCTCGCACTTAGCGGAGTCAGAACCTGGCCCCTCAGCAGAAGGTCTCCTTTTCGGGGATGATTTGATGAAGAACATAAATAGATTTGTGGGCCTCTTTAATAGCCTGGACAAGGCCTAGACTTCTCTAAAGAAGTCCGGCTATACTTCCAAGGTTTTTAACAGGGCCGGCAGAGGAAGAGGCCGATCTGCCGGCCGAGGCAATTACTACAGGGCCTATTCAAGAGCACCTGCTCAAACCTATGCAACCTTACAGCAACAGTATCCGGTCCCGCTGGCACAGCCAGCTCCATTCTTCCCACCTAGAGGACGCCCATGGAGAGGACGCGGTGGCAGAGGTTTTCCCAGATCCCGCCCTCCCACCGGTAAGTGTGTTTACGAATTACCATACACATATACCTATAGGGGGCAGACTGAAACATTTTACCCACGTCTGGTACACGATTACAGCAGACGTTTGGATACTGTCCGCAATTGCGGGCTACCAAATAGACTTCATATCTCAACCGAGCTTGCCGGTGCTACCACAACCCACACATCTTTCATCCCAAAATGCGCACCTCATAGACGAGGAACTGCAGAATCTTATCTCAAAGCAGGCGGTGGTAGAAGTAGATCCTTTTTCTCCCGGGTTTGTAAGCAACCTCTTCTTAGTAAGGAAGAAAGATGGAGGTTTCCGACCAGTGATCAATTTGAAGGACTTAAACCAGTTCGTGACATACCACCATTTCAAAATGGAGGGCATACATTTATTGAGAGATCTCCTTATCCTGGGGGATTGGCTGGTCAAGATAGACCTCAAAGATGCGTATCTAACGATACCTATGCACCAATCCTCTCAGAAATTTCTGAGATTCCAATGGAGAGATCGTATGTGGCAATTTACTTGCCTACCTTTCGGCCTATCCTCAGCCCCATGGTGCTTCACCAAAATAATGAAACCTGTAGTGGCGGCACTACGATGCAGAGGAGTTCGCCTGATAATTTATCTAGACGATCTTCTAATTATGGCTCATTCAAAAACACTAGCCGAGCTACACAAACGTTGGACAGTCACACTTTTGGAGGAACTGGGTTTCCTTATCAATCATTCAAAGTCAATTCTAACTCCAGCTCAGGAGATGGAGTTTTTAGGCTTCTCCGTAGACACCAGACAAGCAGTCTTACGACTACCAAAGTCCAAACTGACCCTGATCAGGAAAGAAATCAGAGCGGTTCTACGCAAGGGTCAGATATCATTAAGAGTGCTCTCTCGAATAGTCGGACTCCTTTCGGCGTCCATTCAAGCAATTTTCCCAGCCCCATTACACTATCGGGCCCTACAACGCCTCAGGACTTTACATTTACGACAAGGTCTCCGTTATTCAGACAAAGTCTCCCTTTGTTCGGAATCGGAAGAGGAATTAAGGTGGTGGCTTCGACATGCCGTCGAATGGAACGGCAAAACTAT
Organism: Rana kukunoris; assembly: GCA_029574335.1. Taxonomy (NCBI): domain Eukaryota; kingdom Metazoa; phylum Chordata; class Amphibia; order Anura; family Ranidae; genus Rana; species Rana kukunoris. Next base: position 50,814,617 of record CM056059.1, on the reverse strand, counting down.
TTTCAACTCTCGCCCGGACATCATCTTAGAATCAGATGCGAGTCGTCAGGGCTGGGGAGCTCGTTGTGGCAGACACACCACAGGAGGGACTTGGTCCATGGACGAATCATCCCTCCACATCAATGCATTAGAACTTCTGGCGGCATTCTTTGCCGTCAAAAGTTTTCTCTCTCAAAGGTCCAACTGTTGCGTCCTTTTACGCATGGACAATGTAGCGGCGGTACAGTATATCAATCGCCTAGGGGGCGCGAAATCCAAGATTTTAGCAGACATCGCATCCAAATTCTGGAATTTCTGCCTATCTCGCAACATTATTCCGTTGGCGGAATACATCCCAGGGGTTTCCAACTGTGTAGCAGACTGGAACTCCCGATATCTCACGGATTCCAGCGATTGGACGTTGGACAGATCGGTTTTTCTAGTACTGCAGACTCTCTGGGGTCCGTTTCACACAGATCTGTTCGCCTCGAGACTCAACCGGCAGTTGGTCCGTTATTACAGCTGGAGACCGGATCCGGAGGCAACAGCTGTAGACGCGTTTCTCCAACAGTGGCCCGAAGGGATACATTACGCGTTCCCCCCCTTCACGCTGATCACCAGACTTCTCCTCCACATAGTCTATCAGAAGGCTACGCTGGTTCTGATCACTCCTTGGTGGCCCACACAACCGTGGTTCCCTCTGATTCTGGGAATGTCGATCGACTACCCCAGACTCCTTCCCCACTCAACACATCTACTGACAAATCCGACCAAGGGCCCTCATCCATTACTTCTGGGAGACAAAATGCTCCTCCTAGCTTGGTTGGTTTCGGGGTGCCAGAATCTAGTGCAGATTTTTCACAATCAGCTAGAGCCCTCCTCACCTTGGCCTGGGCCCCAGGGACTAGATCGGCATACCGATCTGCCTGGGGACTATGGATTCGTTGGTGTGATAGACGACAGATTGATCCCGTTCAGGCTCCTGTCTCCTCGGTAGTGAACTACCTAGCTGAAGCTTACGAGTCAGGGAAATCCTATAGTTCCCTCAATGTTTATAGGTCGGCTATCTCGGCATATCATTCTCCGGTAGATGGTTCGCCGGTAGGTCAACATTTTTTGGTATGTCGCTTACTTCGCGGCGTTAAATATGCACGCCCTCCACGCCCGCGATACCAGTCCACTTGGGATGTTTCCAAGGTTCTCCAACTGTTTTCCTCGTGGGAAGACAACGATCAACTCTCTTTAAAGACTCTCTCCTTTAAACTCACCATGTTACTATGTCTAATCTCCATTAAAAGAATCTCGGATGTGAGAGCCTTAGATATTTCTAGACGTCAATTCTCGCCAGATGGAGTTAGGTTCTCTGTAGTACGCAGAACCAAGACGAAATTACACTCAGTATTCTACCCGCTGTTTTCATCACACCCACGCCTATGCGTGGTACGCTGCCTTCAGGCATATGAGTTGCGCACATCAACTCTACGTTCTTCTAACTATTCACAACTGTTAATTTCCTATGTACAACCACATCACCCGGTATCGTCGGCCACTTTGGCTAGATGGGTGAAAATAGTGATGGGGATGTCAGGTATAGACGTTTCACTCTTTGGCGCACATTCGACCAGGGGAGCTATGGCCACTAAAGTGGTCACTTCGGGGGGTTCTCTATCGGACCTCTTATTGGCAGCGGATTGGTCGTCAGAGTCGACTTTTCGCCAATTTTACTTCAGACCAGAGGATCATATATCTTTATCTGTCATTAATTCTTAGGTAGGGTGTATTCCTTATCTAATACCATTATTCATTTAATAACTGTTTTGGACAGGAGAGGTGTAACTCTCTTTTGTATACTAGTACGGATATAGTTATTATATAGCTTTGAACTTGCAAGATATGAGCCTCCTGTCTGATATATAAGTAAAGATTTTCCTAGCTTGTGACGGAAAATATTAGTTATATGAGGACAGGAGGCGAGTATCTTCCCTCCCGACCCACCCTATCACGGATATTTCTTTTATTCTCTTTCAGGATATTGAACCTCAATACCAAGTTTTCGTTGAAGTTTAGGCAATGGTTCCTGGGTCCCCGTTGGGACGAAGTTTGTGCCGTCTCTCTATTTAGAGTCCTGGACAACTCGGTTGTCGTACGTTGGGTACCTGGTTCCGGCACCACGATTAGAAGGACCGTCCGTCAGAAGACCTGTGTTAAGTCATCTTGGTTTTATCCTGTTCCGGTATTCGCTCAAGAAAGAGGAAGAAATGCTACAGGGCAGTACCTTATATACATACCTCCGGGAGGAGTGGCTTAGACTCGCTAGGACTGTTGGGAATTGTAGTTCCCCTTTTCCACCATTTTATGGAGAAAAGTTTTAATAAATTACATAAAATGGAAAGAAAACAATTTTTCTGCTATGAGCATTTAATAAAGAAAGATAAATGCAAGATACTCGCCTCCTGTCCTCATATAACTAATATTTTCCGTCACAAGCTAGGAAAATCTTGAATTATTGCCCATCATATGCTACCATGAGAATCCAGAAAAATTGAAAATTGGACAATGGACAGGGCCATATATTATAAAATCTTGGAAGAGAACCTTCTTCCCTCAGCCAGAACACTGAAGATGGGTCATGGATGGGTCTTCCAGCATGACAATGACCCAAAACATACCACCAAGGCAACAAAGTATTGGCTCAAGAACAAGCATATTAAGGTCATGGAGTGGCCTAGTCAGCCTCCAGACCTTAATCCTATAGAAAATGTATGGAGGGAGCTGAGAATTTGAGTTGCCAAAAGACAGCCAAGAAACCTCAAGGATTTAGAGAAGAGATGTAAAAAAGAGTGGACTAAAATCACTCCTGAGATGTGTGCAAACCTGGTAACCAACTACAAGAAACTTCTGACCTCTGTGCTTGCCAACAAGGGTTTCTTCACCAAGTACTAAATAATGTTTTACTTGGGGATCAAATACTTATTTTACTCACTGAACTGAACTGTTTTATGTTTTTTTTTTTTCCCTGGATTTTTGGGTTGATATTCTGTGTCTATCATTTAAAATACACATATGGTAAAAGTTTTAGACTCTTAGGGCCAGATTCAGGTACACGCACATTTGCGCAGAGTATCCGAGATACGCTACACAGCCGCATTTTACCAGGCTCTACGACGAATTATGGTAGATTTTTGCCCGTACGATATGGCGGCGTAGTCTATTTCTCGCCGCGTAATCGAAATACGCGATTAGGGGGCGTGAAGCATTTAAATTAGGCGCGTCCCCGCGGCGATCGAACTGCGCATGCTCCGTTCAGAAATTTCTCGCTGCGCATTGCGCGAAATAACGTCGATACGTCATTCGTTGTTTGAGTAGCGTCGTTTACGGACATTCCTATTCCCGGACGTTTTACGTCAAAAATAAAAAAAGACGTAGGAAAACGTTGATATTCGACGCGGGAACGACGGCCATACTTAACATGGGCTGTCTAATATTAGACCAGCTAAAAGCTGGTATAGTTTTACGCAGCAAAAAGATGACTAAAGATGCCGTAAGAGATTGCGATTGAAGATCGTAATTTCTGGGATCGCCGGCAAAAGCTCATTAGCATACCCCGACACAAAAAAAAAAAAGGGAAGTCCACCCAGTGGCCGTAATTTTATTGCAGCGTAGATCCGAAGGCGTACTAACACGTAAGCCAGTCGAATTGAAGCCCACAGCCGTATTTTCATGGTTTGAGAGTTCAGAGTAGTGAAAAAACGTAATCGCTCTATGAATCTGGCCCTAAATTTCTTTGTAAGTGGGCGAACTTACAAAATCTGCAGGGGATCAAATAATTATTTTCCCCACTGTATAACTAAAGGCAAAACTTTTTTTTTACTTTGGACAGAATAGAGATGGTTTAGAACATATATTAGGATGTTATTGTTGTCTCTGCCTACATTTGGGAGATTCATTCTCTCTGTTTGTCCTGTTTACCATTATCATTGAAAGTAAAATTAAAAAATAAATAAAAAATTGGTGTTGTCCCCAGAAAGGTAATAGAAGGTACATTTTCCAATGAGTCTGGTGACTAGTTCTGGTGACGTGGGGGTTCCCAAGGAATTCCCTTAATTTGCAACGATTTTCACTCAATCCTGTTTTAGGACAGTGAAGGTAAAACTCCCCAATGGGACATGGATGGCAAAACAATAAACTGACAGGGGTTATAACGCTCCCTTAATCTATACGAAATCCATTGGATTCAAGTCTGGGCCTTGACTATGCCACTCCAAAACCTACATTTTGCTTTGTTTGAACCATTTGGAGGTGGACTTGCTGTTGTGTTTCGGATTATTGTCCTGCTGCATAACCCAAGTGCACTTGAGCTTGAGGTCATGACCTGACCATCCAGACATCCTCCTTTAGGAAGTTTGAGCGAACAATCCATTGAAAAAAATCCGGAATGTCCGATCGTGTGTACACGGCATTATTTTTGGTCAACAGTGGCTTTGGCGTTGGAACTCTCCTATGAATGCCATTTTTGCCCAGTCTCTTTCTTATTGTTGAATCATGAACATTGATCTTACCTGAGGCAAGTGAGGCCTGCAGTTCTTTAGATGTTGTTCTGGGTTCTTCTATGACCCCCTGGATGAGTCGTCGTTGTGCTCTTGGAGTCAATGTTGGTTGGCCGGCCACTCCTGGTAAGGTTCACCACTGTTCCAAGTTGTCTCCATTTGTGGATAATGGCTCTCACCGTAGTTCGCTGGCATCCCAAAGCCTTAGAAATGGCTTTGTAATCCTTTCCAGACATATACATGTCAATGATTTTGTTTCTCATCTGTTCTTGAATTTCTTTAGATTACAGCATGATGTGTGGCTTTTTGAGATCTTTTAGCATGAATTTTCTATTCTCTTTTCTTTTTTTAACTTTACTTTCCTCCCCACAAGTTTTATTGTTTTTACCCGGCTGGGTAATAAAGAGCACAGCAAAGAGCACCTGTTACGGACATTCCTTTACTTCTACTAAATGCACCATTCACCCCTAGGAATTCGAAAGAGCCACGAGGTAAATGTGCCACCCAAAACTACCAGCAGCTCCTCCGGGGGTAGTGCTACATAAATAAAAAAAGAAAGAAGCAAATTGTGGCAAAATCGCGGTAAAAACGCAGTACTTGCGTTTTTGATGGGGGTCCATTGAAGTCTATTACATGCAAAACGCTGCATTTTGCAGGAAGAAAAGTTCCTGACCCTTTTCAAAAACGCAGAGGCACAAAAATGCATTGATGTGAACGTGTTAAAAGAATTCCCTGTGTTTATGCAAAATACAAAATGCATCAAAAAATGCATTATTGTGAATCGAGCCTAAGAGCAGAGTTCGGAGACAGGAATAGAGTGTTGTCACTGGATAACAGTAAATGACTGTCTAACAACCTTCATGGCAAGATCACCAAATATTATTTTTAGGGCTGTTACTGATCAAAATTTTTGTGTTTGATTAATCATTTTTTTTTTTAATCGATTAATCGACTAATTTTGATTAATTATAACTCACATACAGCTCCAACTACTTTTAGCTGATCTCCTCCTTGCAGGCCGATTCCCAGTGCAGCTACCAACCACTGGAAAATGGATAGCAGGATACAAAAAACACACAAAGGCAGCGCTGAATGGGAATAACATTAAGGGCTCTTTCACACGGAGCGGATCCGTATTGATCTGCCCCGTGTGAGTCCGTCTGCTCAGCGGGGATCATCCGTAAATCCCCGTTGAGCTGTCGGCGGACAGGGCGGTCCCCGCACACTGTGCAGGGACCGCCCTGTCTTTCCTCCGCTCTCCCCTATGGGGAATCGGATGAATAAGGACCGTGTGTCCGTATTCATCCGATCCGATCCGCCAGACGGAAGAAAAATAGGGTTTTCTTCCGTCCGAAAAAACAAATCTTGACGGAGGCGGATGTTTGCGGACGTTAGTGGATGCTCAATCCGCTAACGTCTGCAATCCCATAGGGAACCATTACAAGTCCGTAAACGGACTTGTAAAAAACGGACCATTTGTCCGCCCCTGTGAAAGGGCCCTAAAACTTTTATAGTCTTCAAGTAGGTAACAAAATAAATATTGCACTGGAGATAAAATCGATGTAGCTACATAAACTGTAAAAATGATGCGAGTAATACCAAACGGCAGCAAAAGCAGTCATAAAAACATGTAGCTAAGTGTGATACTGGTATAAAAATGTGAACAACGATACCACTGCTGAATCCAGATAAGGAGAGGTTAACATCAGTCTGTTGGCATGTAGATGTACCATGAAGGGAACTATCACAACTCCCAGTGGATGGCTGTAGAATCCCAGGTTGATAGAGGGAAGTGTAACAGCCCTTGCGTGTGGCAGATAGTAAGGTCCCACCGGCATGCAGATATGAAGGCACAGCAAAGGAACCATTCAAATGGACACGGCAAGCCCTGACGGTGTCCGTGACGTCACCGGATCTCCGACGGAACTCCCTGAAGGTCCAGAATCTGGCGGAGAGGTGAGTACCAATCAAAATATTTTTGATCGATCAAAAAAATTAAAGATTAATCGATTAATTAATAGTTAATTTCCACAGCCCTAATTATTTTAATTAAAGTTTCTGATTTTAGATGACAATATCTTTTTTTTTAAATGATAGTACATGTTAAAGTGTGTGAGATTTTATTTAATGGTTTTATATATACTTTAGGTTGCCATAAACTTAACATATCTAGTTTTTCTAGCCATAACAGTTAGTGAGATCTCTGATTGTTTTTATTATGTTGCTTGCCTTCTCTCCATGTATTTTTTTACAATGATATAAAACTGTATACCATGTTTATATGAAACCTTACAAGTCAACTTATACAGAGGCAATACAATACTAGCATCTCTGTAACAATCTGTCAGCAGCTGCTTACCTTTCACAGTGTGCAGGTGATTCACACCCTCGGCCTCCCTTCCTGTCCTCTTCCTGGTTTACACAAGCATGCTTTGCTTACCTATGATCCCACATCATCTGCTGTCAAATGTTCAATGTTTCAGCATGCCCACTCTGCAGCCCAAACCACAGCTAAATTACACACTGGAAAGTGTATGTAACCCAATCACTTTATATTTACTTTGTTAATATAATTCCAAAAGTCATTTTCAATCTATTTTCAGCCAAGGCTTTTAATAAATGAATAACTGGTGATCCTGCCATGAAAGTCCTTGTTTAGCTACTTCCTGTTAAAGGACAACAACCCTCTGTCCCTACCTGCTAAATTGTTCTTCTACACTGTCACTCTGTCCCTGCACTTCCAGCAGAAACCATATAGTAAGACCCCTTTCACACTGAGGCAGTTTTCAGGCGTTTTAGCGCTAGAAAAAGCACCTGTAAAGCGCCTGAAAACTGCCTCCCATACATTTCAATGGATGCTTTTGCACCCGGGCGAAGCGATTGCGGGACGTTAGAAAAAGTCCTGCAAGCAGCATCTTTGGGGCTGTTTGGGAGCGCTGTATACACCACCCCTGCCCATTGCAATGAATGGGCGGAGCTTCCAAAGGGTCTGAAAAGTGCTTTGGAAGCACCGCAGCACAGGAGTTTTTAACCTTTTTTTGGAGTTAAAGGCATCCCGCTAGCGGCTGAAAAGAGGTGCTTAAACAGCGGTAAAGAGCCGCTAAAATAAGCAGCGCTTTACCACGAATGTACAGGCGGGCCCAGTGTGAAAGGGGTCTAAGTGACACTGCCCATAATTCACTGCGGCATTGCGCGCTGATGATTGGCCAAGCATCCACTATGACCCGCATGCTTGGCCAATCACAGCGCGCAAAAAACGGAGAGCCATAATTGGCCAAAGCCAGGGTGGCTTTGGCCAATTATGGCTCAGGGGGTTTAGTACATGCCCCACACTATAAAAGGCTGCCTGCAAGGGGGCCTCGTGTAGTGTGTTGCGGCGTTGTTAAAGAGATCAGTCCTATAGAGAGAGAGAGAGAGACACAGGGGCTGATTTACTAATGAAGCTGCGCTGCGCCGGTACATGCCTTAATAGGTGCGCTGGATGAAGCCCTAATTAGGCGCATGAACCGGCCGCAGCAGCAGCGCGATGTAATTGATAAGTAAAGCCGCCGCCGAATCCCTGTTAAAGTCTATGGGGGGAAATCTTAATTGTGAATTTTAAAGGCTAATCTGCAAGTTTTATCCTAAAAAGTGTTTGGGGACCTCAGTCCTGCCCCAGGGGACATGTACCAATGCTTTTTTTTTTTTTTTAAACGGCTGTTTTTTCGGGAGCAGTGATTTTAATAATGCTAAAAGTGCAATAATAAAAGTGTAATTTTTCTTTAAATTTCGTACCATGGGGGTCTCTAATGTCAGCATGTGAAAAGGCGCATGTTTCCCGTGGTTAGAACTGTCTCTGCACAAAATGACATTTTTCAAAGCAAAAAAGCCATTTAAAAACTGACTCGCGGCTATAATGAATTGTCGGCTCCCGGCAATTGCAGGAGAATTCATTCATTAAAAAAACGAAAAAAAAAGCGTGGGGGTCCCCCCAAATTCAATAACCAGACCCTTTAGGTCTGGTATGGATATTAAGGGGAACCCCGCCGTCAATTTAAAAAAAAAATGACGTGGGGTTCCCCCCAAATATCCATAACCAGACCCTTCAGGTCTGGTGTGGAATTTAAGGGGAACTCCACCCCAAATTTCCAAAAAAAATGGCGTGGAGTCCCCCCTAAAATCCACACCAGACCCCTTATCCGAGCACGTTGACCTGGCCGGCCGCAGAAAAGAGGGGGGGACAGAGCGCGGCCCCCCCCCTCTCCTGAACCGCACCAGGCCACATGCCCTCAACATTCGGAGGGTGTTTTGGGGTGCCCCCCAAAACACCTTGTCCCCATGTTGATGAGGACAAGGGTCTCTTCCCCACAACCCTTGCCCGGTGGTTAGGGGTTTGCGGGCAGGGGGCTTATCGAAATCTGGAAGACCCCTTTAACAAAGGGGCCCCCCAGATCCCGCCCCCCCCCCTGTGTGAAATGGTAATGGGGTACCTTGTACCTCTACCATTTCACAAGAAAAAAAAATGTAAAGGGTTAAAAACGACAAGAGCCGGTTTTTGACAAGTCCTTTATTATCTTCTTTCTTCTTTCCTTCGGGTTTCTTCTTCCTTCTTCTTCCTCTGCTTCTGTCTTGGGTCTTCTATTCCCGCATCTTGCCCGGCGTGTTCTTCCATCTTCTTCTCCTTCCGCTGTCCTTCTCGTCCGCATTTTCTCCTTCTTCTTCTTCGCCGGAGGCGCCGCTTCCAATTGAAATCCCCGCTGTCTGCCGGACCACGCCCCCCTCTGACGCCACGGGCAAGCTCTTAGGAGTGTGCTGCAAGTGCGTCAGAGGGGGGCGTGGTCACATGTCAGAGGGCGGGCAATTCAATTTGAAGCTTGTGCGCGGCTTTTTCTTTGCCGGAGTCGCCGCTTCCAATTGAATTGCCCGCTTTCTGGAACATGTGACCACGCCCCCCTCTGACGCACAGGCACCACACGGGGACTTTCCTAAGAGCTTGTCCGTGGCGTCAGAGGGGGGGGCGTGGTCCGGCAGACAGCGGGGATTTCAATTGGAAGCGGCGGCTGCGGCGAAGAAAAACAAGAAGAAGATGCGGACGAGAAGGACAGCGGAAGGAGAGGAAGATGGAAGAACACGCCGGGCAAGATGCGGGAATAGAAGACCCAAGACAGAAGCAGAGGAAGAAGAAGATGGAGGAAGAAACCCGAAGGAAAGAAGAAAGAAGATAATAAAGGACTTGTCAAAAACCGGCTCTTGTCGTTTTTTACACTTCACACTTTTTTTTTTCTCGTGAAATGGTAGAGGTACAAGGTACCCCATTACCATTTCACACAGGGGGGGGGTCGGGATCTGGGGGGCCCCTTTGTTAAAGGGGTCTTCCAGATTTCGATAAGCCTCCTGCCCGCAGACCCCCACAACCACCGGCAAGGGTTGTGGGGAAGAGACCCTTGGGAGGGTGTTTTTGGGGTACCCTTGCCCGGTGGTTGTGGGGGTCTGCGGGCAGGAGGCTTATCGAAATCTGGAAGACCCCTTTAACAAAGGGGCCCCCCAGATCCCGCCCCCCCCCCTGTGTGAAATGGTAATGGGGTACATGGTACCTCTACCATTTCACGAGAAAAAAAAATGTAAAGGGTTAAAAACGACAAGAGCCGGTTTTTGACAAGTCCTTTATTATCTTCTTTCTTCTTTCCTTCGGGTTTCTTCCTCCATCTTCTTCTTCTTCCTCTGCTTCTGTCTTGGGTCTTCTATTCCCGCATCTTGCCCGGCGTGTTCTTCCATCTTCTTCTCCTCCCGCTGTCCTTCTCGTCCGCATCTTCTTCTTCTTGTTTTTCTTCGCCGGAGGCGCCGCTTCCAATTGAAATCCCCACTGTCTGCCGGACCACGCCCCCCCTCTGACGCCACGGACAAGCTCTTAGGAAAGTCCCCGTGTGCTGCCAGTGCGTCAGAGGGGGGCGTGGTCACATGTTCCAGAAAGCGGGCAATTCAATTCAAGCCGCGCACAAGCTTCAAATTGAATTGCCCGCCCTGTGACATGTGACCACGCCCCCCTCTGACGCACTTGCAGCACACTCCTAAGAGCTTGCCCGTGGCGTCAGAGGGGGGGCGTGGTCCGGCAGACAGCGGGGATTTCAATTGGGAGCGGCGGCTCCGGCGAAGAAGAACAAGAAGGAGAAGATGCGGACGAGAAGGACAGCGGAAGGAGAAGAAGATGGAAGAACATTCCGGGCAAGATGCGGGAATAGAAGACCCAAGACAGAAGCAGAGGAAGAAGAAGAAGGAAGAAACCCAAAGAAAAGAAGAAAAAAGATAATAAAGGACTTGTCAAAAACCGGCTCTTGTCGTTTTTAACCCTTTACAATTTTTTTTCTTGTGAAATGGTAGAGGTACAAGGTACCCCATTACCATTTCACACAGGGGGGGGGCGGGATCTGGGGGGCCCCTTTGTTAAAGGGGTCTTCCAGATTTCGATAAGCCCCCTGCCCGCAGACCCCCACAACCACCGGGCAAGGGTTGTGGGGAAGAGACCCTTGTCCTCATCAACATGGGGACAAGGTGTTTTGGGGGGCACCCCAAAACACCCTCCCAATGTTGAGGGCATGTGGCCTGGTGCGGTTCAGGAGAGGGGGGGGCCGCACTCTGTCCCCCCCTCTTTTCTGCGGCCGGCCAGGTCAAAGTGCTCGGATAAGGGGTCTGGTGTGGATTTTAGGGGGGACTCCACGCCATTTTTTTTTATTTGGGGTGGAGTTCCCCTTAAATTCCACACCAGACCTGAAGGGTCTGGTTATGGATATTTGGGGGGAACCCCACGTCATTTTTTTTTTAAATTGACAGCGGGGTTCCCCTTAACCACTTGCCCACCGGGCATGTTTTTCAGATTCTGTGTTTACGAGACTAAAACAGTTTTTTTTGCTAGAAAATTACTTAAACCCCCCAAACATTATATATTTTTTTTTCTAACACCCTAGAGAATAAAATGGCAGTCATTGCAATACTTTTTGTCACACCGTATTTGCGCAGCGGTCTTACAAGCGCACTTTTTTTGAAAAAAAAACACTTTTTTGAATAAAAAAATAAGACAACAATAAATTTGGCCCAATTTTTTTATATATTGTGATAGATAATGTTACACCGAGTAAAATGATACCCAACATGTCACACTTGAAAATTGCGCCCGCTCGTGGCATGGCGTCAAACTTTTATCCTTAAAAATCTCAATAGGCAACGTTTAAAAAATTCTACAGGTTGCATTTTTTGAGATACAGAGGAGGTCTAGGGCTAGAATTATTGCTCTCGCTCTAACGATCGCGGCGATACCTCACTTGTGTGGTTTGAACACCGTTTTCATATGTGGGCGCTACTCGCGTATGCGTTCGCTTCTGTGCGCGAGCTCGTCGGGACGGGGCGTTTTACATTTTTTTTTTTTTGTTTTCTTATTTATTTTTAATTAGTTTATAATTTTATACATCGAAAAAAAAAAAAAAAAAAAAAAATTATCACTTTTATTCATATTACAAGGAATGTAAACATCCCTTGTAATAGAAAAAAGCATGACAGGTCCTCTTAAATATGAGATCTGGGGTCAAAAAGACCTCAGATCTCATATTTAGGCTTTGCAAAAACAAAAAAAAAAAGTCATTTTTCACAGAAAAAAAAAAAATGTTTCTTTAAGACGCTGGGCGGGACTGACGTTTTGACGTCACTTCCGCCCAGCAGAGCTGTGGGGGACGGGTGGGGGCGATTTTTTCCCTCACTCGATCCCAACACAGCCAGCAAGAGGACCCGATCGCCTCCGCCGTTACCGACGGCTCCGGTAAGCGGCGGAGAGCGCGGCGGGAGGGGGGGGCCCTCTCCCGCCACCGATAACGGTGATCTTGCGGCGAATCCGCCGCTGGGACCGCCATTATCGTGTACAGCACTGCCCACGGAAAAGATGGATATCTCGGTTGTGGCAGCAGCTGCTGCCGTTACCGAGATATCCATCTTTAAAATCATGACGTCTTTTTACTATGACGCCGTGGGCAAGTGGTTAATATCCATACCAGACCTAAAGGGTCTGGTTATTGAATTTGGGGGGACCCCCACGCTTTTTTTTTGGTGTTTTTTATGAATGAATTCTCCTGCAATTGCCGGGAGCCGACAATTCATTATTGCCGCGAGTCAGTTTTAAACGGCTTTTTTCCTTCAGAATGTCATTTTTCACATGCTGACATTACACCCAGGGCCGCCATCAGGGGGGTACAAGCATTACACCTGTAAGGGGCCCGAAGGTCCCCAGGGGCCCGGAGGCCACTAAGGGCCCCAGATGGCAAGCCCTTTTTTTTATAAAAAAATATATATATTTAAAAAAAATATATATTTTTTTAATATATTTTTCTTTTATTTTTTATTAAAGGGCCAATTTTTTTTCTTTTATTTTTTTTGAGGTCCGGAGGTCCACAGGGACCTGGAGATCTCCAGGGCCCCAGATGACAACCCCCCCTTTTTTTTTAAATAAATATATTTTTTAGATATTTTTTTATTTCTTTTATTTTCATATTATATTATATATATATATATATATATATATATATATATATATATATATATATTATATATATATATTATATTATTATTATTATTAAAGGGCCCAGAGGTCCCCAGGGCCCCTTGTGTCAAACCCCCTTTTTTTATAATTGTTTTTTTTTTTTTATATACATTTTTTTTATATATTTTTTTTTTTATTAAAGGACCCAGAGGTCCCCAGGGCCCTGGAAGGCAACCCCCTTGTTTTTTTTTTATATATAAATGTTATATTTAAAAAATATATATATATATTTTCTCTCTTTTTTTTCTTTTCCTTTTTAAAGGGCACAGAGGTCCCCAGGCCCCCCTTTTTATAATATATTTTTCTTTTTTTTCTTTTTTAAAGGCCCCCCCGCTTCTCAATTCGCGGCAGCACCCCCCCCCCCGCTTCTCAATTTCATGCGGCAGCAACCCCCCCCCCCCCCGGTTCTCTGCTCCAGGGGGCCAATGGGCCAATGCCTGAAGCTGTGTAAGGGGCCCCAAAATTCCTGATGGCGGCCCTGTACACCTGTAAGGGGCCCGGGGGTCCGGAGGTGCCCAGATGCCTGGAGGCCCCCCAGCGCCCCAGATGGTAACCCCCCTCTTTTTTTTTTTGTATATATATTTTTTAGTTTTTTTTTTTAGGATTTTTTATTAAAGGGCCAATTTTTGGAATTTTATTTTTTTTAGCAGTCCGGAGGTCCCCAGGGGCCCAGAGGCCCCCAGGGCCCCGGGTGGCAACCCCCCATATTTTTTGTTATTAAAGGGCCAATGTTTTGTTTTAGGGGTCTGGAGGTCCCCAGTGGCCCGGAGATCCCCAGGGCTCCAGATGACAACCCCCCCCCCTTTTAAAATAAAAATACTACAAATTATATATTTTTATATATTTTTTGGTTATTTTTTTAACATATATATATATATATATATATATATATATAATATAATTATGAAAGGGCCCAGAGGGCTCCAGATGACAACCTTTTTGCTTATAAAAATGTTATAAACATTTTATATTTTCCCCAGGTTTTTTATTTTTTTCTTTAATTTATTTTTTAAAGTGTATTTTGTGCGTGAAGTCGAGAGAGAGGAGCTGGACTTGCAATCGCCATCCTTCTCCATGCCCCCGGTGGCAATGGCGGGTGTGAGGGGCGGCCTCCCACTCACCCCACCCTACCTGCTACACTTGGGAGCCCGATGGGACAGAGGGACTCCCCCTATGAGGGAGTCTAGCCCACCCAGCCAGCCCTGTAGGTCCTTCGCCTCTCTTTATTTTAGGAGACCTCCTGGCCAAAGTGCGTTCGTGTGCATGCAAGGGTGGTGTTTTTTTTGGGGGGGGTGGGCGTACTAAGCACAGGTGTACCTTGCATAGCACACCCATTGGGAGCCGGGCTGAGACCACCAAACTCAATTCACATGTAGCCGAGACCGGGATCCGAACCCTTGGCTGCAGAGGTGAACGGTTTGTCAGCGCAGTGCCATTCACGTTGAGCCACCGCAGCTCCCACCCCATGTTATTTTTTTTTAGATTTTTGGTAGTTATTTTTTATTAAAGGGCCCAGAGCTCCCAAGGCAACCCCCTTTTTTATTATTTTATATATATATATATATATATATATATAGATATTTTAATTTATTTTTCATTAAAGGCCCGGCCCAGAGGTTTATTTTTATTAAAGTGCCCAGTGGTCCCCAGGGCCCCCGGATGGCTACCACCCTTTTTTTAATATATATTTTTCTATATGTATTTTTTTGTAAAGGAACCCCCGGCTTATCAAATTGCGGCAGCCCCCCCCCTTCTCAATTTCAGGCGGCAGCACCCCCCCCCCTGTTCTCTGCTCCAGGGGGCCCATGCCTGAAGCTGTGTAAGGGGCCCCATAATTCCTGATGGCGGCCCTGATTGCCCCCCCCCCCCCCCATGGTACGAAATTTCAAGGAATTTTTAACTTTTATTGTTGCACTTTAACAACTTCCATACCGCGCCTATTCTGGCACTTCTCTCCTTCATGTAACAATTATATTTTCTTCCTTGAAAATTACTCAGGACCCCCAAACATTATATATATTTTATTAACAAACACCCTAGGGAATAAAGTGGCGGCCATTTTTTATTACACATTTCCTACGGTATTTGCGCCAAAAATTTACAAACGTTTTTGTTTTTTTTTGGCTTTCAAAAAAAAAACTGTTTCATGAATGACAAAATAAGAAAGCAGTAAAGCTAGCCCAATTTTTAGGGATAAGGTAAAAGATGATGTTACACCGAGTAAATAGATACCTAACTAGTCACACTTTCATATTGTGCACACTCATGGAATGGCGCTAAACTTCGTTATTAAAAATCTCCATAGGCAACGCTGGACTTTTTTTCTCAGGTTACCACTTTGGAGTTACAGAGGAGGTCTAGTGCTAAAATTATTGCTCTCACTCTAACGCACGCTATGATACCTCACATGTGGGGTTTGAAGGATGTTTACATATGTGGGTGGGACTTGCATGCGTGTTCGCTTCTGAGTGCGAGCTACTAGGGACAGGAGCATTTAAATTCCTTTTATATTTAATTTTTTAACTTAATATTTTCATTTTTGCACTTGTTTGTCCCTTTTTTTGTATTATTTTTCACTTTTCTTCCTATTACAAGGAATGTAAACATCCCTTGTAATAGGACTAGTGTGTGACAGGTCCTCTTTATAGAGAAAGGCGGGGTCAATTAGACCCCACATCTGTCCTCCAGGCTGGAAAGCATGGAATTGGTAAAAAAAAAACATCTCATGCTTTCAGCTGTGATAATGTTCGTTCAGCACAGTAGTGTAGTGTGTAGCATGTTCACCTAGCAGCAAAAGGGTTGCTGGTTCGAATCCCGCCCGTGACACTATCTGCCTGGAGTTTGCATGTTCTCCCTGTGCGGGTTTCCTCCCACAATCTAAAAACATGCTGTAAATTGGATCCTGTCTAAATAAGCCCTAATATGCAGTAGGATATTTAGGTTTTGTGCTTCCCTAGGCCTGACCAAATTTTGGCACCACCTAATAGAAAAATGACCCACCCTTCCTGTCAAGGCCACACCCTGTTTTTTTATGACCCACCCAGGAATTTTCAGGGGACACACACAAGTTCTGTGGGGGGGGGACCCGGGGGGGCCCTTAATTTGCCTAGTTTTTCGATCACTTCCTGTTTGGCTATGGGGCAGGAAGTGAAGGCCAATCTCCCCAAATGGACAGGGATAATACAAAATAAACTGACAGAGCTTCTAGCCCCCCCCCCAACTCTATCCAAAATGAAAGAAATCAAAAAAATAAAAGTGATGAGGTCTTGCGCAGGCGCCGCATTTTCGCCGAGTACCCGAGTCATATCGGGTATTTTAGGAAGATGTGAGTTTAACCCCAAATTTCAGATCATTCTATTGAGAGGCTTAAGAAAATATGCCAATAGGCCAGGATCCAGCGTTGCTAATATGTATGAATGTGTGTTAGGGACCCCCACAAACACCACCCAATGTTAAATCAACAATTTTCTTGTTTGTTTTGGGGATGCCTGCACCCCTGATAGGGTAAAGACACCTCACAAATGTTGTCACTTTCTACTTAATTCATTCACTTCCTGCCACATAGCCAAACAGGAAGTGAGGGAAACACCTGAGTAATGTTTTGTTGGGGACACAGATCAATATAAATAGTTTCCCATTTTGGAAATTGCATTTTGCTGTGTACACCCCAAATTAGTAGGAATCTTGGACTTTGGGGTCCATTTACTAAAGGCAAATCCACTTTGCACTACAAGTGGACAAGCAAGGAAGAAAAATAAAAACTTGGCGGGATTGGAAGTAAAAAAAATCAGTGCTTCCCTTCTGATTTTCATTGCCTACGCTTCTACTGCAGAGCGGCTTTGCCTTTACTAAACCCCAAAATAACTAATCATTTGGGGTGTACACTGCAGTGCAATTTGCTTAATGGTCACACTAGTTAGATTGACCTGTGTCCCAAAGAAAAGACCATTGGTAGGGTTTTAACCTCACTTCCTGTTCAGCTGTGTGACAGGAAGTGAAGCCAATTTTAGGAAAAGGGACACAAAGCCCAACCTAAAAACACTAGCAGGGGTTCTAACACTCAATTGGCTTCCCTCAAACAACCCACAATTAGAATAGGATTGTCTTGTGATAGTTTCAAGCACAGCGCTGTAAATCAGCACTTCAAGCCTGTCCACCAATACACCACCCCCCCCCCCCTCCAAACAGGCCATGTTTGCAGCTATTCTTACATCTTGCACATGTGCTTTAAAAAGTCAGTCTGGACATCAATTCTAGGAAACAATACTTACCGCTTTGCCTTCCTTTTCTGGTGACTAAACATTTCATGCATACACACCAGGAAAGAGCTTAGAGACAAATCACACTTGATGGTTTAGGCCCAAACTATTTCAGCTGCAGCGGTTGAAATCCATAGCATGAAAAAAATATCACAAAACAAACTTCAAAATTTGAAAGTAATTTTATTGGTCCACAAAACAAGGAAAGCAAAACAAAAAATTACAAATAAACACAAAAAAATATATAAAAAAAACTAAAAACAAAAAAGACCAACGTTTATTTCACAGTCATTGGAAAATAAATCATGCTTTTGAAATAACAGGATAGACCCACAGGATTAAAACATTAGTCATTAACATCTTGAGAAACATTTAGCAAAATTAGGCAGCACACAAAACATAAAAAAAAAAAAAACTTGCTCCAAAACATCTCTGTTTCGCTCCGCCATTACTTCCAGCCAGCAAATCTGCCCCCTCTGAGGGCAGCTGCCACATGCACTATCCACGCTTTTTATAACATGTGTGCTAATGAACCAATTGGAAACACATGAAGAAATGTCAGCCTCTAGTTTGTGTGCACTTGTAACTGCTTACATCTGTTAAGGATGTCCTTAAATTACTAAGCCAAAAAGCATGCTCAGAAAGATGCATGTCATTTTCAGGCTCAGACAACCAGCTTATTTTTCTAAGTGTTTGAGCATGCCCAGTTCACTCGAAATGCAGTACCAGAATGAAATCTGCAATGGCGGATGAAAGCATTAGAGGTGTTTAATTTTTTTTTGGTCCCCCTGAACTGATGCTTTACAAGCTGAAGGGGAGGTCTTATAGAATTTTTACGTAACAAACATAAATAATAATAATTTAAACGCCCCTGTCCCTAGTAGCTCGCAGTCAGAAGCGAACACGCAGCATTTTTTTTGTTTCCGGTTACCAGTTTAGATTTACAGATGAGGTCTAGTGCTAAAAGTATTCCTCTCGCTCTTACGCACACTATGATACCTCACATGTGTGGTTTGAAGGATGTTTCCATATGTGGGCGGGCCTTAAATGTGTAAGTCCCGCCCACATATTGAACCCCCATTCAAACCCCACATGTGAGGTATCATAGCGTACGTTAGAGCGAGAGCAATACTTTTAGCACTAGACCTCCTCTGTAAATCTAAACTGGTAACCTGAAACACATAAAAAAGCGTTGCCTATGGGTATTTTCAAGTACTGAAGTTTGGCCCCATTCCATGAGTGTGTGCAATATTAAAGCGTAACATGTTGGGTATCCATTTACTCGGTGTAACATCATCTTTCACATTATGGCCATAAATTGGGCTAAGGCTGGGTTCACACTACGATTTTCCCGTCCGTCAGCCGCATACGATTTCAGTTTTGAAAACGTACGGGCCTGTACGGGAAAACGCATACATAGACAATGCATTGCAAATCGTATGCACTCAGATGCATCCGGGTGCGTAGGATTTGCTGGCAAAACGTTTTTTAACAGTACACAAAACCGTGTTCGACCACGGTTTTGAGTCCGTTTTTGAAACCGTATGGCAAACGCATACGTTTTTTTTTAACATTAAAGTCAATGGAAAACGCACATATGTGCGGTTCCATACGTATAAACCGTATGCGTTTTTCGTCTGCGCATGCGTATTTTCAAAACAAGAAAATCTTTTTTTATTAAATGACACTAATTCCAAAAACGTATGCGTTTTTTTAATCAAAACCGGATGGAACCGTACGCACTTTTTGAAACCGTATACGTTTTATAAACGCATACGTTTACATACGGTTCAATCCGTTTCAGCCGCATACGTTTTTTCATATAAATCGTATGCGGCTGACGGATGGGAAAATCGTAGTGTGAACCCAGCCTTACTTTAGTGTATTCTTAATTTGCAACCACTTGAGCCCCAGAGCACATTACTGGTCACTGACGGGGCCAGTTTTTGCATTTCAACACTGCGTCATTTTGACTGACAATTGCGTGGTTGTGCGACGTGGCCCCCAAACAAATTTGGCGTCCTCATTTTTCCCCCCCAAAAAAAATTTTTTTTGGTGGTATTTGATCACCTCTGCGTTTTTTCTTATTTTTGCTTGAACCAAAAATATAGCGACAATTTGGTAAATAAAAAGACATCTTTTTTACTGTTTGCTATAATAAATCTCCCCCAAAATATATTAAAAAAATGTTTGCCCTCAGTTTAGGCCGATAAGTATTCTTCGACATATTTTTGGTTCCAAAAAATCACAATAAGCGTTTGATTGGTTTGGGCAAAAGTTATAAGTAGGGGTTGGTCTTATGGGTTTTTTAGGAATATTTTTTTGTTTTACTAGTAATGGAGGCTATCATTGTTTTTTCTGGCTACTGCGACATTGTGGCGGACACATTTTTGTGAGATTTGGCATTTTTCTAGCGAGCAATGGTATAGAAATGCATTGCTTACTATACAAATGACACTGGCAGGGAAGGGGTTAACACTAGGGGCGCGGAAGGAGTTGATTATGTTACCTGGGTGTGTTCTAACTGTAAAGGGGTTGGGACTGTGTAGGGGAAATGACAGATCGCTGTTCATACATTGTAGGGACAGACGAGCAGGCATTCCCCCCCCCCTGACAGGACCGGGATAAAGGGGAACTCCACCCCAAATTTAAAAAAAAAACGGCGTGGGGGTCCCCCTTCAGGTGCACAACAGGCTCTTAGATTTGATCTGGAACATAAGGGGTTAAACCCACGCCAAAAACGGCGTGGGGTTCCCCCTCAGATCCAGACCAAACCCTTCTCCCAGGCACGCAGTCTGGCCGGACAGGAATGGGGGTGGGGACGAGCGAGCGCCCCCCCCCCCCTCCTGAGCCGTACCAGACCACATGTCCTCGACATGGGGGAGTGTGTGCTTTGGGGGAGGGGGGCACTGCCCCCCCACCCCAAAGCACTCTTGTCCCCATGTCGATAGGGACAAAAGCCTCTTCCCGACAACCCTGGCCGTTGGTTGTCGGGGTATGCGGGCGGGGGGCTTATCAGAATCTGAGAGCCCCCTATAATAAGGGGGCCCCCAGATTCTGGCCCCCCACCCTATGTGAATGAGTATGGGGTACATCGTACACCTACCCATTCACCGGGTGGAAAAGTGTAAACACAAATAAACCACACAGAAAAAAATAATTTATTAGTCAGCTCTGGGGGTCTTCTGCCGGGACCCCCCACCACCAGCCCATTGGGCCCCGGGCTTCGCCGTTTTCTGCCGGCGGGACACCCACCGATGCTCTCCGCCATGTCCAGCCAGGCCCCCACCCCAAAATAAGCTCTTTTACATCCGGGGGGGCCGGCCGAAAACAGCAGATAGGGACAAGCGCACGGGGATCGGGTCCCAAAAGTCACTTTTGCGTTCAATTCGGCCCGCCACACACGTTCAAACACATGTCACCTCACTTCCCCTGCATCACCCCCCTCCCTCCCCTCATAAACTCCCGCCCGAATCCCCGATGTTTACATTACTAAATGCCGCACGCCAGCTCTGTACTGGCGTGCCGTGCGCCCTCTCCTGGGCGCATTAGGCAGTTTAGTAAATGAGGAAACACGCTGCACTGGCAGCGTGTTTCTTTGTAAATGTCAAAAACAGTTTTACTCCTGCTTGTGCACCATGAGTCATGGCGCACAGGCTTGGTAAATCAGCCCCACAGTGTCTTTATTACTAGATAGCTAGATAGAGCAGGCAGGCTAGTCAGTTTAGATACATTTACAGTGTGTAGAGGATATATATACATCCCAGGAGTTGTACATATATTTATACACTGTATAGCTTCCTAATTTACTGGCAGGCAGGTGATTGTGCTATTTAAAGATGTTATCACAGGTATAGACACCCAGCAGGTACAATATTTAAATGAATTTTTCATTTTTCTATTTTATTTAAGCATCATTAAAATCACTGCTCCTGGAGCAGTGATTTTAATGATGCTTAAAAAATAAAAATAAAAAAAAATCCTTTAAATATTGTACCTGCTGGGTGTCTATAGTTTGCCTGTGAAAACGTCTTTGAGAACCCGGGTCTTGCCCGAGGGAACATGTATCAATGGAAAAAAAGTTTTAAAAACTGTAATTTTTTCAGGAGTCCTGCTCCTGAAAAAACGACCAATTTTTAAACTTTTTTCCATTGATACATGTTCCCTGGGGTAAGACCCGGGTTCTCAAAGACGTTTTATGTCAATGACTTGAATATTAGGCTTTAAAATGAGATGGTGGTGAGGAGGCGTTATGCCGCCTCCTCACTGCTCATTTTAACCTCCTAAAAATCCAAACTACCACGCCACAGCCATATGCATTAAGTGAATAGGTGACGACATCGCATCTGAAGCATGGGAGAACCCCCATCCAATGCCTTTTAATGTGGGAGAGGGGACTAAGCCACATGTTTTTACTGCCCCCAATGACACCTTAACATGTAACTTCACTTTTGTTGAGAAGAAAACTATTCCATCTGGCTGAGTTATGTACATTGCAAAGATTTTAACAAAGTTTTCTGCAGATTCTTACCTGTTTCTGATCTAAAGAAATTGCTGTTTGTTTCCTTTCCAAAATCATTGCTCAATGGAAGGGTCAGCCATCGTTATGAACATGATTCACTTTTAGAAATCTGCAGTATTGGGATCCCTTTAGAAGTAATTACCCCTTAAGGAGTATACCACCAAAAATGGTATTTCTATTGCGGAGGATGCCGTAAAATTTGACTTATGTCTAAGTTCAGACTTTTTAGAAATGTAGACTTTTTCGAAAATGATAGCATCTGGCGATTGAGATAGAAAGGACATTTTTAAAATATGAAATTACAAAATGTTTTTTTTTTTTTATTGTAGACAGGAGCTAGCTAATATTGCCTGCATTATTAGGAGACACTTTGCAGTACTTGTTGCAGTGAGACTGTTCCCTCCTAGTGCTCAGCCTGGACTTTATTCCATCACATCCTGAAAGCAGAGCGAATAAGACTTAAGAGTGGAGCAAAGCTCTGGGACATGTAGTCCAAAGAGCCAGATTTTGTACTCGAGTTGTACCAGCCAGTTGGAGATGAGAGAACAAATGCTGGGATAGGTAATATAAAGTCTGTGTGGGGACAGGATCGCACTCTTGGGACCACAGCCTGGATCTGCAAGCAGTGATTCGGACAGTAGTTTGTGCTGCGGCCCGGTTGCAGCCTGTGCTACAGGGAGAGAGAGTCATCACGAGCGGGTGCAGGTGCATCCACTGCCAGCCACATCTGATTGTTCGGTGGCTGCCTGGAGGCAGCCCTTATCACATACACGCAGACCTAGCTGGACAGTAGTGCGGTGTGACACGGGGTCGATCGCTGTCCCCCGAGTCAGACTCTGCAGAGGCCTGCTCCGGAGCCCTCATGCCACTTCTCAAAACAGAAGGTTGGTGAGTGGGCAGTTACTCTTTTTTTTACACCAAAAGACACTGGCTGCAGACACCGTTTCCTTATTCACTCCACCAAGCCTGTAAAGTAGACTTGGGCAAAGTTCTTGCGGGGTGCTCGGTGGGAGGTTCACCCGCCGAGTGCCTCACAATGCACTACACACTGCACAGTGCATTCTAAGACCTGATTAGGCAAAGCTATGCCAAATCAGGGCACAGGGAATAGATGGATGTTAGGTAGTGTGGCAGAAAGCCTGCCGTGGGTCCTTAACAATGGATTAATCATCAGCTGTCAATGGGCTTCCCCGCTGACAGCTGAATAAAAAAAACATTGCCGGCAATAGAATTTTTTTTTTTTAAAGAACAGGGGTCTGTATATGAATGAGTATGGGGTACATAGTACCCCTGCCCACTCATCCCAAAAAAGTGTCAAAAAGAAATAAAAACACAGACACAGTTTTTGACAATTCCTTTAATAAAAAACAGTATTCTCCGATGTAGATTCATCAGCAAAAAAAAGCTCAGCCCACGACGAAGGCTAACCTGCCCACTGCAGGAACCAGTCAGTGACATCATAGGTGGCCCTGCCCTTTACCTATATAAGAACTATCAAACACCGGAGCCTGCAGTCGGTGGTTTAGCCTTCATCACACTTTTTTTTTCATTTTATTGGTGCGGCGGTGGTGGGGGTGTCTTGATTGACTATAGATCTATACTGGGGGACATCGCTTTTAGATTTTTTTTTTAATAAAGGACTTGTCAAACACTGCCTCCTGTCTTTATTTATCTTTTACACTTTTTTTTGGTAAGGGGGCTGTGGGCCCCCTTGTTAAGATTCCGATAAATCAATTTAAAATTTAAATGGAAATTCCAATACCTATAATTTAATAGGTTAATAGTTAGTAAAAGTTAAGTTATTAGTTAGTTATTATTTCAGATATTTCAAATTCTCTGGTTTTTGGAATTTTCGGATTTCCATTCTTATTTTCAGATTTTTGTTCTTTTAAATTTTTGTTCTTAACCACTTAAGACCCGGACCAATACGCTGGTAAATGACCCAAGGTGTTTTTGCGATTCGGCACTGCGTCGCTTTAACAGACAATTGCGCGGTCGTGCGACGTGGCTCCCAAACAAAATTTGCGTCCTTTTCTTCCCACAAATAGAGCTTTCTTTTGGTGGTATTTGATCACCTCTGCGATTTTTATTTTTTGCGCTATATACAAAAATAGAGCGACATTTTTGAAAAAAAAACACTATTTTTTACTTTTTGTTAAAAAAAAATCAAATAAACGAAATTTTAGTCAAACATTTAGGCCAAAATTTATTTAGCCACATGTCTTTAGTAAAAAAAAAAATTGCAATAAAAAAAAATAGCTACCTAGCGGGAACAGCGACACTAATACAGCGATCAGAAAAATGATCGCTTAGTGTCGCTGGCAATAGGGAGTGAAAGGGTTAACTAGGGCGGTGATCAGGGGGTTAAAACTTTATTAGGGGGGGTGGGGGGGGGCTATCCTGAACCTAACACTAACTGATTTTACACTGCCTGTCACACTGACACTAAATGCAGTGATTAGATCACTGCATTCAGTGACACTGTGACAGGGGGGGTGGGGGGGCAGATCGCAAGGGGTTAAGTGTGCCTATGTGTGTGTGGGTCAGTGTAATGTTGGTGCACACTTACTGTGAGGTGTTCCTCTCATCGCAGCGGTTGGAAATACCGCTGCGATGAGAGATTACATCACTTTCCCCTTCCTGTGTTTACACAGGAGGAGGAAGTGACAGGAGACTGGGAGCGCAGCGATTGGCTGGGAGCGATCGCGGGGGGGGCGGGTAAACACCGACATCCGCCCGCTCGTCCCGGATCGCTCCCGGAGACACGGGGACCTCCGCACGCCGCGGAGGGGGTCCCGATCAGACCCCCGACCCGCTACTGGGCGAGGACGTAAATTTACGCCCTTGTGCCCATCCGTGCCATTCTGTGGCCGTAAATGTGCGTGCGGAGGTCCTTAAGTGGTTAACGAATCATAACGAATTGACGACATTTTCGAATTTACGAAGCTCGATCCTAATGAATTTACGGATTTCGATCATAGCGAATGACCCGAAAACCAAATTTTTCGACAGTGCACATGTCTATAAAACAGTAAGAAACAAATACCGTATTTATCGGCGTATAACACGCACCCTAAGTTTATTTAAGAGGGAAGTTTCAGGGAAAAAATATTCCACAGCCCCCAGCGTATAACACGCAGGCACAGTTTACCCTCTATTTTCAGGGTAAAAAAGTAAGTGTAAAGACTCGTACACACGGTAGGACATCCAACAAAATTTCTCTTGGATTTTTGTCCTAATTGATTTGTCCGGTCACACCCATAGCATACACACAGTCAGACTTTTCTGCAAACTTTCCTAAAACTTTCCCATTATCACGTGGTTTTTCTGCTCTTTTCTGCTCTTTACCGCTACCCTTTGGTCAACTGCTATTGTTGGTTGATTTTAACATTGGTTCTGAGCATGCGTATTTGCACTTTGTACAAAAAGTTGGTTGGATTGCTGTACACACGGTCACACAAGGCACCATCAGACTTTTGTTGCCGAAAAGTTGGTCCGTTTGCAGACCCAACTTTTTGTCCGATGAAACCTAAAAAAGTTGGTCCGATGGAGCGTACACACGATCGGACAAATTTGAAAAGTTGCAGATTTTGAAGTTGGTTGGCCAAAAGTCCGACCGTGTGTATGGGGCTTTTTATGCCAATAAATACAGTACATGAAAAAATAAATAAAAATTACAGGATTATTAGGGAGTGGAAATGTATGGATCATGTTTGGAGAATAAAGGATATCATTTTGTGACACTAACTTTAGAAAGTATTTTCAAAGTCCTCCTCACTATGTTTTGCCTACTTGTAATTCATTTAATGTACAGATAACAATGGTCTCACCAGTCTGGGTTCCCAGAATTACTTTTTTTCAACATTGCATTAGATTTTCCATTAGACTGCACACATTGCCCCTTAATTGAGATTCTTCTGTAATATCACACTAACCTGCTGAGTTTCAATAATTCTACATTTTCTTGTCTAATGGAAAAATAGAAACATGCTTTCTATTTCATCCACCAGAGTATTATTAAAAAGACTGAAAAGAACTAAGTCTACAAATTCATGTGGTATCTCCTTAGTCTTTGGATCATCTGTACCCAGCTATTATGAGAAATAGTATCAAACTCTTTTGCAGACTTGAACCCTATCACACAATGTACTTTTTCAACACAAAGCCCAGAACATTATATATAAAAGACTTTCTATTTTGGCCAACTGACTATTATTTTTAAATCTCATTGGACTAAGATGAAAATACCTGTCACTTTTTTGAAAATAAGTATACTTATTCTAGTGTGCTAACTATGTGAAGGGAGCCCTATGTACAGTATCTATTCTTTTATTCTATATGTTTTATTGTACTTTAAACCCCTTCCCAGCTCTTTAAGGGTTCTAAACACCGGGAGGCGGAGGCGGGCATTCAGGTCATGTGACCACGGTGATTGGCTGTCACAGCCATCACATGATTGGAAAGTTCCCGACCGCTTACCATGTTGGGAGCGCACAGGGAGCACGCTCTCAGCACAGTCAGTGGTTTACACACACTCAGCGTGAAGACCCACACACCGAGAGGCCGACATGAAAAGGTTAAAGTGGTTACAAACCCTTACATAGAGAAAGAGAAGAAGGGTTTTGGACTTTAACCACTTCAGTTCTGGAATGATTTACCCCATTCCTGACCAGAGCATTTCTTGCAATAAGGCAATGCATCGCTTTAGCTGACAATTGCGCAGTTGTGTAACGTTGTACCCAAACAAAATTGATTTCCTTTTTTTCCACAAATAGAGATTTCTTTTGGTGGTAATTGATCACCTCTGTGGTTTTTATTTTTTGCGCTATAAACAAAAAAGAGCGTCAATTTTGAAAAAAAGCTATATTTTTTACTTTTTGCTATAATAAATATCCCCCAAAAATATATATAAAAAAATTCTTCCACACTTTAGGCCGATATATATAAATAATAATTATGTAGAAGAATACATACGCACTTATTGTGATTTTTACCAAAAATATATAGAAGAATACATATTTGCACAAAAGTTATAGCGTCTACAAAATAGAGGATAGATTTATGGCATTTTTATAATTTTTTTTTTTTTATACTAGTAATGGTGGTGATCTGCAATTTGTATCATGACTGCGTCATTATGGCGGACACATCAGACACTTTTGACACTATTTTGGGTCCATTGACATTTATACAGCGATCAGAGCTACAAATAACCACTGATGACTGTATAAATTTACACTAGCAGGGAAGGGGTTAAACACTAGGGGGCGATCAAGAGGTTAAATGTGTTCCCTCATTGTGTTCTAACTGAAGGGGGGTGGGCTCACTACAACATGACAGAGATCACTTCTCCCGATGACAGGGAGCAGTAGATACTTGTCATGTTGCTAGGCAGAACAGCAAATGCCTTGTTTACATAGGCATCTCCCCGTTCTGCTTCTCCTCGCTGCAATCACAATTGAGTTCGCCAGGACCCACGGGCACGCTCCTGCCACACTCGGCGGGCATGCGTGCTGTTGCTAGGTGGTGAATTTGAAGGGATGTACAGGTACACCCATTTGCCTGACCGTGCCATTCTGCTGACATAAATCGGCGGCGGTCAGCAAGTAGTTAAATGAGGCCTATGATGTGTAAGTCAAAATGCCTACATCCCTGGTATGAGAGGAAAAACAAAAAAGGGATGGGTCAAACATGCAGCTGGAAAGCAAAAAAAAACTGTAGGTCTGTTTTTTTTAATTTTTTTATTGTTACACATGTATATATATACACATTAGGCACAGTAGTTCATAGTCACTTGCAACAGTACAATTTCTTAGATCCATATTGACATAGTATATGATACATAATTTGTAAAGATATAATAATATCAAACATGTAAAAAGAGTTAATAGAGATCTGAATTTTAATAAAAATAATTGAAGCATCTAAATCTCAACGTGTTTTGTGGCTCACTGCCACTCATCAGGAGCTGATGCAAAGGAGATGTCTAAAAAGTATATAATTAAACAATAAGTCAGACTGAACAAAGAAAGAGGGGGGGTGAAAAAACACCCAACCATACTTACAGGCTAACTATGTATATGGAGTGTGGCAGAGGTGAACTCCGGGCATCGTCTAGTACGGGAGCTGAGGCGGCACAACTCATGGCACAGCAGCAGATTTTTTATTTTTTTTTCGCAAACCCAAACTTACATATACCAAGTAAGGTAATTTGCCTCAGGTGATACACATAGATAAAACAAATCCTCCTGCATAAGTTGTTCCTGTTTATCTACAGTTATTTCTTCCCTACATTCATTCAAAGTCCAGAATAAAGCTGATCTGAGCTGTCAGAAAAACATTGGACAGAGAGCTGAAATACAACACTGCAGAGCTCATTGAGGAGAGCTATGAGAGCTGATTGGAGGTAAGGGGCACCCCCTTCACACAACACACAGGAACAGAGCTAAGGCTGTCAATCACAAGCTGTGTGCTTGAGCGCTCTCCCCTGACACCTTTTTGTGCGTTGTGTTAGAAAAACTTGTCAGAAGTGATCAATACTGATAGCAGAGGAATGAAGCAGCAGACAGAAATTACACTCAGTGCTCTTAATTGAGACATGTACACGCAATAGAGGGATATGCTTTGTTCATCTGCACAGGGAAGATGTTAGGCTTACTTATTTATAAAGTAGATCTAAACTCACAGCATACACTTTCATTTTATAACATTGTAGTAGTAATACAAATAGTTATTTTTTTTACATTTTAATATAAGCTTATTAAAGACATATCCTTCATGTTGTGAGTGTTGTCTGACTGCTTTCAACAAGTTCCTGGATTCCCTGCATTCTTTGCAGCTTCTCCTCTGGTCATTCCTTTGGTTTATTTTGATTTCTAAGGACTATAAATTGCATGGTGCCTTATGTGGGGCGATTCCTCTACTGACTCTACAAGGCACTGTAAATATGTGTCACTGAATTCAAGAAAGTACATGCTGAGATTCCACTCCAATAGAAGATCTGAATGAATTTGAAGGCTTTTTTAACAAATTTATGTAGCGCCCTGCTCCTGTTGGGTAGGCGCTATTTGTAAATTTAAGTCATCTGAGCTGTAGTTTAGCTCAATATGATTATGTCAAATTATTGGTTTTTGTTCCAGTTCAGCTGCGTTGCATATTTTCCACTTGACTGTGGGTGTCGCTGTCACCATGGGTCAAGGTTGGAAGCACAGCGGGTTGGGTGTATTGAGTATTCTTTGCCCAGAAGTGGCCTAGCAGGCGTGGTCGCCGCCACTGTGCATTCTGGGAGAGGGTACTGGCGGGGTCTTGCGATCCTGACCTGATGGCTTTCCTGGCCTCAGGGATGTGCTAGCAGTTTTTTTCCGGCCTTGGGGCCTGCTGGCCCGAGGCTCCGCTACTGAGAGTAGGCCCAGGAGTTTCTGGGGCTTACTGGTCCAGGGATGGTCCTGTGCTGTCTTCTCTGCGGGAAGAAGCCGAACAATTGAGGATTCGATAAGAGAACGCATCCTGGCCAGTCTACCACACAGTGCTGCCGGCTGGCTGAAAGATCCTGGTACTGTGTGGCTGTCTCTTTGGAACTTTTGTATGTGTGGTTACACGGTCCTGTGGCAGAGGACTGTGCAATGACTCAATGGCACTAATTAAGTCTGTGGCAGAGACTTTTGAACAAGCTTCGCGCCGGCAGCTATGTCAATGAGAGAGGCCTATCCAGTGGTTGCTGAATCCAGTGTGGAAACGGTTTGTCCTCTGGATCCAAGAACGTACCTGAATCTCCCCTAACCCTCCATCATTCTGTCTGAGCTTAATTTAATAAAACCTTGAAAAAAGAGACTAATGCCGCGTACACACGACCGTTTTTCGGGTTCTAAAAAAATTACGTTTTTAAGGGTCTATAAAAAACAATGTTTTTTACAATCCGATCATTAAAACAGCCTTGCCTACACACGATCGTGAAAAAAAATGCTCTAGCAAAGCACGGTGACGTACAACACGTACGATGGCACTATAAAAGGGAATTTCGGATGGCGCCACCCTTTGGGCTGTTTAGCCGATTTCGTGTTAGTTTCGGGTTTTTTTTTTCACGTCGTTAAAGTTCATACACGACTTTATTTTTTACAACCTTAAAAACGACAACGTTAAAAACATTGTGAAAAAATAGAGCATGTTCGAAAAAAATGTGGCCATTTTTTAGATTGTGAAAAATGCTCTGGAGCCCACACACGATCGTTTTTAATGACAGTCGTGTGTACGCGGCATAAGTGTTGGTGCAGACCTTTGTGAAAAACTCTTCAAGGAGGACCCCTAAGGCCGCGTACACACGATGAGACATGTCCGCTCAAACATGTCCGACGGACCGTTTCCAGCGGACATGTCTCATCGGATTTTGGTCCGATGGCATGTACACACCATCGGACGAAAATCCCCTCGGGCTGAGGACGCGGTGACTTGGCGGTGACGTTGACGCCGCCACGTCACCACTCCAGGAAGTAAAATACTTCCACGCATGCGTCGAATCCATTTGACGCATGCAGAGGTTTCTGTCCGCTGGTTAGTGTACTAACCAGCGGACATATCCGTCGGACATGTCTCCGGCGGACAAATTTCAAAGCATCGGAGATCGGAGATGTCTGCTGAAACGGTCCGTCGGACCAGTTTCAGCAGATAAATTTGATCGTGTGTACGCGGCCTAAGACGAACGTGGTGAGGTAACAGCAGGCCCAAATTTAAACCAGCAGCTCCTATTGGGTTAGTGCTACATGTAGTTAACTCAATAATGGCAATATCAAGTGCTGTGAGGAAATAATTTTTTAGAATTTCCAAATGAACCCCCAAACAAAATTATTCTGGTTTATGGCCAGCTTTAAGATCAGTCAGAACAATACAGGTAGGCTAGAAATGTGGACATGGATATATGATCCTCCAGAAAGGATAGCTGTAGTGTAGACTATATACTGTAATGGTGGTGATTAGTGACTTATAGTGGGACTTTGATAGTGTGGTGGTCAGTATGTCCCTAACAGACACTGGCTGGGAGGGAAAGTTACTGACACTGGCATTGCTAGTGACTAGGGTTGCCACCTAATCCCTTTAAAACAGAACACATATTAATTACACAGGTTCTGAGGTTAATTTATTGCAGATAAGGCACCAAGTGAATTTAATTACCACCTTAATCAGCCATAGAACCTGTGTAATTAATATGTGTTCTGTTTTAAAGGGATGAGGTGGCAACCCTACTATTGACCAGGGGCGGATTGACCATTCAGGGGCATATCGGGCACTGCTGAGGGCCCAGGGCAAGTAGGGGGCACCATAAGAGGTTCCTGGGAGGACAAGGTGGGATGGATGGAGTAAGCAGGCTCTGGGTCTGGTCCAGAGAGGAGAAAGGAATGCTACAGAGCCCAGCGTAGAGGATAACACTTCCCTGACCAATGAGAGAACCTAGAGTAGGGGTTGGCATCAGTTTAGCAAGTAGCCTGCATGACTTGCTCACATTATACTCATCTCTACTCATGTCCCTTGTGTTAGTGAGGAGAACAGCACTGCTGAAGCTTCTCCTACGCTGTTTTTCGCCTTCCAGCAGGATTGGTCTGCTGCCCTGCCACTCAGCTCTGCACTCCTCCTGAAGTCCATGGGAAATACAATGTGCAGCATTGAGATTTAAATGTCTGTTGGAGCAATAGTGGTAAGAGCCAGTGGTCCCTCTTATTATAGTTGTACACTGAACCCTGTTTACCATCAATGGTGAACATGTGTGCAGGGGAGGTACAGTGATGGACAGGGCCGATCCACCCTATAGGCTCACTATGCAAGCCACTTAGGGCCCCCCAAATTACTAGAGGCCCCGCCTGGTGAGAAGTCATTTTTGGCCCCTCACCTCGCTTCTCAACCGAAGAAGGGGTAAGAAGTCAGCACCCCCCACTTCTCAATTTAATGTAAAATGTAATTTCCGACAGACAGAAGAACACCCCCTCCCCCGCTTCTCAACTTAAATTTTTAATGCGACATGTCACTGTCCTGTCGGCAGCGCCCCCCCCCCCCCCCCGCTTCTCAAGTTCAATGTGACATGTCATTTTCCCCCTGCCGTTATTCTATTTTGCTTAGGGCCCCAGGGAGATCAGGATCGGCACTGGTGATGGAACACGTGTACAGGGGGCACAATGGTGGAATATGTGTGCAGGCGGGTACAGTCATGGATCATGTGTACAGGGATGTATAGTGATGGAACATGTATGCAGGGGGGTACAGTGATGGAACATGTGTACAGGGGGGGTACAGTGATGAAACATATGTGTAGGGGGGGGTACAGTGATGGAACACATGTACAGAGGGGTACAGTGATGGAACATGTGTACAGAGGGGTACAGTGATGAAACACGTGTACAGGGGGCACATTGGTGGAACACGTGTACAGGGGGGGTACAGTGATGGATCATGTGTACAGGGAGGTATAGTGATGGAACATGTGTGCAGAGGGGGGTACAGTGATGAATCATGTGTACAGGGAGGTATAGTGATGGAACATGTGTGCAGAGGGGGGTACAGTGATGGAACATGTGTGCAGAGGGGGGTACAGTGATGGATCATGTGTACAGGGAAGTATAGTGATGGAACATGTGTGCAGAGGGGGGTACAGTGATGAATCATGTGTACAGGGAGGTATAGTGATGGAACGTGTGCAGAGGGGGGTACAGTGATGGAACATGTGTGCAGAGGGGGGTACAGTGATGGAACACGTGTCCAGGGGGCACAATGGTGGAACATGTGTACAGGGAGGTATAGTGATGGAACATGTGTGCAGGGGGGTACAGTGATGGAACACGTGTACAGAGGGGTACAGTGATTAAACACGTGTACAGAGGGGTACAGTGATGGAACACATGTACAGAGGGGTACAGTGATGGAACACGTGTACAGAGGGGTACAGTGATGGAACACGTGTACAGAGGGGTACAGTGATGGATCATGTGTACAGGAGGCACATTGGTGGAACATGTGTGCAGGGGGGGTACAGTGATGGATCATGTGTACAGAGAGGTATAGTGGTAGAACATGTGTGCAGAGGGGGTACAGTGATGGAACACGTGTACAGGGGGGTACAGTAATGGAACACGTGTACAGGGACATACAGTGACGGAACACGTGTACAGGGGGATACAGTAATGGAACACGTGTACAGGGGGGTACAGTAATGGAACACGTGTACAGGGGGTACAGTGATGGAACACGTGTGCAGGGGGGTACAGTGATGGAACACGTGTACAGGGGGGTACAGTAATGGAACACGTGTACAGGGACATACAGTGACGGAACACGTGTACAGGGGGATACAGTAATGGAACACGTGTACAGGAGGGGTACAGTGGTGGAACACATGTGCAGACTGGTACAGTGTTGGAACACGTGTACAGGGGGCACAGTGTCGGAACATGTGTGCAGAGGGGTACGGTGATGGAACATGTTTTCAGGGGGGTACAGTGATGGAACACGTGTACAGGGGGGTACAGTGATGAATCATGTGTACAGGGAGGTATAGTGATGGAACGTGTGCAGAGGGGGGTACAGTGATGGAACATGTGTGCAGAGGGGGGTACAGTGATGGAACACGTGTCCAGGGGGCACAAAGGTGGAACATGTGTACAGGGAGGTATAGTGATGGAACATGTGTGCAGGGGGGTACAGTGATGGAACACGTGTACAGAGGGGTACAGTGATGGAACACGTGTACAGAGGGGTACAGTGATTAAACACGTGTACAGAGGGGTACAGTGATGAAACACGTGTACAGAGGAGTACAGTGATGGAACACGTGTACAGAGGGGTACAGTGATGGATCATGTGTACAGGAGGCACATTGGTGGAACATGTGTGCAGGGGGGGTACAGTGATGGATCATGTGTACAGAGAGGTATAGTGATAGAACATGTGTGCAGAGGGGGGTACAGTGATGGAACACGTGTACAGGGGGGTACAGTAATGGAACACGTGTACAGGGACATACAGTGACGGAACACGTGTACAGGGGGATACAGTAATGGAACACGTGTACAGGGGGGTACAGTAATGGAACACGTGTACAGGGGGTACAGTGATGGAACACGTGTGCAGGGGGGTACAGTGATAGAACATGTGTGCAGAGGGGTACAGTGATATAACACGTGTACAAGAGGGGTACAGTGGTGGAACACGTGTGCAGGGGGGTACAGTGATAGAACATGTGTGCAGAGGGGTACAGTGATATAACACGTGTACAAGAGGGGTACAGTGGTGGAACACATGTGCAGACTGGTACAGTGTTGGAACACGTGTACAGGGGGCACAGTGTCGGAACATGTGTGCAGAGGGGTACAGTGATGGAACATGTTTTCAGGGGGGTACAGTGATGGAACACATGTACAGGGGGCACAGTGTTGGAACACGTGTACAGGGGGGGGCAGTGATGGAACATGTGTACAGGGGGGTGCAGTGATAAAACCCACATTCAATTCACATATCTGTGAACCCAGCCTTAGGCCGCGTACAGACGATCAAATTTGTCCGCTGAAAACGGTCCGATGGACCGTTTCAGCAGACAAATCCGATCGTGTGTACGGGCTAGCGGACAGGTTTGTCCATCGGACAAATTTCAAAGCATGCTTTGAAATTTGTCCGCTACAAACCTGTCCGTCGGATATGTCCGCTGGTTAGTACGGCAAACCAGCGGACATATCTTCCCGCACATGCGTCGTATCCTGTGAATGGATCCGACGCATGCGCGCGGAAGTGTTTACTTCCTGGTGCGGTGACATGGCGGCGTCAACGTCACCGCCGCGTCACCACGCTGTCTGCCGGCGGGGATTTTGATCCGATGGTGTGTACATGCCATCGGACCGAAATCCGATGAGACATGTCCGCTCTAAACTGTCCGTCGGACAAGTTTGAGCGGACATATCTCATCGTGTGTACGAGGCCTCAGATTTACCTTCAACTATATATTACAAGGGCCTGCCTAATTGCTTACGAATTGAAAGTGTTTAGGTGTGACCTCATATTATATGGTTTTGGTAAATCCAAAGGAAAGTTGTACAAGGAAATTGTATAAAGTATGGCCAGCCTTATACAAGTACATGCATCTTAAAAAAAAGGAAGGCTAGTGGCAATGTTCACAGCCAGGCAGACCTACGGAACCCTGAACAAGTTCTCCAGCCCTGCTAATGACCTTGAGTTCACATCTCAGCCTAGAAAATACAACAAATGTGTTTGCAATTTAAAAGTTCAGCTGAGCAGGTGGGTAACGTCCAATGTGATTGTGACCTATTAACACACACATGCTTTCATCAGCAGCCATTTGTAACATGGCATCTTTCATGAAGGTCTTGCAAACAGACCCTTCTTCACATCCTCATGTCAGATAAGAATGAAGATGAAGGAAAAAAGAACTCCTTCCCGTGACATCTACAATAACGTTTCAGCACAGCCATTCAAAACCTTAATTATTTTAGTGAACTACTTTAATAGTGACTTTTGTTTATTATGTGGTCTCCACACATCTGGTGGTGGGAGTCTGGCAGCAAACAGATATTGTACACGATCAATACTAATGATTATAAAAGTATTTGCAGCATTGCTGGTAGAAGCCATTCTAAACTAACTTTATTTAGATTGGACAGAGAGACGCCGATTGTGGTTGATATGAGCAATACCTCCACTTTCTATATTTTTTTATTTATTTTTCTAATCTGCTCCCAGGTGTCTCCACACCCTCGAAATGTCCCACCTATTGACATCTGTTTTTGTCTTCACATCCTGAGGGTTTTAGTTCTGCTCTGAGGATCATGGAAGATAAAATAAAAGATAATGAAGAAATAGGCAAAGTCACAAAAAAATGAGTTCCCCCTTCATTCATTGTCCAGGAACCTTTATTCTCAATGGTGACCTCCTGCAGGAAGACAAGCCTGGGAATAGAGGCTGGAGTAACACCTGCATGTGCATTGAAAGTCATGACATTTCGGAAGGTCCTGTGGAGCGAGGTGACATCACATACTGCCCATATACAAAGTACAAAGAGGGGTCTTACCTCTTTACATTCCAGCACGTGCACACCAGCCTGTTAACTATTACAGTCCCACATTGTTTTTTTTACTACATACTAACAGCCTATAGTGTAACCAATCAGCAATTATCATTACATATTTTAAATTGAAGAAAAGTGAAAATCTGATTGGTTGCTATAGAATTCTGCAATTAGCACATTGTCAATCTTTGCATGACATCACTGATTAACCCTTTCATGACTAAGCCTATTTCTGACATTTGAGGCCAGATTCATCATCAGTTACGCCGGCGTATCAGTAGATACGCCGGCGTAACTAAGAATCTGCGCCGGCGTATATTTCTGCGCCTAGAATATGTAAATCAGCGAGATACGCCTATTCACAAACGTACGCCCGGCCGACGCAGTGAATTTACGCCGTTTACGTAAGTCGTTTTCCGGCGTAAAGGTAAACCACCAAAAAGATGGCGCATCCTATGTTAAGTATGGACGTCGGGACCGCGTCAAATTTTTCAGATTTTACGTCGTTTGCGTAACTTGTCCGTGAGTGGGGATTTCAGTCAATTACGTTCACGTCGAAAACAATGCGTCGTAGCGTCATAATTTGGAGCATGCGCACTGGGATACGTCCACGGTCGGCGCAAATGCACAATTTAATAAAACGTGGGGTCACTCACAACACATTACCATCAAACACGCCCACCTCATTCATATTTGAATTACCCGGCCCATTTTTCGATACGCCGCCGTAACTTAGCTTGGTGAATACAGCATTTGCCTCGCTAATTTACGGCGGCGTAGCGTATTAGAGCTACGTTACGCCCGCGTAATTTTAAACCGGGCTACCTGAATCTGGCCCTTGGTGTTTACAAGTTAAAATCTGTATTTTTTGCTAGAAAATTACTTAGAACCCCCAAACATTATGGGCCGGATTCAGAAACAAGATATGTCGGCGTATCTAGAGATACGCCACGTAACTTCTAAGATGCGCCGGCGTATATTTTTTCTGTATTCAGAATGATTTTACATAAATCACGCCCCCATCTTCCACATTTGAATTGCATGGGCTTTCGCCCGACACATTTACACTACGCCGCCGTAACTTACGGCGCAAGTTGTTTCTGAATAAGGAACCTGGCGCTGTAAGTTACGGCGGCGTAGTGTATCTGAGATACGCTACGCCCGCCTAAAGATAGGCATTTGTATCTGAATCTGGCGATATATATATATATATATATATATATATATTTTTTTAGCAGAGAATCTAGAGAACAAAATGGCGATTGTTGCAATATTTTATGTCACACGGTATTTGTGCGGCGGTGTTTTAAACGCAACTTTTTGGGAAAAATTTACTTTCATGAATAAAAAAAAAAATGAAAAAGTAAAGTTAGCCCAATTTTTTTGTATAATGTGAAAGATGATGTTACACCAAGTAAATAGATACCAAACATGTCACGCTTTATAATTGCACGCACTCGTGGAATGGTGACAAACTACGTTACCTAAAAATCTCCATAGCCGACGCTTTAAACTTTTTTTACGGTTACCAGGTTAGAGTTATAGAGTAGGTCTAGTGTTAGAATTATTGCTCTTGCTTTGACGATCGCGGCGATACCTCACATGTGTGATTTGAACACTGTTTTCACATGCAGGCACAACTTCCGTATGCGTTTTCTTTGTTGTGTGAGCGCTTTAAAAAAAAAAATCGTATTTATTTTATTTATTTTTATAATATTAAATTGTGTTTTTTTTTTGTTTTGTTTTTTACATTTTGATCACTTTTATTGCTGTCACAAGGAATGTAAACATCCCTTGGGACATTAACCACTTGACCACTGGGCACTTAAACACCCTTCCTAACCAGACCAATTTTCAGCTTTCGGTGCTCTCACAATTTGAATGACAATTACTCAGTCATACAACATTCTACCCATTTGAAATTTTTGTCCTTTTTTCACACAAATAGAGCTTTCTTTTAGTGGTATTTGATCACCTCTGGGTTTTTTATTTTTTGCGCTATAAAAGAAAAACGACTGAAAATTCTGTAAAAAAAAAAACTTGTTTCTGTCATATTAGCGGGTTATTTCTCACACACAGCATATGCATACCACAAATTACACCCCAAAACACATTCTGCTATTCCTCCTGAGTATGGCGATACCCCATGTGTGGGACTTTTACACAGCGTGGCCACATACAGAGGCCCAACATGCAGGGAGCACCATCAGGCGTTCTGGAACACCCAGTCCAATTCTGACATTTCTCTCCTACATGGAAAAATCATCATTTATTTGCTAGAAAATTACATAGAACCCCAAAACATTATATATGCTTTTTTAGCAAAGACCCTAGAGAATACAATGGCGGCCGTTACAACTTTTTATCTCGCACGGTATTTTCGCAGAAATATATTGAACGCGTGTTTTTTAAAAAACTGTTTTGTGCTTAAAACAAAACAAAACAGTAAAGTTAGCCCATTTTTTTTCATAATGTGAAAGATGACGTTACGCCGAGTAAATAGATACCCAACATGTCACACTTCAAATTTGCGCACACTCGTGGAATGGCGCCAAACTTCGCTACTTAAAAATCCCCATAGGCGGTATTGCAGAGTATTGGGGTATTGCAAAGTATCATGCAGGGTATTGGGGTATTGCCGAGTACTGGGGTATTGCCGAGTACTGGGGTATTGCCGAGTATTGGGGTATTGTTGAGTACTGGAGTATTGGGGTATTGTTGAGTATTGGGGTATTGTTGAGTATTGGGGTATTGTTGAGTACTGGAGTATTGGGGTATTGCCGAGTACTGGGGTATTGCCGAGTATTGGAGTATTGTTGAGTATTGGGGTATTGTTGAATATTGGGGTATTGTTGAGTACTGGAGTATTGGGGTATTGCCGAGTACTGGGGTATTGCCGAGTATTGGGGTATTGTTCAGTACTGGAGTATTGGGGTATTGTTGAGTACTGGGGTATTGTTGAGTACTGGGGTATTGTTGGGTACTGGGGTATTGTTGGGTACTGGGGTATTGTTGAGTACTGGGGTATTGTTGAGTACTGGGGGGATTGCTGAGTACTGGGGGGATTGCTGGGTACTGGGGGGATTGCTGGGTACTGGGGGGATTGCTGGGTACTGGGGGGTTGCTGGGTACTGGGGGGATTGCTGGGTACTGGGGGG
This sequence comes from Rana kukunoris, assembly GCA_029574335.1. Classification (NCBI taxonomy): domain Eukaryota; kingdom Metazoa; phylum Chordata; class Amphibia; order Anura; family Ranidae; genus Rana; species Rana kukunoris. The sequence continues at coordinate 50,775,539 of CM056059.1, read as the reverse complement.
ATTGCAGAGCTGGGATGTTTTGAGGGATGGCTGGATCTGTGACTGCATTTGTCACAGATCCAGCCACAGCTCAGCTGCTGACACCCTATCCCCCCCCCCCTCTCCTCTCACACTGTACAGAGAGGAGAGGGAGGAGAGGGAGGAACCGGCGTCATCAAATGACGCCGGTTTGTTTACAAGTGATCGCGCCGTAATTTGACAGCGCGATCACGTGGTAAACGGCCGCGATCAGCGGCAATTTACCGTGATCCGTGATGCGCCGGGTCTTCTAGACCCGGCGAGCACGGACACTTTCGCGAGCGCGTCCCAGGGGACGCGCAATCGTGAAAGTGAAGGACGACGTCCCAGGGACGTCGTCCCAAGATAACCCCGCCGCGCCGTAACAGTAAAATGCTTATGGCGCGGTGGGAAAGTGGTTAATAGGAGGTGACAGGTACTCTTTATGGCATGGGTCTTCAAACTATGGCCCTCCAGTTGTTCAGGAACTACAATTCCCATCATGCCTAGTCATGTCTGTCAGAGTTTTACAATGCCTCATGGGATGTGTAGTTCCGCAACCGCTGGAAGGCCATAGTTGGAGGATTCCTGCTTTATGGTATTGTATCTAAAAGACCCCTGATCCTTCCTTTCCACTTCAAAGTATTCAGATTGCTGAAAACTGCAATTCTGAATACGGTGTACTTTTTTAAATCCGGCGCGATTGGCAGCCGAGAAACCCGGAAGTAACGTCATGACGTCGCTTCCGTGATTACAATGCGGAGACTGAATCAAAGCCATCTACGTTTACTGGACACAGGAGGCGCCAGATCGAGGATCGGGTCTCCCGGTTGGATGGTGGCCCGATCAGAGTGGCAAGAGATGGCAGAAGGGGGAATGTCCCCTCCCGCTCCTCCGGCATAACAACCGATTGGCTTTTAGCCGCATCGATTGTTATGCCTGCATAGCCAATCGCCGGCTCTAAACAATGGCACTGGAATAATGCCTGCAACTGCGGGCATCATCCCGGTATAACCCCCGAAAGCAGAGGACGCATTAATGCATACGCTCGGTGAGAAAGGGTTAAAAAAAAAAAAAACTGTAAGATTACCACATTAAAGCGGAGCTCCACCCAGGAAAACAACATTTTGCCATGTTGTTTAAAAAAATTAAATAAAAAAAAACTGAAAAAATAAATAAATAATCACCGGAAATAGCTGTTGCTATGCGGAAGTCCATAATCTGCCTCTTCCACTCCGCGGTGCCTTTTCTTCTTGTCCTTCTCCTTGTGAATGGGGCGCACTGCTTTCTGGGAACTGTGTGTGTTCTCAGAGAGCAGCGCGCCCATTCACAAGCCAGCGTGAGACTCACGCAGGCGCAGTAGGAAATGGGCAGTGAAGCCGTACGGCTTTACTGCCTGTTTCCCATAGTGTGAATGGCGGCGCGGGACCCGGAGCGATCGTGGGACCGGCATCGGGGGGCCCATCAGCGCGGGCAAGTAGGACAAGGTAAGTGTCCTTATTTAAAGTCAGCAGCTACACTGTTAGTAGCTACTGACTTTAAAAAAAATAAAAATCAAAAATTAAATTTTCCTAAAGTAGAGCTATACCCTAATTGAATGACATTTACCTTTAAAAGCACTGTTCAAAAAATAAAAGCGTTTTATGTTTTTTTTCATCCTCTAGGCTGGTTTCACATGGGCGTTCTCCATAATGCGCATCCGCCTGCTCAGCAGAGTTTCTCCCCTCTATGCAGAGCGGATACAAACACAGGCCGCTGTTCTCTATCGGGCTGTCAGATAGAAATTAACCACCTGTCTGTTTCCATCTGACTCTCATCCGATCCGCTGCTATTGGCGGACAGGATCGGATGCCGGTGGGTGTCAGCAGACACATGTCCGCTGATATCAACTGCTCAATAGAGAGCTATAGGTGGTCCCATCAGGTTTGCCTGAAATATTAACAGCTAGACATGTGCACACTGAAAAATTTCGTTTCAGGATTTCGTTTTCATCCAAAAAATAAATTCATTCAGTTACCCCCGAAATTCGTTTTTATTTATTTTGTTTAGTTAAAAAATGCTCAGTTTAACCACTTAAGAACCGCCTAACGTCGATATACGTCGCCTTTAGGAGCCCAGCCGTGGGTCGCGCTCGCTCGCGACCCGGTCCAGGGCTCCGTGACCGTGCCTGTGGCACCCGCGGACCTGATCGCCACGGGTGTCCCGCGATCGGGTCACAGGAGCTGAAGAACGGGGAGAGGTGAGTGTAAACACACCTTCCCCTTTTTTCTCTGTGGCAGTGTCGGTGATCGTCTGTTTCTGATGTAGGGAACGACGATCACTGGCATCACACGTCCAGCCCTGCCCCCTACAGTAAAAAAAACACACATTAGGTCACACTTAACCCCTACAGCGCCCCCTAGTGGTTAACCCCTTCACTGCCATTGACATTTTCACAGTAATCAGTGCATTTGTATAGCAATTTTCGCTGTGAAAATGAAAATGGTCCCAAAAATGTGTCAAAAGTGTCCGATGTCTCCGCCATAAAGTCACAGTCACGAAAACAAATCGATGATCGCCGCCATTAGTAGTAAAAAAATATATATATTAATAAAAATTCTATAAAACTATCCCCTATTTTGTAAACGCTATAACTTTTGCGCAAACCAATCAATAAACGCTTATTGCGATTTTTTTTTTACCAAAAATAGGTAGAAGAATACGTATCGGCCTAAACTGAGGAAAAAAAACATTTTTTATATATTTTTGGGGGATATTTTTTATAGCAAAAAGCAAAAAATATTGAATTTTTTTCAAAATTGTCGCTCTATTTTTGTTTATAGCGCAAAAAATAAAAACCACAGAGATTATCAAATACCACCAAAAGAAAGCTCTATTTGTGGGGAAAAAAGGACGCCAATTTTGTTTGGGAGCCACGTCGCACGACCGCGCAATTGTCAGTTAAAGCGACGCAGTGGCAAATCGCAAAAACTGGCCAGGTCCTTTACCTGCATAATGATCCGGGTCTTAAGTGGTTAATCTATTAGCAAACTAATAAACAGAAATAAAATATTTTTTTTTAATTATTATTAATTTATTTATTTCTGTTTATTAATATCCTAGTTGATCTTACTCCACAATTAGACCCAGCTCTCTGAAAGGAGTTGGATCCCCGAGCACTGGAAAAATGGGATTTCTATGAGTACTGCCAGTTCTCATATATTGCTTATCTCTAGATGTTCTGCAAGGCTGTGCAGTTCTTCCCAGATATTCTGCTGGATGAATAACAACATTCTGCATGTATTTTCGGAGCATTAAGTAACGAATACTGCCAGATTCTGTTAAATAGAGGGGAAAATTGTTTTTAAATCCACTCACATCATTGCACAAAGAAGTGTCCCCTTTTTTTTAACTTTGCAAGACACATAAAAGTTGCTGCGTACATTGTAAGAAAGTCAAGTGTAGGATTAACAAATGAGGACGACTGCCCACTGTGAGCATTCTATGCCAACAGTCACATACACAGAAATTCCAGAGGTTACAATAGGCAGAAAATCTCTACAAATCAGAAACAGTTTGGCTGTCTGTCTGAGCAGTGTCAGTGACAGCCATCTACTTGTCCTTGAATAACCCATTACATATAAGGTATGTGCGAGTTTAACCGTTCCTTGGCTTTCGTGTATCATACAGTAAGTGTCAATGCAAATTATGTTCCATATAAAATGTTATCTTTTTATTCTGCGCAAAATAGGTTTGGGGCCAGATTCATCAAGAGTTACGACGGCGTATCTCGAGATACGCCGCGTAACTTCTAAAATGATCCGGCATATCTTTTTTCTGTATTCAGAAAACAAGATACGCCGGGATTGAGCTAAGATACGAGTGGCGTAATTGTATTACGTCGTCGTATCTTAGTTGCATATTTACGCTGGTGGCGCTTCCGTTGATTTACGCGCCAAATATGTAAATTAGCTAGATACGCCGATTCACGAACGTACGCCCGGCCGTCGCAGTAAGATACGCCGTTTACGTAAGGCCTTTTTCAGGCGTAAAGTTATTTCAACAAAAAGAAGGCACAGTAACGTACGCCCGGCCGTCGCAGTAAGATACGCCGTTTACGTAAGGCCTTTTTCAGGCGTAAAGTTATTTCAACAAAAAGAAGGCACAGCCAATGTTAAGAATGGACGTCGGGAGCGCGCCAACATTTTTTAATTTTAAGTCGTTTGCGTAAGCTGATTTAGAATGGGGCTGGGCGTAAGTTACGTTCATGTCGTTTTCATTGACTATTTGCAACATGATTTGGAGCATGCGCACTGGGATACGTCCATTGCCGGCGCATGCGCAGTTCGTTTGGCGCGTCATTTACGTCGGGTCACTGTTCATATCAATACAACACGCCCCTACCTGCTAATTTGAATTGCGCACGGATACACCGGCCCATTTACGCTACGCCGACGCAACTTACAGCGCACATGCTTTGTGAATACAACACTTGTCTGTAAAAATTGCGGAGGCGTAACGTAAATAGGATACGTTATGCCCGCACAAAGCATAACTGGGAGTAACCCCATAGATTTAACAGTTTAAAAAAACTGTTATATTTCTGGCACATGCCATAAAATGGAGCTGTCACATTGTGCTCTCAACCAAACTGTCAAACCATCCAATGTCATAACTGATCACATATGCAGCATCATTGCAGATGAAGAATAAACAAGATGGCAGCTTCCTTGGCTGAAGATGATAGGAGGGTTTACATCCATTTTGAAGCCCACATGCAGGAAACTATAAAGATTATCCCTTGTAGTGAGGATGTGCCCGCACCACCAGGATAAACTGCTTATTTTGTTTAGTGTGTTTTTTTGGGGGGGAAAGAGAAATGCTTATTACTTATCCGATCCTTTGCTCACCCAGCGGATAGCGCTCCCCCTTGCTCCAGTAATGGTCTTTCCCTTTGGTGTCCTCGCATAGCCCTGCATTGTGAGGGCACCAAAGGGACAGACCACTACTGGAGCAAGGGGGAGCCATCTGGCCATCTGTATACCCGATCCTTTCCTTCGCCACGCTGCTTCACTCCTCCCTTCAGCATCTGCTTCCCTGTGCTCCACCGGTCTAAAGTCCTGACTTCATCAAGACCAATGCATGGACCTTGCGTAGGGACACTGTAGGAAGGAGTGAAGCAGTGGGGAGACGGATTGGGTAAAGTAAGTCTGCTTTGCTGTGTCCTCTAGACCCAAACAATCGCTGTGCCACAAGGAATACATTTAAAGTTTTTCAGAGTTGGGGTTTAAAGTGGAACTAAATTCTGCAAATAATCACATCCGCTCCAGCAATGCTCTCAGAGCTCCCTCGCCAGTGCTGACATTTTTGCTCCAGCTTTCTATGGATGCCATGTCTTCAGCCATCTTGAATGGCTAGCAAAGGAAGACATAACTCCTGCACACTTCACCAAGGTATGTTGAGAACGTACACCATGGATTCTGCAGCAGATTGCTAAGAGGCAGGTACGTTTTTTATTACTTAATAAATCAACAAGACCCTTTCACCCTTAACCAAAAAAAATCAAATGATTCGGATGGTCGGATGATGCTGGCACTGGCCTCTCATCGATCTGGGTGATGCTGGATTGCGGCCGTATCTGGTGGACTGATAACTGATCAATGTATGGGCTTATTGCCATTACCATGTGACCGCCGTGATGAATCAAAGCAGGTCACATGACAGTTGTACACAATGGATGGCTTTCTTTCATGCCATGCAATGTGTACAACTATGTTGATAGCTGTGATTGGTCAATATGATCACATAGTACAGACAGGGCCAATCACAGCCCATCTGTACCATGTAATTAGCTTTGACCAATCACAGCTAATCACAACAAAATGCTTGCTTATAGCGATGTAATGCACTGCTATAAGCAAACATAATGTGTAAAAAAAAAAAAAAAACATCCTGTTCACTTCTCCAGAGCAGTACAATGTTACTATGGTAACATTATAGTGCTCCGGTCACAGCATATTAAAATAAAAAAATGTAAAAACGTTATATGATGGATTTTTTTATTTCTTAATTTTCCAAAACATTATGACAAAAAATTGCAACTTAAAAACCTGCCGTGCCTCCTACTAAATACATTGGACTGTATACTTTGCAAAAAGGGGTAAATTGGGGGGTACATTTACTGTCCTGGCATTGTAATGCATTTTAGAAAAACATAACATTTTGCACATTTTGTCATGTTACAACCATAAACGTAAATGTATTTTATAGGGATTTTATTTGATAGACCAACACAGAGTGGCACATAATTGTGAAGTGGAAGGAAAATTATAAATGGTTTACCAAATTGTTTCCAAATAAATATGTGAAAAGTGTGGCGTGCATTTGTATTCAGTCCGCTTTACTCTGATACCCTTAACTAAAATCTAATGGTACCAATTGCCTTCAGAAATCACCTAATTAGTAAATAGAGACCACCTGTATGTAATTTAATCTCAGTATAAATACAGCTGTTCTGTGAAGCACTCCCGAGAACCTTAGTGCACAAACAGCATCATGAAAGCCAAGAAACAACCCCAGACAGGTCATGGATAAAGTTGTGGAGAAGTTTAAAGCAGGGTTAGGTTATAAAAAAATATCCCAAGCTTTGAACATCTCACAGAGCACTGCTCAATTCATCATTCGAAAATGGAAAGAGTATGGCACAACTGCAAACCTACCAAGACATGGCGGTTCACCTAAACTGACAGGCCGAGCAAGGAGAGCATTATTCAGAGAAGCAGCACAAAAGGCACATGTTAACTCTGGAGAAGCTGCAGAGATCCACAGTTTAGGTGGGGGAATTTGTCCACAGGACAGCTATTAGTTGTGCACTCCACAAATCTGGCCTTTATGGAAGAGTGGCAAGAAGAAAACCATTGTTCGAAATAAAGCCATAAGAAGTCCTGTTTGCAGTTTGCGAAAAGAGGGAACACGGAAAACATGTGGAGGACCCAAGGGCCTGGTATGCTCCTGTAGGGGGAACCCATGCCGGTTTTTTATTTGAAATTTGGCGTGGAGTTCCCCCTCAAGATTCATACCAAACGCAGTGCTTGATATTGGCGGGGATCCAAGTCGGATCCCCGTTCAATATCGTGCCGCAGCTAAACGCAAGCACAGCTAAAAGCACTGTACAAATGCAGCTAATCGCTGTGCCTGGAGTCTTGAATTCCAGCAAAACATAAACATGCTTTTAGCTGCGGTAACAGCCGTCCATCTGAAAGGGGCCTTAGTTGTTGTAGTGGTGCAGCCCCACCCTCTTCCCCCATTACCCTTTAAGTCTAACTCCATGTTTGCATACAAAACTTCAGCCAAGATAAAGGGGGTTTATATTTAGAATTCATATTAGAAACACCCAAAATAATTATAAAAATGTTATCATCATAAGGTGCATATATAGGACCACAAGAAACATTACAATGTAGATACAGAATGAGTCTACGCATTTCGTGGGAAATATCCGCATTTTCAGGACTCTTCTGGCGTCAAATGTGTATTAGTTTGATATTATTTTCTTTACAGTGGTCTTCTTTAAACAACACTGCAGATCTACCTCCTTTCCCGAATTTGATAGCTTTGTGTGGTTTATTTTGTATGTTGATTTGCTTTGTGTCTTATTTTATTATTATTATGGCTTTTTCATATAAAATATAAAGATTGCAATTTGCAATACATATTTGAGACCAGAAGAGTCCTGAAGAAGCAAATATATTTCCCACGAAACGCATAGACTTTGGTTCTCATTCTGGATCTACATTCTACTGTTTACATAAGAGCATAGGGGGGTAGAAATTGAACAACAATAAAAGGTACAGATCTTCAAAATAGGTGAGAAATTTACATGTAAGAAAATTGAATTATTCGGTACATTCAGCCTTTGGCAGCTTGGTATAAAACACTCTTCTACTTCTGATCTGTCCCGAGGAAATTCAAGTATACTCAAACATATAAAGATATTAGGAAAACTGTAGTGTATCCTGTTGGACATTCAAATGATGAAATGAGTACCAAAGAGAAGAGACAATAAGGCTGCATTTACACTACAGCTTTTTGAATCGCGGGCAGATTTTCCGTGCCGAGGTGTGAATGGCAAAACACGGAACTCGCATTTGAGGCCGCGTACACACGATCGGACCAAATCGGTCGTGTGTACGGCCCATCGGATCGTTGTCCATCGGACCAAAGTTTTAAAACTTGCTTTAAAATCGGGACGTCTGACCATCGGACCAAAACGATGGTTAGTACGCAAAAGCATCGGACCAAAAACCTACGCATGCTCAGAATCAAGTCGACGCATGCTTGGAAGCATTGAACTTCATTTTTTCAGCACGTCGTTGTGTTCTACGTCACCACGTTCTGACCCGATCGGATTTTGGACTGATGGTGTGTTTACGGCTACCCTATCAAATGTCTTTTTCACATCCAGGGACAGGAAAAATCCCTTCTGTTTGCTTTTAATCATCCAGTGATGCAGATTTAGGGCTTTCAACGTGTTGTCTATAGCTTCCCTGCCGGGTATAAAACCCACTTGGTCTGTAGCATCTAATGATGTCATGTGTAGTGATAGGCACTTTGCTAGAATTTTTGAGAAGAGTTTGAGGTCAACATTGAGTAATTAAATGGGTCTGTAATTAGTGACTTGGGAAGGATATTTCCCTTCCTTAGGAATCACTGAAATGTGCACTTCTAAGAGACCTTGGAAGCCAGGGAATTGAAAGCAGCTAGAAACAGATTGATAAGAACATATGTGAAAGTTTTGAAGTAAGCGGCAGATAAACCATCGGGGCTTTTCCCATAATTTTTTTTGTTTTTTGGATGTCGGTGAAATGGGTCAACTACAATATTTACTTCATTCAACAAATCAGCCCAGGTATATGTACACATGATTAACATTAAAGACTTATTTATCATTTATAGACCATTGGCACATAAGAAGAGGCAGAAGTAATGTGTGACACACATCATTAGAAATGGTTGTAGGTTTCCTTGGCATTTCGGCTAAGTCACCCAAAGACCTGTACCACTCTAAATCAAAAATGAACAGTGTAGCATATTTGATTTCATAGCAATTTGAAGAGAGATAAGAAGGTTATACAGCATAGGGTAGCTGGTACAGAGCAAAGGGCTCCCACTGTCTTCTAGTAGCCATGGCCAATCTGGTAATGGGAAAGTGATACAAAATCGAATTAGGGTAGACTGAATGACATTGTCTACTTCAGCACCACTGCAGCAGTTTCTGGATTTTAAGAGCAGTTCACAAACTGGATTTCCCTGATGTTTGGATATTCTGTACACACTTACTCGTACACACTTTTCGACCAAACGCACATCGGAATTCCGACGGAATTCCATCGGAGTAAAATAGAACATGTTCTCTATCTAAACTCTAATAGAATTCATCGGAATTTCCAATGGAATTACTCCCATGGGACATACACACGAATTTCAGTCTGCCTTTTTCAATCGGAAATTCCGATCATGTGTACGGGGCTTTAGGCTTATGAATGAAGTGTGAGGCACTAGCAATCAGGATTGTGGACAGTGCATGTCACCTCCAGTGTTTTTGACTCATGGGAGAAAATAAACTTGTTTTCCTCTCAGAATCTTACAGTTGGCCCTCACCCAGATAGTCTGAAATAAAATAAATAAATATCTCTAAAAACATTTTAAACACATATTTACCATTCACAGCAGGCTTTTGTCTTTTTTTTTTAATGAAAACATTATTCTTATGTGGGCCTGATGGTGACCCCAAAAAACAGGGAGGGCTGACATTCTTCCTCAGGGTGCAGGTTACTAGGCATAGTGGGTGATTTAACTGTTTTATGCCATGTTCATTGTCCTGTATGTGTATGTCTCTGTGTTGATCTGCCACAAGCCTTTTATGGCTCAGGCTTCACAGCATTTGTTTTAAGCCCTTTATTATATATATCCTTCCACATACCATGTTTTTTTTTAATAAAAAAAAATCTTTATTTTTGATAAATTCCATAGTCAGTGTGTTCCTAATAGTCCCTCGTGTTTTTCAATCGCTCTTGATTGGAATAATTTTTATATAGTGGGTGATGTACTAGATAGAAAATGGGCGCCAGTCACTTTTATACTTGAACAGAGAGAAGTTTATTTCTCACAAACAGAAAAAAATGTGGGAGAGAGGGAATGGGGCATAGGACACCCTTTGTCAAAAATAGTAATGATCAGCAGACAGGCAGACTCCTTAGACAAAAAGGTGAGATAAGGCAGATAGCAGCACAGGAAAATAGCCTTTAAGCTGAACCAGCACATCTGTAGTTATTTTGTAGAATAGCCCGTCTCCTATAGTAACTGAACTTTACTTACAGTACCATACAGAATTTTGGATGAGTTCTCTCTTGAAGCTCTCCCAGCCACCTCATGGGTCCCCAGTCCATGAAGAGTCACCTCTGGTTCTTCTCTAGAACTATATCCCTCTCAGAATTGTTTCCAAGTATTGATCAGGCTCTCCTCTGTAGAATCTTGAACACTTGGATAGGCCTCAAACAGACCTAGCAGCCAGTAGAACTCCTGGAGAGGCCTTGGGCTTCAGGCCTATCAGCCAGGAGCTGTTCCACACACATCCACCCAGACCTCAGTCTGGGCAGAGAGAACCTAGAACACCTGACTCTCTCCAAATAAATACCTTCTCCCAGCATGCAAAGCGGCCCATCTGATTGGCTGAAAAAGGCGTGTTCATTCATAACCTGAATTCACTGTAGCTCATCATACTATTGACAGAAGCGACAGTGCCACCTACTGAAAAAAGGGAGAAGCCACAGCTGAAACAGGAGAAGGAGGAAGCCCATTTGATCCATAAAGACTACAAATTAGCTAGGCTATCTACCACCCAGCATAGCTAAATTTACCTGCAGCCCTGTTTTGGGAAAAGGGTGCTACATTTGCATATCCAAATACTCCAAGCGGTCATTGTTAGTAAGGGCAGAGGACTCTCTCTCTTGCTTTCCAGAATAGTTTCTGCCTCGTCATGATGACACTCAGGTAAATACTGCATCTGTGCACTGAGCATTGTACAAGAAAAAAAATGTTTTCCCTAAGATCTTGAGAAATCTTGCAGTGTACTAATGAGATCTTTTTGGAAAGCACTGTTAACACAAACTTCCCAGATGGCTTTTGTAAGGCCTTAGCTATGCCCCTGGGGCATAGAAGCGGGATTGAATTATATGTAAATAAAACAAACATAAAAACATTTAATTTAAAGAAATACATATATCAGGGATTTTTATTGTACGCGGGACAGCTCGGCTTTAATTAGTCCTGTTCTGGAGCCAGGAGGCTTTGTAGAACTTTGGGTGGGATAAAGCCTCCATTCCTAGGTCCACATCTTACCTGATAACCACACCTTGTTATTAGTCCCTGCTGTTTATATTATTGAGCTCATCGCTCTCTTACTTTTTCTGCTGTGAGAGCCTGCTGCTAGATGAAAAGGCTGAGTGCTAACAGAACACTAAAAAGGTACAAGTGTTGATAATTTGTTTTGAGGATCCCATTAAGGGATCACCCTGCTAGTCACAAATTAACTTGAGTTTAGTTAGTGGCTCAGACAAGCAGATGTTTTGTTTATTTTATTCTGTGTATTTGCTGTACAAAGCCCTTCTGCATGAAAACTGTTTGCTGCCTTGCCCAATAAAATAGCTTGGACTGTTCCTGGGATTCTTTTTCTCGAGCCTGGTTTACTTATGCCGATACCAGTTGAGTATGTCCCCTTTACAGAAGGCACAGTTGAATAGATAAACCTCAATATGTTCATTTAAAAGCTTCTTTCAGAATATAAACTGTAAAAGTTCAAGTCTTCTAAAATCAGATCAAAGAAGTCAGCTTATTTCAAAAGATGCAGCCTTAGTTAGCGGATCTCTAAAGGGCTCGAGGCTATGCACATGATGTAGTCACAAGACATTGGTCGGAGATTTGGTATGTAAAATAGGAATAACACAGGGTGGTACTATGCTGTCTATCAGAGGCAGAGACTTCCATTTCAGTCTAATAGCACTAGTGACACTGGAAGTGGCAGGCTTGCTGTCACTTTAGTTCTTTGGCTCTGTGATGTCAGCCGACAGCGGTCACAGAAGTGCAGAACTAACTGCACTCCTGTGATCCATAGGCGAGAATTCAAGTGTATGACAGTTGTGTGTAGTCATGGTGTATCTGAAGAACATGGAAGCAGAGAATTAAAGCCAAGGTTAACCTTCTGGGTCAAGGAGTAAAGAGTGAACATTCAGTATAGCGTGTGTAACAAGTTAACTCTTAATGGTGTGAAGAGAATACAAAAAGGTGAAGGAGCCAACTGACAGAGAAAGCAGTGATGGTGACGGGGCCTCTGGTAGTGAGGGGACAGTTTACTACATCATGTTCCTCATTTAGCAGCAGGGTCTCCATGTTGGAGCCCACTGCAGTTCAGAACAGGCCTAAACATAAAGCCTGGAGAACACAATGTCAAAGGCCTTTCGATCTGAAGTATTGGAGCTTTTCTCTGTGCCTTTGAGCAGAACACGTTATGATGCCGTGTTAAGACGAGAACAAGCTGGTAGAGAAGTGTGTGCTTTGTGCAACTTTCTTAAAATGACTTTGGATTTGTGTTACAGGGCAGGTAGGAACAGACCATGCTGGCTGCTGACTGAAGTGGAGATGCAGTATTTTTGTAAGTGTGTGTCGCCTGGAGTACAGTATGGCCTAAGCCCTGGGGGGTGGCACCAACCTACACAAAAGAAAGTCAATGGCGTGTGTCTTGAGGCTTCTCTAGGTTGCAACTTTCCAACATGGTAGCTGCATTCGTTTTGTATTTTAGGCAATTTTCCCTTTATTTCACGTCATGATCCTGCCAGTAACACACTTCTTATATTAGGGGGCCTACGCTTTTGGACAGCAGCATGGTCAGTCTGGGTGGAGGGGAGCATTAGGTGAACAAACAGATTTAGATACACTAACAAATTGAAGCCAAACTCCAGCTAGCGTTTTTAAAGGGGTGGTTCACTCAAAAATCTTTTTTTAACATTAGATTGAGGCTCGTTATGTTAAGGGGAATCGGGTGTGTTTTTTACAATCGAAGCAGTACTTACTTAGAGATGCATCTTCTCTGTCACTTCCGGGTATGATCTTCTGGTCTGGGCATTCCTATTTGATTGACAGGCTTCTGACAGGCTTCCGACGGTCGCATACATCGCGTCACGAGTACCCGAAAGAAGCCAAACGCCGGTACGGCTCTATACGGCGCCTGCGCACCGTCGTTCGGCTACTTTCGGAAAATCGTGACGCGTCGGAAGCCTGTCAGAAGCCTGTCGGAAGCCTGTCAATCAAATAGGAACGCCCAGTCCCGAAGACCATACCCGGAAGCGACGGAGAAGATGCATCTCTAAAACGGTAAGTACTGCTTCGATTGTAAAAAAAAAAAAACACCCGATTCCCCTTGACAAAACGAGCCTCAATCTAATGTTATAAAAAAGGTTTTTGGGTGAACCACCCCTTTAAGCAGTTACAGCAACAGTTGTGTTCCCTTTGGAACAAAGGTTCAAAGTAAATATAAGTTGTACATTATAAATACTCCTGTCAATGGCAAATGGTTTGTCTTAAACCTCTAACTGTTACATCTGCAGGACAGCTTGTTCTGTTGAAAAACAACAGCCTTGCTGGCCAAATCACCAAGTGAAAATAAAAGAAAGAAAGCCTAAAAAAGAAAACTAATGTGTAAAGATTTGGATAGCTGCAATATAATAATGAATGCCTTTGGGTTTATTACAGCTTTAACCACTTCCTGCCAAGCCTATTGTCAAATGATGGCTGGGCATGACATTGGTTATTCCAGGTGGAAGTCTTATGCGTTTTCCTGGAACGTGCCTCACATGCGCCCCACAGATATGTATGTCACAGCAGATCACATGGCAATCGCAACCACTGGATGGTTTCCTTTCATGCAATTCAGTGTATACAACTGTGCTGCTAGCTGTGATTGATTACCGTGATTACATGGTACGGACAGGGCCATTAGCAGCATATCTGTACCATGTGATTAGCTGTGGCTAATCACAACAATACACACTGAATGAATCAATTTCATTCAGTAAAAATGGTTGCTTATACCAGTGAAATCCACTGGTATAAGCAATCAATGATTTTTTTTTTTAATGTCTTCATTTTCCAGAAAGTTGTGACAAAAAATTAGAACTGCCTTTAACTAAATACCTTGGACTGTCTACTTTCCAAAAAGGGGTAATTTAGAGGATATTTTTACTGTCCTGGCATTTTCTGGCCTCAAGAAATGAGATGTCAGTACAACAAGACCGATCAATTTATATATATACCATCGTTTTTCAAATGGGGTGCCTTCTGGGGTCTTCACGGGGGGCTTAACAAAATGCCTCAAAATTGTCAAAAAAAAATTGGGTGAAAATGTACAAGGTCATAGATAGAAACTCATTTTCCAGGAAAAATCGCCACATTTCAGGCAAGGCAATGCCTATTCAGAAGAAAAATGTATTTCTTGTGTTGCACTACAGGTATGCACTGTTACTGCTCACCATCCTCATGGCCTCCTCAAATGGTGACAGGACAGTGCATGCATACCTGATCAAGGCCCACTGTCGTGGGGAAAAAAAAACAAGCTCCCCTTATTGGCACAGGTACTCATTGATGGCCCTCTGCTGCGTGTGCAGCCGCTGCAGCATGGTCAATGTAGAGTTCCATCTGGTGGGCATGTCACAGATTAGGTGGTTCTTGGGCAGGTTGTATTCCCTTTGGAGGTCTGTCAACCGAGCACTGGCATTACATGACCTTAGGAAATGCACACATATTTTCCAGGCCTGCTTCAGGACATCCTGTAAGCCTGGGTACCTGCTCAAGAACCGCTGCACCACCAAATTCAGAACATGAGCAAAACAGGGTACATGGGTCAGTTGTCCCTGTTGCAGGGCAGAGAGGAGGTTGGTGCCATTGTCGCTAACCACCATTCCTGGCTTAAGCTGGCATGGTGTCAACCACCTCTGAGCCTGCCCCTGCAGAGCTGACAGAACCTCTGCCCTAGTGTGGCTCCTGCCTCCCAAGCACACCAGCTCTACCACCGCATGACATCTTTGCCTGCATTCCTGCATAGCCCCTTGTACGCCTACGGAGCACGGCTGGTTCCAAGGACACATCAGCACAGGAAGAGGCCACAGAGGAAGAAGAGGAGGGGGTGGAGGAGAGAGGTGTGTCACAACCAGTAGTAGTGTTTTGGAGGCGTGGTGGTTGAACAACCTCCATCACTACTGTACCTTGCCCTGCGTCCTTCCCAGCTGCCAGCAGAGTCACCCAATGCGCTGTGAAAGAGAGGTAACGTCCCTGTCCATGCCTGCTGGACCATGAGTCAGAGGTAACATGCACCTTACCACTAACCGCCCTGTCCAGCGAGGCATGGACATTGCCTTCCACATGGCGGTAGAGAGCCGCAATCGCATTTGGGAACTTGCCACTGAGGTAGCGCACATTCCACAAACTCACGGAAGGGGGCAGAATCTACCAACTGAAAAGGCAGCAGTTGAAGTGCTAGCAATTTCGCTAAGCTAGCATTCAACCGCTGGGCATGTGGATGGCTGGGAGAGTACCTTTTTCGGTGTTGCAGCAGCTGGGGCAGGGAAATTTGTCTGGTACAATCTGCCATCGGTGTACCGATAGTAGATTGCCCGCATGTACTACTAGGTTGTGACACACCTAATTCTACACCTTCAGTCCTATCAGCGCAGGCTTCAGAGAGGACTGAGGGTATAGTGGGGTTGGGGATCCCAGCTGATGAGGGGCAAGGGGAGGTCCGCTTTGTTCTTTGGTGTGGGTCTTTCAGGTATGCTTACCAACGAACTGCATGGCAGGTCGACATATATCTGGTCAAGCAAGTGGTGCCCAAGCGGGTGATGTTTTGGCAATGCGAGATACGCTTGAGACATATGTTGCAAATAGCAACGGTGCGATCTGATGCACATGTCTCAAAAAAGGCCCACACCAAAGAACTTTTGCAGTAACGCTGAGACACAGCAGTGCCCTGCACTGGTGTAGCTCTGCGATGTAATGCAGTTGGTGTGCTGCCCTTAAGCTGTCCCATGGAGGGCATCCTGCCTCTTTGGAGATGTGCCTGTGCGAGGCTGTGACTCCTCCTCCTCCTCTCTCCTATCAGGCACCCACGTAGAGTCAGTGACCTCATCATCCCCTCCCTCCTCATCACTGTCCAAAATCTGGCAGTATGCTGCAACTGAGGGAAGATGACTGCCAAATTGCTGTCCTTCTTGGGCACCCCCTCTCTCTGGGCTCACATTACTGCCTTCCTCTATCTGTGTTCCATCATCGAAGCCTTCAAAACGCTGCGCATCTTCATGCAGCATGTACCCAACACTGTGTTCAAACAGTTCGTGGGACTCCTCAGGAGGACATGGTGGGACTAGGGAAGGAGTAAGTGATGCCATTGAGCAGAGGGAAGAGGACGCCTTGGAAGCTACTTTGCCAGACAAAGTACCCTAAACCTGGGTGAGAGAGGATGAGGAGGATGAGGATGGCTTGGTCATCCACTCTACCAAGTCTTCGGCATGTTGCAGCTCAACGCGGCCAGCTCCTGAAAACAAGGACGAGCGCGTCACACGGCCACGAGCACTGTTGTCTCTAGACGCAAAGCCTGCTTGCCCTCATGACTCTCTGCCTCTCCTTGTTGCCCTTCCAGACATTATAATGGCCTGTAGAGGGCACGTGCAGTAGACACCAAGTAGCTTTATGTGCAAAGTAATGAGCACACTTGCACTATGCACCAAGTGGGTTTAGTTGTAAAGTAATGAGCACACTTGCACTATGCATCAAGTGTGTTTAGGTGCAAAGTTATGAGCACACTTGCACTATGCACCAAGTGGGTTTACTTGTAAAGTAATGAGCACACTTGCACTATGCACCAAATGTGTTTAGGTGCAAAGTTATGAGCACACTTGCACTATGCACCAAGTGGGTTTAGTTGTAAAGTAATGAGCACACTTGCACTATGCACCAAGTGGGTTTAGTTGTAAAGTAATGAGCACACTTGCACTATGCACCAAGTGGGTTTAGTTGTAAAGTAATGAGCACACTTGCACTATGCACCAAGTGGGTTTAGTTGCAAAGTATTGAGCACACTTGCACTATGCACCAAGTGGGTTTAATTGTAAAGTAATGAGCACACTTGCACTATACACAAAGTGTGTTTAGGTGCACAGTTATAAGCACACTTGCACTATGCACCAAGTTGGTTTAGTTGCAAAGTAATGAGCACACTTGCACTATGCACCAAGTGGGTTTAGTTGTAAAGTAAAGTAATGAGCACACTTGCACTATGCACCAAGTGGGTTTAGTTGTAAAGTAATGAGCACACTTGCACTATGCACCAAGTGTGTTTAGGTGCAAAGTTATGAGCACACTTGCACTATGCACCAAGTGGGTTTAGTTGTAAAGTAATGAGCACACTTGCAATATGCACCAAGTGTGTTTAGTTGCAAAGTTATGAGCACACTTGCACTATGCACCAAGTGGGTTTAGTTGCAAAGTAATGAGCAAACTTGCAGTATACAGCAAGTTGGTTTAGGTGCACTGAGCACACAGGCAATACAACACGTGAGAACACTGCAGCTAGCACAATCAACTGCCTGACAGATTAGGAAGAACTAATCTAACTAAACTATACAGTGTATAAATATATGTACAACTCCTGGGATGTATATATATCCTCTACACACTGTAAATTTAACTGACTAGCCTGCCTGCTGTATCTAGCTAGAAAAAAGGACAATCTCTCTCTTTCTCTCTCTCTCTCTCCCTCTCTCTCTCTGTCTGATCTGGAACAAGCCCGGAACACACTACACGAGGCTGCCCTGCAGGCGGCCTTTTATAGTGTGGGGCGTGTGCTAAAGCCCTGAGCCATAATTGGCCAAAGCCACCCTGGCTTTGGCCAATTATGGCTCTCCGTTTTTTGCGCGCTGTGATTGGCCAAGCATGCGGGTCATAGTGCATGCTTGGCCAATCATCAGCGCGCAATGCCGCAGTGAATTATGGGCCATGGCGCGTCACTCGAATTTGGCGCAAACGACACGTTTTGTTCGTATTTCGACGAACGGTCGAACAAACGATATTCGAGTCGAACATGGGCTCGACTCGAACACAGAGCTCATCCCTAGCAGAAAGCATTCTGTCACAAAGGCGCATTCTAGAAATAGTATGAAGTGTCATTTGACATCTCATGCATGTCTTTGCGTTAGCGGGCGTGCTGCTTATACAAGTACCAGGCCCTGCCACAATCATCACATTATATTGATAATGTATGGTTCCTTTAATTCCTTACTTCTCGCTATAAAAAGTTTATAACAGGGACCCACTTGCAGAAATATTACCAGCAAGCTGGGATATCACCAAGAGTGAAAGGCTCTTCTTTCTATTTAAGACACTTGTCATTTCCCACTTGTATTATAGAAATGAATCCCAAGTGGTCATCAGCAACATCTCTTATTTTTACGATGCCATCTATGCTATCCATATTGGTACCGAATTACCGAATGCTGTGGGCTGTGTAACTGTACCCCAAAAGGCCAATAGCCATTGGCGTGCGCACAGGGTGTGCCTGGTATGCCTTGGCACAGCCTAATCACCCTGTGTGGTGCCGATTCCGCCTGTTTGGACCCCTGATATTTCACCAAACCCCCATAATGGAGCTCTTCAGAAAAAAATTAAAATAATAATAAAGATAAAAACTGACACTGTCCACTGGCCTACTGACACCCTCCATTGCTCTGCTGACACCATCAGTATATGTACACATGCACACACGTAATATGTTTGATCTTTGGGGTGCACACACTAATGCAATAGGCTGTGCACACCTATATTCATAGCCATTGCAAAGGCAAATATTTTATATTGATATAAAGGAGAAAGGCAGTACATACCGCCATTGTTCTACGTTGTACTCTCGTTATAAGGCTTTATAGCCATAGCACATGTTTTCTTTGGGTGCATAGCACTTAGCATGTCAGCAATGTTCCAATGGTACGCAAGTCAATAAACACAAATCAGTTCTAAATGACTGTCTTCACTTACATAAACAGCAATTTACTTTTAACCCTACGCCTGCTCGGATAACCTTCTGTGTAGACGAGCGTTTGGTGCACGTTGTATAGCTTGTCCGGCAGCAGACTGGTTAATTCTTGCAGTCTGTTAACTTCCGGTGTGTAGAGCTCTGTGTGTGGGTGAAAACGTGTTAAAAATCTCCAGCCTGTATTAATTTGCTGCTACCAGAATAACAGCTAAAAATAACCAATTTATAATGACTGCATTAGAAGAAGGAGCGGAGACGCAGCAGTGTTTACCTATAGGATGTTAGCTGTTGATTGGGGAAAGAAATAAAAAGCTTAGTAACCTGGATTAGATAACTTAGAGGTACTTATGTACATCCTGCCATCCTCTTGGGAGGTGAAGGTACTCCAAAGGGCTGGCTTAATAGGGAGTAATAATGATGTGCAATGTGCCGTAACCCAGAGCAACCCATTACCTTTCACCTATTTAGAACACCGATAGGTGACTGGGGATTTATACAGGTTACTGCTCACCCATATTGCTCTTTGCCTTAGTAAATGACTCCTAGTGAGTAATACAAGCTCTTTCTGCGCTGAAGCAGAAAACTCAGTCTAGCTGTAAGCCAGTGTAATACACCTCTATTATAGGCAATAAAAATTATCTTCAAAATGAATAATGAAAAAACAGCCCTATGGTGCAATTGCACATGCAAGTCATTTCTTGTGGAGAAAGTCACAAATAACACAGCACTGGGTCAGTGATGAGTTAGATAAATGAAGTAAATTTAAATAAGAGTTGTCAGAAATTCAAGGCAGTTCTAAAATATGGTTCTCCTAGACTATCCAATTCTATTCAGATTCCTTTTCTTGGTAATAGAGCAATGCATTAGTTAATGCCATCAGCAGGGATGTTCTGTAACATTGCTGCCCCCAGGTGTCATGTTTATGTAATTACTGCAAGAACTTTCATATATCACCACATTGCCCTAATCATGTACCTTATTTAATGTAGACATTTTACGCTCAGTAAAGGTTAACAGATAGCCCTATGCAGATAAAGATTTAGCTTAATATAAGATCCAATTTTTGTTTTTGTTTTTTAGCTAGGCATTATATATAGAGATGACTTTTTCTGAGATTTTTTTTATTACTGTAGTTTTCTAAGTATTCCTCAGTAGAGGAGTCTCTTTTCTTTTTCTTTTTTATTAGTGCTCTGTCCCCAAAGGGACAAAGAACATGCAGGGCCAGATCCACAAAGGAATTACGCCGGTGTATCTAAAGATACACCGGCATAATTCGAATTTCCTGCCGGCGTGTCATTGTTTTCTATCCAGAAAACAAGATACGCCGGAGTTACGCTAAGATACGACTTGCGTAAGTTTCTTACACCGTCGTATCTTAAATGCATATTTACGCTGGACGCTAGGGTCGCGTCCGCGTTGAATATGCAAATGAGGTAGATACGGCGATCCGTGTTTACGTCATTTGCGTAAGCGTCTGTACGGCGTAAAGATAAAGCTGCTATCGTGAGGTGCAGCCAATGTTAAGTATGGACGTCGGGACTGCGTCGTATTGGACGTTTTTTACATTGTTTGCGTAACTCGTTCGCGAATAGGGAATTGCGTATATTACGTACACGTCGTTTTAATTGACTATTTGCGACGTGATTTCACGCATGCGCACTAGGGTACGTCCACGGCCGGCGCATGCGCAGTGTAAAAAAAGCGCTGTTTGCGTCGGGTCATTCATAATTATACTAAACCACGCCCCCCACTAGTAAATTTAATAAATTGTTGTCTGGATTTTGTCTGCTGGGCTGTTTTGGTTTGATTGCTGTACACACGATCAAACCCAAATCCCCGCCGGCAGACAGCGCGGTGACGTGGCGATGACGTTGACGCCGCCAGGTCACCGCACCAGGAAGTAAAACACTTCCGCGCATGCGTCGAATCCATTCGATGCATGTGTGGGCAGATATGTCTTGCATGCTTTAAAATCTGTCTGCTGGCAAAATCTGTCTGTCCGCCCGTACACACGATCGAATCTGTCTGCTGAAACGGTCTGGCAGACCGTTTCCAGCAGATAGATTCGATCGTGTGTACGGGGCCTCAGTGTATGTAAAGGTATATGGGTGCAGAGTTAAACAATTTGAATGTCTAAAAAATATTATATAGAACTAAATTAACAAGAAGAAATGTAAAGGTGAAAAAATGATACACAAGATAAAATAAATCGTCAATATATCAATGTGTATATATCAATGTGTATAATAAGTCCACCAATTTCTGAGTATATGGTGCATAAATTCCTCCTTAAATTCATTCAAGATGCGTGAATTACACTGCGAAAATCCACTGTGCCAAAACCACCACCAACACTCCGCACTCACCGGAGCATGTGGCTGCCAAATATTATAAGCAGCAACAGCGCTTTTTGTAATCCCCCAGATGACAACAGCTCTCTCATGGAAGGGATCCCTTTAAATAGATCAACTGATCAGATCTTCAGGATGCATGAATATAGAGTATGGCTGTATGGGATAGATTCACTTAGCTCACTAAACAGAACCAGATATAAATACCGGAAGTATTTATTGAAAATCTCCACATATAGTACAAAACATAGGTTAACATTGATTTACTAAAGTATTTTGAGTATCTTTAAAAAAAAAAAAAACTTTAACTATTCAGTTATTTAATTATTCAGCCGTGTGGAGATTAAATAAGTCAGCAGGAATTTGGTTTTCACGTGATTGAATAACTGTGTGAAGATTCCCAGATTCTTTCGTAAATCAGCCCCAAAAAATATTAAAGATATTTTGTAAGTTTAGCATTTAGTAGACCTTTCAATATACATATATACACATTTCTTAGTTTTTCACTTTGCACCCCTAGTTAGCTGCTAGAAACTTTACTGGATATGTTGTACCTTCAAGTGCCATTCTCATATTCCAAGTCTGTATCTAATACCACTTCTCCCACACATTTGCTCTATTACTGGTTGTACACAGGCAATTGGTAGTCGTATGCTGCGTACACCTGATCGGACATTCCGACAACAAAACTGGATTTTTTTCTGACGGAATGTTGGCTCAACTTGTCTTGCATACACACGGTTACACAAATGTTTTTGGAAATTCCGAATGTCAAGAACGTGGTCACGTACAACACTATGACGAGCCAAGAAAAAAAATAGCGAGCATGCGTCAAATTGATTCAGAGTATGCATAGGATGTTTGTGCGTCGGAATTGCTTACAGACAATCAGAATTTCCGACAAGCATTTCCAAAAAAACTGAGAACCAGCTCTCAAACATTTGTTGTTGGAAATTTCGACAGCAAATGTCCAATGGAGCACACAAGGTCAGATTGAACATTTGTTGTCGGAAATTCCGACCGTGTGTACGTGGCATTAGACCTTGTGTTAATACATGTGTGATAAGATTTTTCAAATGAATGGGCTGGCAACACAATAAAGCATCCAAAAAAAAACTGACATACACCATTTTGGAAACACAATGGCCAAACGAATATTTGCGTGCATTGGGGTGCACTACAAGACGTGAATTGGAGTTGTATGGCTTTAGTGCATATGAGTGCCATTAAAAATGATTAATGAATTGCAATTACAGATGAGTTACTACAATGTACGGCACTGGAAATGTGTGGATGGGCCCTAAACCTACTTTTATCATCTTTTGATCCCAAAAAATTAAGAAATTTCAATGTAACTGATCATGAGCTTCTAGTGGAACCAGAGGAAATCAGAACTGTTGATGGTAGGCAGTGGCGGAATTATAGGGGTGCTGAGGTCGCCATGGTGACCGGGCCCCTTGCTGGAGGGGGCCCCGAGGGCCCCCTGTATACAGTGCTTCAAAAGAAGGAGCACAGACAAGTTCCCCGATCCCAAGCCGAACTGTAATCGGCACTGTGCGGGGAGCTCGTCACAGTCATTACAAACTGAAAGCAAAGTGTGTGCTCTTTGTCTCCCCCTACAGTGCAGTACCCGGCAGGAAGAGCTGCTAAGGTAAGACTGCCGTTTTTTATCTACTGTGTGTGTGTGTGTGTTTGCATGCCATGTATGTATGAATGTGTGTGTGCATGTGAATATGTATGTATGTATGTATGTATGTGAGTGTCCATGTATTGAGACTCAGACTGCAGTGGTTGCTATAGTATACTAAAGTAAAAGTATACAGAGCAAACTTTGTCTGCAGGCATGAAAGGCAGCACCTGTGATCATCATTATCATGCTGAGTGATGATCACACTGTACAGCCTATATTATATTGTACTTCATGTGACTGTAGTGTATATAGGCTATATACAGTACAGTCACATGAAGTACAGTGTAATTATCAGCATGATAATGATGATCACAGGTGCTGTGGCTGTATGTTTCATGGCTGTAGACAGTGTTTGCACTGTATACTTTTACTCCAGGCTTTTTTTCCGCAGAAATGTGGCACTTCTGAAATCTGTACGTAGCACACCCCGGACTCTGTACGTAGCACACCCCGGACTCTGTACGTAGCACACCCCCGGACTCTGTACGTAGCACACCCCCGGACTCTGTACGTAGCACACCCCCGGACTCTGTACGTAGCACACCCCCGGACTCTGTACGTAGCACACCCCCGGACTCTGTACGTAGCACACCCCCGGACTCTGTACGTAGCACACCCCCGGACTCTGTACGTAGCACACCCCCGGACTCTGTACGTAGCACACCCCCGGACTCTGTACGTAGCACACCCCCGGACTCTGTACGTAGCACACCCCGGACTCTGTACGTAGCACACGTTGCGACTGGGCCCTGTAATTCCGCCAAGTCTGCCCGTTTGAGGTGCCCGACTGCCGCCTGCCAGTGTGAGGGGTCCACCTGACTGTCATGCCACTTTGGAGGGGGGGCCCTTCATGATTTCTTGCACCGGGGCCCTGAAGTCTCTAGTTACGCCACTGATGGTAGGTTGCCTTGTTTCATTTGGTCAATATTTGTACTGAAATCTAGTTGAAAGTAAATTAAACTGTCTTTGTATGGCCAATAAAAACCAAAATGAGAAACTCACATCTTTCCCCAAATTGGCTGACCCCATCTATCCAAATTCTAGTAATAACGTCATAAAATATAATAACATCACAGATAAAACTGGTCTTAGTTGGAGCAGAAAATAAATAAATCAAGAAAATAACTAAGATAAATAGAAATTAAAAACAAAACTAGCAGCCCAATTTTCTATAGTCCTTTGTTGCCATGGTGTGTGCCGCGGCAGTGCCGATGCATAAGCCTCCTTTGGATGGCAGTGTGATCACTCAGCAACAGAAGCACTGGTATTGCAGTAGGATTGTGCACAACTCCAACTGGGCACATCTTAACAGATGTGTCTAATGGGGCGTCAATGTTCTTGATTAATACACATACTGTCTAGTACTTGCCTTAGCTTCTATTTAATTACTTTAAAAGTCATTTTTGCAAGGTTTTATGACATCACAGGATGTGAGTGGTCAGGGTGTGGCTCCTTGTACAGGCTTTTTAAATGGTAGATGGCACTTTAAATGTTTGTACATTGCATTATGTACCTTATTACATACCGGACAAAGGGGTCCAGAAATGTGTGTGATGGAAATATTATGTATGGCCCATCAGATTGAGGGCACATGCTTTATGCCTCACTAGGGGATGCCAGTGGGTATAGCAGGTCTTATAAACCCCACTGTTTAGCCTCCTCTTTTTCTGTTCCCCTATCTACTACATCCACTTAGAAGTGAAGAGTCCCTGGAAATTGATTTAACATGTTAGCAAGCGGCAACTAGTGGGTTAAGCCATATGAAGTTGTGCATACTGCATTGCATTAAAGTCAAAATAGCACCTTAGTGGCAATGTGATACCTTAGTAACACAAATTCCACATTCCATTAAATTAATTCATTCCTCAAACAATTGATACATTACAACCGTTACAGCAAGTAAAATGGGAGTAATTGCCATGATTTACTTTGTATTTTATATTGTTGTTTTCATTTTTACACTTGAATTAAACACAGTCTATCTACTGTATGAATTAAGGCAGTATCAAACATAAAAACAAAAATTACATTTTTTGCAGCTTACCAATTCTTAGATGTGGTGGCTGCATTCATATCCTTTTTTATGCTTTTTTTATTTGTACCCGATGATCTGGCCAGTAAGTCTGTTATTTTTCAACTTCTTTTAACAGACCAAGATCTCTAACAAAAGTGTCCGTAAGGCTGCGTACACACGATCGGTCCAACCCGATGAGAATGGTCCAACGGACGGTTTTCATCGGTTCACTGCTGAAGTGGCCTGATGGTCTGATGTGCGTACACACCATCAGTCCAAAATCCGATCGGGTCAGAACGCGGTGACGTAGAACACAACGACGTGCTGAAAAAAGTTCAATGCTTCCAAGCATGCGTCGACTTGATTCTGAGCATGTGCAGGTTTTTGGTCCGATGCTTTTGCGTACTAACCATCGGTTTGTTCCGATAGTCAGGCGTCCATCCGTCCGATTTTAAAGCAAGTTTTAAAACTGTGAAGTATCAGTGTAAACAGGGGCAATCTGCACCATACGGGTTGATTAGGGTGTGCACGCCTATGAGAACAATTTAATGATCCTAAAGAGAATCTGTTGTCCCTTCGAGGGATCCTGTCACCTCACTAGCTTCCCTTCACTGTGGATTACCTTAGCCTCTGTCATGGTGAAGGGAGCCTGCATAGCCCAAGAGTACGCCTTGCTAAATTTGCCTGGGACCCTGGACAAGGTGACGGCAGACTGACACAGCCATGAGTCACATTGGAAAAACTTGGAGTGCAGCTGGGACTCTGAAGGTGAGCCTGCTCTTACACACACATGCCTACAGTCCTGTAGGGATCACCAGAAGCAGAAGGAGAAATCCCTAGATAGAGCAAAGGATGAGGACAATGATCAGGAGGGACAGACAGAGTCCGCAGGGGAGCTGTACCTGCGTTCAGCGATTTTACAACCTTTCAGTGGTCTCAGACAAGCTGGCCAAGGGAGTTGCTTTGGGGTGCATGAGTGACCCATTTTCGGCCCTTCCTCTGGAAGATCCAGTGATTTCTTCTTTGGGGGTCGTTCCAAGAAGGAGCCCAATAAGTTCCGCATGATTCACCACCTTTCCTTCCTGAAAGGTGGGTCGGTCAATGAGGCCATTGCCCCCACGGCTTGTACAGTGTCTTATATCTACTTTGATGCGGCTATTTTTTGGGTTTGTCATTACCGGCAGGGTTCCTTTATAGCCAAGACAGACATATAATCAGCCTTTTGGTTGCTGCCAGTTTATCCTCAAAGTTTTCAGTTCTTGGGTTGTAGATGGATGGAGGCTTTTTAGGTCGAACATTGCCTGCCAATTGTCTGCTCCCATTCTTGCGCAATTTTCAATGCCTATGTCAAATGGGTTGTTGGGGACAAGTCTGGGGTCTGTCATTCACTATTTGAACTGGTCTTGAAAATAGAAATATGGAAACAAAAAATAAATAAATATAAAAACAACTTTCCTAAAACATCTTAAAAAACATTGATAATGATTTAACATCCATGAGAGGCCTTTTCAAGGGACAATCAGGACTAAAACCAGTGCTGCCATCTTGTGGCTGGAAACAAACATTACAACAATTATTATAAAATGCAAACATACAATAAAAAATATTAGTATAACACAATAACAGCCTAGGAGTTCAACTATTGTTAATGAAGGCATTGGCATCACATTCTATGTTCAAGACATATGGGGGTAGATTCAGGTAGAATTGCCTATCTTTAGCCCACTCTTTGCTGAAAACAGGTCACAGGAAAGCAAAACAAACCGCACTCCTGTGATCCACAACAAGCTTTGGCTGTACTTCTACTTAAATGTAGCAGATGAAAGACAAATCATACTTACTTCCCTTTGACATTAGAAGATGTCCAGCAGTGCTATCAGCACAGATCTGGCAGAAACCAGTGAGACCCAAGTACACCCATCTACTATCAGGAGATGTCTGGCCATAAGTGGTCTTTGTGGAAAAATTGCAGCCAAAAAGCCATACCTGACATGGAAACAAGGCTAAGCGACTTAACTATGCACAAAAACATGGAACTGGGGTGCAGAAACATGGCAGCAGGTGCCTAGGGCTGATGAGTCAAATTTTTAATATTTGGCTGTGGCAGGAGGCAGTTTGTTCTCCAGATACGCCGTCGTAATTTCAAATGTGCGCCGTCGCATCTTTGTGCCGAATCACAAAGCAAGATACGCCAAAAAACATGGCTTCAGTCATCCAGCGTAACTTGCCTACGCCGGCGTATCGTGGGCGCATAGTTACGCTGGTCGCATTCGGCGTTCCCATTAAAAATATGCAAATGAGCAAGATACGCCGATTCACGAACGTAGATGCGCCCGGCCACTTCATATACGCAATTTGCGTAAGGCTTACGCCCAGCGTAAAGTTACCCCTGCTATATGAGGCGCAGCTAATGCAAAGGTATGGGCCAGGGAACGACGCCGTCTAATTTTACGTAGTTTACGCCGTTTACGTAGTACGTGAATAGGGCTGGGCGTAGGTTACGTTCACACGTCGTATACATTGTGCGCCGACGTCACTTAGGCATTCTATCGGACATGATTCTGAACATGCGCACTGGGATACGTCCACGGACGGCGCATGCGCCGTTCGTTCGGCCCATCATTTGCATGGGGTCACGGATCATTATACTAAAACACGCCCACTGCCTAGCTACTTTGAATTAGGCGGACTTACGCCGGCCCATTTACGTTACACCGCCGTAACTTAGGGAACAAGTGCTTTGTGAATACAGCACTTGCCTCTTTAAGTTGCGGCGGCGTAGCGTAAAGAAGATACCTGAGTGTCTAAAGGCAACAGTGAAGAGTTCCTTGTAAGTTTGGAGCTGCATTTCTGCAAATTTTATCAGGATCAATGGTGTCCTAATACATCCGCAGAAGATCTGTGGTTAATTCTCCAAGATGCTTGGAACAACCTACCTGCCGAGTTGCTTCAAAAACTGTGTTTAAGTCTACAGCTGTATGCAAAAGTTTAGGAACCCCTGACAATTTACATGATTGTCATTTATAAATATTTGGGTGTTTGGATCAGCAATTTCATTTTGAGCTATCAAATAACTGAAGGATATCGTAATATTTCAGTAGTGAAATTGGGTTTATTGGATTAATCAGTATGCATCAAAATGAAATTAGACAAGTGCATAAATTTGGGCACCCCAACAGAAAAATCACATTAATATTTAGTAGAGCCTCCTTTAGCAGAAATAACAGCCTCTAGACGCTTCCTATAGCCTGTAATGAGTAAGGGAAGGGAGTCACCGCTCCAGGTGGGTCTAATGAGCAATTAGGAACTTCTTAGGAAACCAAGGGTGCTGGCAATGCACTAGGCAAATGTAGAAAATTCAAAAGAGATGGACAGCCGCACTCCAAAGGAACTTCTTAACTTGTCTTTTTTTGTAAAATCAATAGAAATGCATCACAGGATACAGCCAAAAAATCGGGAAAAAGAGCAGCCGACATGGCTAAGCACTGAACTAGTGTGAAACTCGTCGGCTGCTCTTTTTCAAATTTTTTTGGCTGTATGCTGTGATGCATTTCTATTGATTTTGCCAATAAAGACAACTTAAGAAGTTCCTTTGGAGTGCGGCTGTCCATCTCTTTTGAATTTTCTACATTAGCCTGTAATGAGTGGATTCTGGATGAATGTATTTTGGACCATTCCTCCTTACAAAACATCTCCAGTTCAGTTAGGTTTGATGGTTGCCGAGCATGGACAGCCCGCTTCAAATCCCCCCACAGGTGTTCAATGATATTCAGGACTGGGGACTGGGATGGCCATTCCAGAACATTGTACTTGTTCCTCTGCATAAATGCCCAAGTAGATTTGAGCAGTGTTTTGGGTTGTTGTCTTGTTAAAATATCCAGCCCCGGCGTAACTTCAGCTTTATGACTGATTCCTCAACGTTATTCTCAAGAATCTGCTGCTATTGAGTGGAATCAATGCGACCCTCAACTTTACCCAGATTCCCAGTACTGGCACTGGCCACACAGCCCCACAGCATGATGGAACCTCCACCAAATTTCTAGTGTGGGTAGCAAGTGTTTTTCTTGGAATGCTTTGTTCTTTTGCCGCCATGCAACGCTCCTTGCTATGACAAAATAACTCAATCTTTGTTTCATCAGTCCACAGCACCTTATTCCAAAATGAAGCTAGCTTGTCCAAATGTGTGTTTGCATACCTCAAGCGACGCCGTTTGTGGCGTGTGTGCAGAAAAGGCTTCTTTCGCATCTCTCTCCCATACAGCTTCTTCCTGTGCAAAGTGCAGTGAATTGTTGAAGGATGCACAGTGACACCATCTGCAGCGAGTTGATGTTGTAGGTCTTTGGAGGTGGTCCGTGGGCTGTTTTTTTCCATTCTCACCATCCTTCCCCTTTGTCTCTTCAATATTTTATGTGGTTTGCCACTTCTGGCCTTAACAAGAACTGTGCCTGTGGTTTTCCCATTTCCTCACTATGTTCCTCACAGTGGACACTGACAGCTTATATCTATGCGATAACTTTTTTAGCCTTCTCCTAAACCATAATGTAGAACAATCTTTGTTTTCAGGTCATTTGAGAGTTGTTTTGAGGCCCTCATGTTGCCACTCTTCAGAGGAGAGTAAAAGAGAACAACAACTTGCAATTGGCCACCTTAAATACCTTTTCTCATGATTAGATGCACCTATTTATAAAGTTCAAGGATTAATGAGTTACAATTGTGTGTTTCAAATCAGTGCAAACCAATCAACAAAATGTGTCCACATGTATTGTCAATTGCAATCTTTTAGCCTAGGTTCACATTGGAGTGATTTGTCATGCGATTTGAGAGATCAAACCACATTACAAGTCGCAGCCTATTGGCGGCAATGGCACTGTTCCAACCGGTGCGACACCGATCTTGCGGCACCGCACTGATTTGCAAAAGTAGTTCCTGCACTACTTTTGCCGATTTCAGGTGCGATTTCTATAGACATCTGTGTATGAAGCCACACAAATGTCTATGAAGT
Source organism: Rana kukunoris (assembly GCA_029574335.1). Lineage (NCBI taxonomy): Eukaryota > Metazoa > Chordata > Amphibia > Anura > Ranidae > Rana > Rana kukunoris. Next base: position 50,745,374 of record CM056059.1, on the reverse strand, counting down.
AGCACCTGAAATCGCGCTGACCTTGCTACTTTGAAATCGCGCTACTTCAAGTAAAGTAGCACGATTTCAAAGTAGCATCAGTGTGAACCAGGGCTTAATCCAATAAACCTAATTTCACTACTGAAATATTACTGTGACCTTCAGTTATTTGATAGATCAAAACGAAATTAGTAGTCCAAACACCCAAATATTAAATGACAATCATGGAAATTGCCAGGGTTCCTAAACTTTTGCATACAACTGTACCTAGAAGAACTGATGCTGTTTTGAAGATAAAGGGTGATCACATATTTGATTTGTATTTCTCTTCTGTTCATTTATATTTTTTTAATTGATACTTCTATTTCTGAAAGCATTCCTCATTTACAGCATTTTTTCACACCTGCCTAAAACTTAGAATTTTTCAAATTTGTATTTATTTTTTCTTCTTGGGGGTTCTGTATCTGGTTGGTGGAGACCTGATCCAGACTCCCCATATCGCTTCTAAAATATATAAACCTGGAAGAACACTGTATCTGGTGGCAGGCTACGGGTGGCAAGTGGCACACTGTTTTTGGTGGAAGGCTATGGATGGCAAATGGCACACTGCATCTGGTGGCAGGCTATAGGTGGCAAGTGGCACACTGTATCTGACAGCAGGCTACAGGTGGAAAGTGGCACACTGCATCTGATGGCAGCAGGGCTGATCCTAGGGTCACAGACGCCTGGGTGCAGAAATATTTCTGGTGCCCCCACATGGGCGTGGTCATCATACAAACTCCTCCCCTTTACACGTGTTTCTATGGCAACGACAATAAAACACAGAGATGATCCCCTAAGAAGTGTTCGTTACCCTGGGATCCTACCATGATCTTTTAACAATAAAGAAAATACAGGAAGAGAGTACATTAATGAGACCTTGAGGGGAGTCTCTCTGATGCACATACAGAGGGCTTCTGTTAGAAAGAGCCCCCCGACATAATACAGGAGATGGTCAGAGACTGCAGACATAATACAGGAGATGGTCAAAAACTGCAGACATGATACAAGAGACAGTCAGACAGTGCAGACAAGTTACAAGAGATTGTCAGAGACTGTAGATATAATACAGGAGACAGTGCAGACATATTACAAAAGATGGTCAGAGAGTGCAGACATATTACAGTAGGCGGTCAGAGAGTGCAGACATATTACAGTAGGCGGTCAGAGAGTGCAGACATATTACAGGAGATGGTCAGAGAGTGCAGACATATTACAAGAGACAGTCAGATAGTGCAGACATATTACAGAAGATGGTCAGAGACTGCAGATATAATACAGGAGATGGTCAGAGACTGAAGACATAGTACAGGAGATGGTCAGAGACTGCAGACATAGCACAGGAGATGGTCAGAGATTGCAGACATAGTACAGGAGATGGTCAGAGACTGCAGACATAGCACAGGAGATGGTCAGAGACTGCAGATATAGCTCAGGAGATGGTCAGAGACTGCAGATATAGCTCAGGAGATGGTCAGAGACTGCAGACGTAGCACAGGAGATGGTCAGAGACTGCAGACGTAGCACAGGAGATGGTCAGAGATTGCAGACGTAGCACAGGAGATGGTCAGAGACTACAGACATAACACAGGAGATGGTCAGAGACTGCAGACATAGCTCAGGAGATGGCCAGAGACTGCAGACATAGCATATGAGATGGTCAGAGACTGCAGACATAGCTCAGGAGACGGTCAGAAACTGTATGGTCAGAGGTGTATCGTTGTGCTGTTCTTGCTGTACAGGGGGAACCATTGATTCCTGACAACACAAGGATTTCTGGCACAGAAGACTCAAGAGTGTCTTCTGTTTACCATAGAGGCCCAGGGCTGGGGTGATAGCCACAAGCGGATGCGATCTCCTTAATAAGAGATTAATATGGTTGGTAAGCGGCGCTGATATAAAAGGCGGAGGATCTTTTTCTATCAGGCCGCGTACACACGACCGAGAAACTCGACGGGCGAAACACATCGTTTTCCCCGTCGAGTTCCTTGTTCGGCTGTCGAGGAACTCATCGAGTCAAATTTTCCCATTCCCGTCGAGTTCCTCGACAGTTTTCTCGGCGAAAAGTGTACACACGACCGGTTTTCTCGGCAGAATACGACTCCCGTCAAGTTTCTTGATGGATTCTGCCGAGAAAACCGGTTGTGTGTATGCGGCCTCATATCCCGTCACTTCTTCCTTTGTGTTTATTGGTTTGAAGTCACCCTGGATCAGCTTATTGGAGAATTCTTTAGAACTGTGTTCTGGAGCTTTGTATGGTGTGGAACCCTTTTATTTCAATAAAACTAACTAACTAACAATAGTTATATGGACACTTGGAAGGGAATTCATCCTGTTTTCATGTGATTCGTATATACCATTTAGGTCTATTAGACTGCTTTGTCACATCATGCTAGACCTATGAGGAAGGTTTTCAGTCTTCATTGATTTTACAACGCAGTTTATTTCATTTATTTGTTACATTGTGTGTATCTCACATTCAAGTTGCAGCGGTTATTCAGTTGTATGCAAAGTTTAGGAACCCCTGGCAATTTCCATGATTGTCATTTATAAATATTTGGGTGTTTGGACTACCAATTTCATTTTGATCTATCAAATAACTGAAGGTCACAGTAATATTTCAGTAGTGAAATTAGGTTTATTGGATTAAAAGAAAATGTGCAATATGCATCAAAACTAAAGTAGACAGGTGCAAAAATGTGAGCACCCTTGAATTTTTTGTTGATTTGAATACCTGTAACTACTTAGCACTGATTAATTGGAACATACAATTGGTTTGGTGAGCTCATTAATCCTTGAACTTCATAGACAGGTGCATCCAATCATGAGAAAAGGTATTTAAGGTGGCCAATTGCAAGTTGTTGTTCTCTTTGACTCTCCTCTGAAGAGTGGCAACATGAGGGCCTCAAAACAACTCTCAAATGACCTGAAAACAAAGATTGTTCTACATTAGGGTTTAGGGGAAGGCTATGAAAAGTTATCGCAGAGATATAAGCTGTCAGGCCACGTACACACGATCAGACATGTCCGATGAAACATGTCCGACGGACCGTTTTCATCGGACCAGGCTGAAGTGGTCTGTTGGTCTGATGTGCGTACACACCATCGGACCAAAATCCCCTCGGAGCAGAACGTGGTGACGTAAAACACAACGACGTGATGAAAAAACGAAGTTCAATGCTTCCAAGCATGCGTCGACTTGATTCTGAGCATGCGCGGGATTTTCGTCGTGTACTAACCATCGAACCTGTCCGACGGACAGGTTTCCAGCGGACATGTTCGATCGTGTGTACGCGGCCTCAGTGTCCACTGTGAGGAACATAGTGAGGAAATGGGAAAACCACAGGCACAGTTCTTGTTAAGGCCAGAAGTGGCAAACCACATAAAATATTGAAGAGACAAAGGGGAAGGATGGTGAAAATGGTAAAAAACAGCCCACGGACCACCTCCAAAGACCTACAACATCATCTTGCTGCAGATGGTGTCACTGTGCATCCTTCAACAATTCACTGCACTTTGCACAGGAAGAAGCTGGGAGAGAGATGCGAAAAAAGCCTTTTCTGCACACACGCCACAAACTGAGTCGCTTGAGGTATGCAAACGCACATTAGGACAAGCCAGCTTCATTTTGGAATAAGGTGCTGTGGACTGATGAAACAAAGATTGAGTTATTTGGTCATAACAAGGGGCGTTATGCATGGCGGCAAAAGAACAAAGCATTCCAAGAAAAACACTTGCTACCCACAGTAAAATTTGGTGGATGTTCCATCATGCTGTGGGGCTGTGTGGCCAGTGCCAGTGATCTGACAATATGGTTCCGGCTATCGAGATGGTTCCTGTAAGGACTGCACAGGCGCAATCCTTGCCGACGGAAATCACCGAACCTCCAGGGCGACGTGGAATTTGAGGTAAGTGGCCAGTCGGCCTCACGTCCTCGCTTCACTCGGACGGCTCACTACGCTCGCTTGGCCTCCTGGTTCTTTTTTTAACATCCTCCAATTCACAGGGATGTTAAGGAATGAGCCTGGATGCCAGCCAAGGTTTGGAGATTTTGGTCAGCAAGGATTGCGCCTCAATAGCAGCAGATTCTTGAGAATAATGTTGAGGAATCAGTCATAAAGTTAAAGTTACGCCGGGGCTGGATATTTCAACAAGACAACAACCCAAAACACTGCTCAAATCTACTCTGGCATTTATGCAGAGGAACAAGTACAATGTTCTGGAATGGCCATCCCAGTCCCCATTCCCCAGACCTGAAAATCATTGAACATCTGTGGGGTGATTGCAAGCGGGCTGTCCATGCTGGGCAACCATCAAACCTAACTGAACTGGAGATGTTTTGTAAGGAGGAATGGTCCAAAATACATTCATCCAGAATCCAGACTCATTACAGGCTATAGGAAGCATCTAGAGGCTGTTATTTCTGCAAAAGGAGGCTCTACTAAATATTGATGTGAGTTCTCTGTTGGGGTACCCAAATTTACGTACCTGTCTAATGTCGTTTTGATGCATACTGCGCATTTTCTGTTAATCCAATAAACCTCATTTCATTACTGAAATATTACGATATCCTTCAGTTATTTGATAGCTCAAAATTAAATTGCTGATCCAAACACCCAAATATTTATAAATGACAATCATGGAAATTGTCAGGGGTTCCTAAACTTTTGCATACAGCTGTATATTATTATCTTACACCACTTAATACACCTATAGGGAGTAGTACGCAGACAGCGCAGTATTTCACTTTGACATAGCACAGGATATGGTCAGAGACTGCAGATATAATACAGGAGAAGGTCAGAGACTGCAGATATAATATAGGAGATGGTCAAAGACTGCAGCTATAATACAGGAGATGGCCAGTGACTGCAGACATAGCACAGGAGATGGTCAGAGACTACAGGCATAGTACAGAAGATAGTCAGTGACTGCAAACATACTACAGGAGATAATGGCTGATCAGCCCTCTCACCTGATCCAGCAATACAGCTACAACGGTTCCTCTGACCAATAGTCAGCTCACTCTGAATTGCCCATGGTGATTCCACTGGGTAGAGTCCAGATCTGTATTCTGGCAATGACTCCATTCCTTTCTCCCCCCCTCCATTATTACAGACCCCCATAAACCACCCACCCATTAGTACAGACCCCCATAAACCACCCCCTCCCTTAGTACAAACCTCCCAGTACAAACCCACCCCCCTCCATTAGTACAGACCCCCCAACAAACCAACCCCCTCCATTAGTACTGACCCGCCATAAACCACCCCCCACCCCATTAGTACAGACCCCCTCAGAAAAAAACACCCCCCTCCATGAGTAGAGACTCCCCTTCCATTAGTACAGACCCCCGCGGACAAACCACCCCCTCCATTTGTACAGACCCCCCTGAAAAACCACCCCCCCCCCCCCATTAGTACAGACCCTCACAAACCATCCCCCTCCATTAGTACAGACCCCAACAAACCACCCCCCTCCATTAGTACAGCCCCCCCACAAACCACTCCCTCCATTAGTACAGACCCCCCTCCATTAGTACAGCCCCCCCCACAAACCACCCCCTCCATTGGTACAGACCCCCCACAAACCACCCCCCTCCAATTGTACAGACCCCCCCACAAACCACCCCCCTCCATTAGTACAGACCCCCGTCCATTAGTACAGACCCCCACAATCCTCCTACTCCAGGACAAATCCCACCCAGGCGACAGCTGGAGAGGAGAGGACAGTGCGCAGCCGCGCTGCCCGGGTGGAGAAGATCGTGACAGAGAGGAGAAGAAAAACAAATGATGTGCACTGCACGGCACGAACCGCCCCGCCACTGTGCGGGTCTCTCTCCAAACAGAGACAGCCGCTCCAATCTCCTCTGACAGGAGGATGGAGGGGGGACGGACTTGAGCAGGAAATACAGCGTCGGCAGTGACTGGTGGAGAGAGCGGCTTTGTCTCAGACAAGGAGAGGAGGAGGGAGGGGAGCACTCTGGCACTTGAGCGCCACCACCTCTGAGGTGCCCGGGTGAACTGTACCCTGCGCACCCGCCTAGGATCGGCCCTGGATGGCAGGCTGTGGGTGGTAAGTGGCATACTGCATCTGGTGGCAGGCTATGGGTGGCAAGTGACCCGCTGCATCTGGCAGCAGGCAACGGTGGCAAGTGACACGCTGCATCTGGTGGCAAGTGACACACTGCATCTGGCGGCAGGCAACAGTGGCAAGTGACATTCTGCATCTGGTGGCAGGTGACGGTGGCAAGTGACACGCTGCATCTGGTGGCAGGCAATGGTGGTAAGTGATTTTGGTCAGCAAGGATTGCGCCTCAATAGCAGCAGATTCTTGAGAATAATGTTGAGGAATCAGTCATAAAGTTAAAGTTACGCCGGGGCTGGATATTTCAACAAGACAACAACCCAAAACACTGCTCAAATCTACTCTGGCATTTATGCAGAGGAACAAGTACAATGTTCTGGAATGGCCATCCCAGTCCCCATTCCCCAGACCTGAAAATCATTGAACATTTGTGGGGTGATTGCAAGCGGGCTGTCCATGCTGGGCAACCATCAAACCTAACTGAACTGGAGATGTTTTGTAAGGAGGAATGGTCCAAAATACATTCATCCAGAATCCAGACTCATTACAGGCTATAGGAAGCATCTAGAGGCTGTTATTTCTGCAAAAGGAGGCTCTACTAAATATTGATGTGAGTTCTCTGTTGGGGTACCCAAATTTACGTACCTGTCTAATGTCGTTTTGATGCATACTGCGCATTTTCTGTTAATCCAATAAACCTCATTTCATTACTGAAATATTACGATATCCTTCAGTTATTTGATAGCTCAAAATTAAATTGCTGATCCAAACACCCAAATATTTATAAATGACAATCATGGAAATTGTCAGGGGTTCCTAAACTTTTGCATACAGCTGTATATTATTATCTTACACCACTTAATACACCTATAGGGAGTGGTACGCAGACAGCGCAGTATTTCACTTTGACATAGCACAGGAGATGGTCAGAGACTGCAGATATAATACAGGAGAAGGTCAGAGACTGCAGATATAATATAGGAGATGGTCAAAGACTGCAGCTATAATACAGGAGATGGCCAGTGACTGCAGACATAGCACAGGAGATGGTCAGAGACTACAGGCATAGTACAGAAGATAGTCAGTGACTGCAAACATACTACAGGAGATAATGGCTGATCAGCCCTCTCACCTGATCCAGCAATACAGCTACAACGGTTCCTCTGACCAATAGTCAGCTCACTCTGAATTGCCCATGGTGATTCCACTGGGTAGAGTCCAGATCTGTATTCTGGCAATGACTCCATTCCTTTCTCCCCCCCCCTCCATTATTACAGACCCCCATAAACCACCCACCCATTAGTACAGATCCCCATAAACCACCCCCTCCCTTAGTACAAACCTCCCAGTACAAACCCACCCCCCTCCATTAGTACAGACCCCCCAACAAACCAACCCCCTCCATTAGTACTGACCCGCCATAAACCACCCCCCACCCCATTAGTACAGACCCCCTCAGAAAAAAACACCCCCCTCCATGAGTAGAGACTCCCCTTCCATTAGTACAGACCCCCGCGGACAAACCACCCCCTCCATTTGTACAGACCCCCCTGAAAAACCACCCCCCCCCCCATTAGTACAGACCCTCACAAACCATCCCCCTCCATTAGTACAGACCCCAACAAACCACCCCCCTCCATTAGTACAGCCCCCCCACAAACCACTCCCTCCATTAGTACAGACCCCCCTCCATTAGTACAGCCCCCCCCCCACAAACCACCCCCCTCCATTGGTACAGACCCCCCACAAACCACCCCCCTCCAATTGTACAGACCCCCCCACAAACCACCCCCCTCCATTAGTACAGACCCCCGTCCATTAGTACAGACCCCCACAATCCTCCTACTCCAGAACAAATCCCACCCGGGCGACAGCTGGAGAGGAGAGGACAGTACGCAGCCGCGCTGCCCGGGTGGAGAAGATCGTGACAGAGAGGAGAAGAAAAACAAATGATGTGCACTGCACGGCACGAACCGCCCCGCCACTGTGTGGGTCTCTCTCCAAACAGAGACAGCCGCTCCAATCTCCTCTGACAGGAGGATGGAGGGGGGACGGACTTGAGCAGGAAATACAGCGTCGGCAGTGACTGGTGGAGAGAGCGGCTTTGTCTCAGACAAGGAGAGGAGGAGGGAGGGGAGCACTCTGGCACTTGAGCGCCACCACCTCTGAGGTGCCCGGGTGAACTGTACCCTGCGCACCCGCCTAGGATCGGCCCTGGATGGCAGGCTGTGGGTGGTAAGTGGCATACTGCATCTGGTGGCAGGCTATGGGTGGCAAGTGACCCGCTGCATCTGGCAGCAGGCAACGGTGGCAAGTGACACGCTGCATCTGGTGGCAAGTGACACACTGCATCTGGCGGCAGGCAACAGTGGCAAGTGACATTCTGCATCTGGTGGCAGGTGACGGTGGCAAGTGACACGCTGCATCTGGTGGCAGGCAATGGTGGTAAGTGACATGCTGCATCTGGTGGCAGGCAACTGTGGCAAGTGACATGCTGCATCTGGTGGCAGGCAATGGTGGCAAATGACATGCTGCGCCTGGTGGCAGGCAACGGTGGCATGTGACAAGCTGCATCTGGTGGCAGATGACGGTGGCAAGTAATAAGCTCAGGGTTCCCACTTTTTCATTGTGTGTTACAATGTAGTAATAGAAATAATGTGATTTGATCATCCTGACACCATATCAAGCATATTGTCTAGATGATTTAAGTGCTAACACCAGCCATTCGGCCAACAAAACACCCGCCGCAGAATTCCTGTCAACCCTGAGACTACACCCCCCCCCTTCATCTTTTTTTGAAAGGAGTGGTGTCCCTGAATGGCAGTTTGGAAATCTGGTCACCCAATTACTGTCTAATGTCCATAACACATGCACACATACAATATGGTTACATAGTTACACAGTAGGTGAAGTTGAAAAAATACATCAAGTCCAACCTGTGTGTGCTTTTATGTCAGTATTACATTGTATATCCCTGCATGTTGTAGTCATTCGGGTGCCTATCTAATAGTTTTTTGAAATTATCGATGCTCCCTGCTGAAACCACTGCCTGTGGAAGAGAATTCCACATTCTTACCGCTCTTACAGTAAAGAACCCTCTACGCAGTTTAAGGTTAAACTGCTTATTTTCTTATTTTAGTGGATGGCCGCGTGTCTTTTTAGCAACTCCACACCCACCGGGCATCATACCCACTATATTAATGGGGATTGGAGATTGTACCCTGTCCTTTTCCATCCTAAATTCTCCCAGAGGTTCTCCCCCTAGTGAGTAGATTGCATTCATATTTTTGCCACCCAAATTTATTATTTTACATTTTTCTACATTAAACCTTAGTTTGTACAGTAAACATTTATGGGAAACTGTATCAAATGCTTTGGCAAATTCCAGATACACCCCAACTACGGGCCTTTCTTTATCTAGATGGCAGCTCACCTCCTCATAGTTTAATAGGTTAGTTTTACAAGAACGATTCTTCATGAATCCATGCCGATTACTGCTAATGATACCGTTTTCATTACTAAAATTTTGTATATATCCCTTATTATCCCCTCTAAGAGCTTGCATACTATTGATGTTAGGCTAACTGGTCTGTAATTCCCAGGGGTGTATCTTGGCCCTTTTTTAAATATTGGAGCTACATTGTCTTTTCTCTAATCTGCTGGTACCATTCCAGTCAGTAGACTGTTCGTATAAAAATTAGGAACAATGGTCTGGCAATTACTTGACTAAGCTCCTTAGGGACATTCGGGGTCAAGCCATCTGGTCCCGATGACTTATTAATGTTATGTTTTTCAAGTCTATTTCTAATTCTATCCTGTTAGCCATGAGGGTGCTTCCTGTGATGTGTCATGAGGATAAACATTGCAGTTTTGGTTACTGAAGCCCCCCATTTCCCGCGTGAAGACTGAGGAGAAGAATAAATTCAATAGCTTTGCCATCTCTCCATCCTTAGTAACCAAATTCCCTTTATCATTCTGTATGGGACCAATATGATCTGACTGCCCTTTCTTACTATTTATATACTTAAAAAAATTCTGGGGATTTTTTTTACTTTTTTCCACTATGTGCATTTGGTGTTTTATCTTAGCCACCCTGATTGCGCCTTTACATTTCTTGTTGCATTCTTTGTAGAGTTGGAATGCTGGTGATGATCCCTCAGCCTTGTATTTTTTGAAGGCCTTCTCCTTTGCTTTTAGATGCATTTTTACGTTGGAGTTAAGCCATGCAGGACTTTTATTAGCTCTTTTAAATGTATTTCCCATTGGGATGCACTGGCACTGGCTAATACCCTTATTTAATATACTCTTATTTAATATACTCTTAAAGCATACCCATTTTTCCTACGTGTTCTATGTTCCTAAGATTGTATCCCATTTAGTATCTTCTAGCAGGGATTATAGTTTAGGAAAGTTGGCTATTTTGAAATTCGGTGTCTTTGCATTCCCCTTATGTTTCCTATTTGTATGATTTATACTTAAACGAATTGACCTGTGATTGCTTTTTTCTAAATTCCCCTGTATTTCCACATCTGTGATTAGTAGGGATGAGCTTCGTATTGGAGTCGAACTAATGTTCGACTTAAACATCGTATGTTCGATCGTTCGTCTAATTACAAAAGTTTTGGGCCGTTCGCGCTTTGGCTTTGGCCAATTATGGCTCAGGGGGGGTTAGTACACGCCCCACACTATAAAAGCCTGCCTTCAGGTCGACCTAGTGTAGTGTGTTGCGGTGGTTAAAAGAGAGAAGACAGAGAGAGAGAGTCATTTTTAGTAGGTAGATGGAGCAGGCAGGCTATTCAGTTAAAGTTTAAGTGTGTAGAGGATATATATGCATCCCAGGTGTTGTATATATATTTATACACTGTATAGTTTAGCTAGATCAGCTCTTCCTAATTTACTGGCAGGCAGGTGATTGTGCCAGCTGTAGTATTCTCACGTGGTGTATTGCCTGTGTCCTCTGCAGTGTGCACCATAAAGCTATACATACATACAAATTACAAACAAGGTCTCACTATCTTTCAATAGCCCTTTAAAACCTTGATGGATATAATAATCTAATCTAATAGAATATTCTTCTCTGATACAAGCCCCTCACACACGCATAGACATCTTTGGCATGAGTGATTCTGAGGTGTCTCACATCTTCAGATTCACCCCTCATGCCATCCTGGAATTAACCACAACCCTGCAGGAGGACATCACCAGCCCAACACATGACACTACCCATGACACCCATGACAGCTACATATACAATCCTAGCCCCATCCCCACAGATTTCGAACAGAACATGTATGGGTACAGCTGGCTGGTTGGTGAGTGACATGGGTGGCAGGCATGACTGTCCCCCCCATGATGCACACATCACAAGGGGCACATGCACTACTAACATCCTCCTGTCTTATCCCTTCAGGGTGACTCTGCATATGCACTGGGACCGCATCTCATGACTCCTATCCGGAACCCCCCATGGTACCCTGTTGTATTCCCCAAACTTTGTATGCCAGATCATTGGTGCATGTTGCATGCTGCACAACTTCGCAGTGAGAAAGGGCCTGGAGATTGACATAAGTGATGACCTGACCCCTGAACCAGACAACCCCCCCCCCCTAACCGAGGATACCCCGTCTTCTGAGGGAAGAGCAGCCAGGAGACAGCTCACAATAGGCATCTTTGCACGTTAAACACACACATTAATCATGGCACAATGAGAATGCATGCATGCACACCACTGTGGTCCCTAGCACAGACACATCACATCCTCATCAAATTGGATTAGCACAAGCCCACCATGCAGGACTTGTGAGCAGCAACGCCACGGCTCCAATTATGTTACTGTACATTCATACACCATTCACACGGACCTGGGGATCACTTCTCCACCACAAATGAGGGTGACACCCCTTTTCCGGCAGGAATGTCACCCCCACATTCCAAAATCATTCACAAACAGAACCAAAAAAAAAAAAATACCAGCAAAAATATAATTTAAAAAAAAACACGACAAAGAAAACACAGAAAAGACAAAAATCACTCTGCAAAAAACAGTCCCCAAATATCTCAAAGACACGTCACAAACAAACAAACGCTAATAAACAACAGAACAAAAGCACCTTGCTGTATAGGGATGTACTTTTGCAAAGGAAGTGTGTTTGTGTCTGTCTATTTAAGCTCTCTGCGTAGCTCACTAAGTTGCCCGGGTCCACTTCCAATTTCACTGATTGCGCCGTTCCCGAGTTGTGAGCATGCGCACAGAGGTGCTGACCATGGTCTGTTTCATGTGCGCATGCGCGATCTGGCCGGCCCTTCATTTGCATGGGGTCACGGCTCATTTCAATGTAACACGCCCACGTCCTTCCCAATTTGAATTGCTCCGCCTTACGCCTCGGGAATTACGTTGCACCGGCGCAAATTTCTGCGCAAATACTACAAGAATACGGTGATTGAGCCTCTACATTGCGCCAGTCTAACGTAAAGGAGGTGCGCTACGCCAGTCAAAATATGCGCCAATGTACCTGAATCTGGCCCGGGATTTTTATTATTCTGGATCTTCAGAATAATATTTAGAAGTATACCAGTTATCAACTTTATTCCTTGTTATCAGAATTTAAAAGGCACATACATTCTTGATTGGTGGTTCTTTCCAGCTATGAGTACTTAAGAAATATTTAAAATGTATACCTTTTCTACCTTAGAACATCTGAATTCAACCCAGAATCTGGCTTCTTAATTGGGCTCATTTGTATTTAATTATTGGCCTCTGTGGTACACCAGATGATCCATGCTTATGCCACGTACACACAATCCGAATATTGTACGAAAAATGTCGTCCGAGGAAGAATCGTCCGATAATCGGATCGTTAGCACAGGGCTTCCGTGAGCCGATCATGACAATTCATCCGATATTATTTTATCGGACATGCACGAAAATGTTCCTCGTACGATCTGGTATTTTTGTTTGGTCAGTACAGTTGTCGTCCGAAAATACAACACAAATACATTAAAACACATGACATCACTTCCGATAATTTTTTTTTGTGTCGTACGAGAATTTTCGCGACTTTAGCAACCTATTCAATTTCTACTTGCGACTAGTAAACGGAAAAAGTCGGACGATCTGTCGTTCGATTTTCGGATCGTGTGTACGGGGCATTAGATTTATGTGAGCCAGGCTGATTTAATTTGAAAGTGCTGGTTTTAATCCCAGTGCACCTTTAGTGGAGTTCTTCTTTAAATACTTCCATTAGAAAAGGACAGAGAAAAAATCCTAAACATGTACGCTGAGCAACATAGAACCATCACTGTGTTCCTGGAGCCCCAAGCGGTACAAGACCCAGAAGCTGTGTCTTTTTCAAGAGGAACAAAATGAGAAAAAAAAAATTCCTTCATTTTGTCATTGTTTAGCAACAGAGATGCTGTAAATATTACCCATGTGGCAACGCTAGGATGCTTGTTTACTTGCAATTTAAATGATCGGGCCCAACCCTGACAAAACGAATGAAAGTGTTGTCATGGCAACGAGGACAATATACGTCTTTTTATTTCACAGCAAGCCGGCGAACATATGGTTTGGTTTTAATGGACGCTTGGCTCCCCATTATCATAATAGCAATGTACGGATTCAGACGGAAAAAAAAGACAAGATCATATTCAAAACAAAAGATATAAAGAGAGAGAAATGTTAGAATCTCATGTGCCTCCCACCATTAATAGATTTGCTGGGAATAATACAATTCAATCCTACTTCTATAGATATGCAAAGTTTAAGATTAGGTCAGAGTTCTGAGCCAGCAGAGACATGACCTCAGCTCAACAACTGTGGGACCTTCATTACAAGAACCTATTTTACACCTTCACACACGTCCTCTCAAACCAAGATCACATTACGGTAATTAGGTGTCATTTATGCAGAAACCAATGACTCATTAACATTTATTTTTCAGTTCTGATTGCCGATTGAGTACAACATTGCTATTTTTGCAGTTGCGACATTAGTGGTAAAGAAGATAGTGTTCAAGCTGGACGTAACGATGGACTTTACATATCAGGGCATCAAGGGCAAATGTAGAACATGAAAATGTGGGGCGTTAAGCCTGGTACACGCTACAGTTTTTTTCTTGCAACTATTTCTTGTATGGGGGGACTTAGGGTATATTGTTGATGGTCTAATTAGACGTAATGGCTTTATCTTCTCTTAACAAAAGGGGTTGAGTGCATTAGAGCAAATATGTTTCTAGTCATACACATAAAAATATTACTCCATGTTTAAGTTTAATTATAATCAGCAGAAAACACTGTGTGATCACGCTCAGTTGTGTAGCAGCTTTGTTTTTCTGGGTTTAAATGTTCGTTAATTGAAGATAAATGTAACAGGTGTTTCTACCCCTACCATCTACATGTAAACACAAAATACTGTGAATTGCATAATGTGTACAGTGTAGCTTCTGCATAAACAAGATTACAGCTCCACTTTTATAGAGTTTATTACTGGTCATACTCTTATGCCGCGTACACACGATCGGAATTTCGGACAAGAAAAGTTTGATGTGAGCTTTTGGTCGGAAATTCTGACCGTGTGTAGGCTTTATCAGACTTTTTCTGTCGGAATTTCCGACAGCAAAAATTTGAAAGCTGGTTCTCAAATTTTCCAATGGGAAAAGTTCTTGTCGGAAATTCCGATTGTCTGTCATCTGATTGTCGCTCAGAATCAATTTAACGCATGCTCGGAATCATTGAACTTCATTTTTCTCGGCTCGTTGTAGTGTTGTACGTCGGAATTTTGTGTGACCGTACGTATGCAACACAAGATTGAGCCAAATTTCTGTCTGAAAAAAATCCACGGTTTTCTTGTCGGAATTTCCGATGGTGTGTACGCAGGATAACAGTTTTTTAATTTCTTTATGTTTGTAGCGCATACAGTACCCCAGACTGAGCTGGCTGTATTATCCAAAGGTTTCATTCTCTGTGGGCCAGATTGCAGCCAGGCACATAGCAGTTCACAGTCACTCAACTTTTTGTAGTTTATATGCTGGTTTAACTTGGTTAGGGTGTGGGTGAGCCTTGAGATACAGATACTCCAAACTAGCAGAAATGCGCTTCTGGAAGAATGGTCAACCATTCCCAACTTCCCAGAACAGCCTTCCCAGAAGAGGGAATCAACTCAACATTGAACAGTTGCAGCTGGTGCAAAAATGTTGAACAAACCCCTTCATGTCCACACTCGTGAGACTTACCTACAAATGGAGCCCCCAAGCGGTCACGGCTCCCCTGATACCTGGCGGCTTCCGTGTTAACCCAGTTTTCTTTCCGGCTTCCAAGTCTTCAGCCTCCTGATTGGTCGGTACAAGAAGCCAGAAACTAGAAGTGTAGAGCCCCCTTGCGTTTAGCGCGGGTATTGTGCTTTAAAAAGAATAGTTGATTGGGAGATTTACTTTGCTTTCAATCACAATTGTTGAGTTACTGGCCTGCCTCACTCTGGGAGGGTCCACTGGCTCGGACTGCATTCTGGGGATGTAAGTTTATCCTTGGCCAGCAGTGGGAGCTAGAGGGATTCCCAGCAGATTGAGTCTTCCTTAGCAGTCAATGGGAGAGTTTTCCTCCCGCTGGGCATGCTGGGGAGGGGTATATCTGGAAGGGAGGTCAGGTGTTCTGGGTCTTTTGACATTCCCTGCGGGGGGTCACGGGGTCGGGGTGGGGCATCCACCTTTAGGGTGTGCGTACCCAGAGACCCCGTCGGTGTGGCCCATCCAGCCAATGTCCTGGCCTTGCTGAGTCTCGGTCGGAGACGAATCTGAGAGGGGACCCCAGTGGATGGCTGGGTTCCTGAACGTTGCATGGTGCCGGACGCACAGGAAATAGCTGGGAGGATTTGCTCTGTTCGGGTGCTGGAAAATTATTCAGATTACATTGGCCTGTGGCAGAGGCCTAGAGCCGGGTCAGAGAGAGAAAAGACCCGTTCCTCCTAGCCTGCGTTGTGACGGTGACGCGTGTGAATTGGCGCTGTCTGCAACTGAGTTGCGCTGTGTGCTTATCCAGGCCTGACATCAAGAATCTCTATCTCTTATTCATCAACCTGTCCTTCCTCATCGAGTTAATGTTTGGCTATGTTGGCCTGGAATTAAAGCATGAGAAAATCTTTATTGCCTGTCTGGACATTCAAGTTATTGCAGTTAAGTGTTCTGGTGCATCCCTAGACCAAGCAAGGGTAACTTCAACATGCCAGTCCCATCATCAATCCAGCGGCTCCTTCGGGGGTGAGCGCTACACATGTGTAACTAAATCAACATGATATTTTCTCTGTCTTAATACCTAACAACGTATCAATATTAAAATAATCACGAAAGAAACAAAAAAAAGAAAGGAAGGAAAAAGCTCCTCTACCATTGGGTTCCTAACGGGTGACGCTTTATGTATTTGGGGTCACCTTTCCACTTAATTTGCATTGAGGAAGTGTTTCATGAGGAACAACGTGGTGATATTAGGACTTACTCCGGTGACAACACACTGGACTAGATCACAAAAGAAGCTCTATTCAGAGGTCTTCAAAATCACTTTAGAGAAAAAAAGAAAAAACAACCCAACCACATCAAACAGCCACAGAAACCCTGGATGCCATAAACAGAGCTCTACTGCAGTCAGCCGACTTAGTAGCGCCCAAATGCAAAACCTGCATCCGAAAAAACAACGCCAGCTGGTTTAACGACCAGCTGTCGTTGCTGAAGCAAGAACGCAGAAGAGCGGAAGACGCTTGGAAAATAAGCTCTTTTGAGGAAACCCATACCACCTACAAGGTAACAACAAAAAAATATCACAAATAAATCTTCAAAGCCAAAAAAAATCATTTCGCCAATATCATCACCAGTGCCCTAAACCGTCCCCGTGAACTCTTCAAGATAGTTACCGAGACCATGAATTCCACCTGTTTTGAAACCCCCAATTCTGATACCCAAGAATTTTGCAATGAATTATCGGATTATTTCATCAACAAAATTGAGGTAATCCGTGAAAGCATTCAGCAAAACAGTACTCTCATTAACCCCCCCCTCCAACCATACGCCTAATACCCACATAAACTCGCCACAAGCAATAAAAAGTTGACTTTAAAACCCGTTTCCATCGAGATCACAAAAAATATCATTGATACCATACGAAATAGCACAGTGCCGGATGATATCATCCCCACCAAACTGCTGAAGGAATGTGCCGATATCCTGGCACCGTTCATCACGCAGCTTATAAACCAGTCATTCAAAGAAGGTATAATGCCCACCCACTTAAAACAAGGTATAATCAAACCTATTTTTTTTATCTTTAATTTCTTTTTATTATTTTTCATTTTAACAAAGCTTTTGTATAGTTACATAGTGTTAATATAAATCATTTAGCGCACTTTTACACATATATATATATATAAACAACCATACATTGTGGAAATTCATTGTCTTTAAATAACTCCCCTCCCGCCCCTCTCTCCCCCCTCCCACCCTCCCCCCTTTGGTATTAAAAGAAGAAAGAAAGGAGAAGTGTCTTCATCTGAGCTACTTGTTGGGAGTTTCGAAGGAATAGTTTAGAGAGGAAAGATAAGGTCCGGAAGGCGCATCGAGGATCTAAGCTTGAAGCCAAGAGAAAGCAAATAGGGTTTAATTACCCTTTATCATTGTTCTCTGATTGAGGGGATATTTGGCAACATCTAGGATCCAGGGATTTACCAACCCATGCTAAGGTCATCTCTCCAGTGGGAATCCCATTTCTCTTAACCAAGGCCCCCATATTCTTGTAAATTTGTTATAATTACCCTGTTTAATGAAGGCCACCCTCTCGCACCAGATCAGGGCATTAATGGTTTCCACCCAGTTCTCTACAGATGGGGGGACCTGCGCTTGCCATCTCTGTGCTATCAGCTTCCGAGCTTGGAATAGGCACCTGAGTACACTTTCCAAAGCTCCTACCGGGATCCTATGGTCTTCCATACCACCTAGCAGACAAGTTTTAACTTCTGGTTCTAAAGAGGTCATGAAAATGTTATTGATCCTATTTATCACCTCTGTCCAATATCTAAAAAGCTTGGGGCATCTCCAAAACATATGAATAAGGTCCCCTGGTGCCTTACACCTGGGATTTTCATCGCTCTGTTTCCAACCTAGTACAAACATTTTTCTGGGAGTGTAGTAAGCCCGGTGCAGTAGAAATAGATGGGACAACCTCTGAGCTGGAGCAATTGATACCAATGTCCCCCTATTTAGGATCTCATTCCACTGTTCCGAACTTAGCACTCCAATATCCCTTTCCCATCTTTCTCGGCTCTTAGATACCCCAGTTTGATTTATAGCTTTGGTGCCCAATTTATCGTACAGTGCAGAAATATAGCCTTTCAGAGCATTGGTTTGAATCATCTTAAGGAGCGCAGGAGTGTGAGTCCTAATTAGTGGGTGGATCTTAAACTGAGTCTGTAGAGCATGCCTAATCTGTAGTTAATTAAAGAAGGTTTTATTTGGTATATTGAATTCTTCTTTCAATTTCGAAAACGTTTTGATAAGGTTACTATCATACATATGTAGCAACCGTGTTATTCCCTGATTCACCCAGACTTTGGGGATTTCTATATCCTTGAGTTCTATTAGATTCTTATTATGCCAGAGGGTAGTAAACTCAGTTATTCCGGTATACCCCAGCAGAGCTTTCATATTCTTCCATACTTTGTTGATTAACTTTATGGTCGGGCATTGATAGTCAAATGAGCTTGCTTCCAAGGCTTCTATTAGTGTTTTATGTGGGGCCCTTGATAACATTAACCTAAAGCAATTATTGCCTAAGTTTTGATTGCCACAGCCCACTAAATGCTGTAGCTGAGACGCCAAAAAATATGTTCTTGGGTGTGGGACCGCCATCCCCCCCTCCTTCACCGGGAGCTGCATTGTTTGCACTCTAATTCTAGGCTGGCCTCCCTTCCACACCAAGTCCCTGAACAGCGTTTCGATTCGTTTGAACCATATTTGGTTTACCCAGATTGGAGAATTGTGCAAGACATATAGTATCTGGGGAAGCCAAATCATTTTTATCAGGTTGCATCTCCCAGCTACCAAGACGGTTCCAAATATCTTTCTTTGATTTGAGTCTTAACAAAAGTGGAGCTATATTATTGCTGACATATTCCTTGGCCTCACTAGTTATCCAAACCCCCAAGTATTTCAGTTTTGTTGAAATTCTCAACTGGGGCATTCCGGCTATTATCTGATCTGATCTATTGGAAGTAGAGCCGACTTATCCCAGTTGACTGTTAATCCCGAGAACCTTCCAAACTCCTTCATAGCAAGAGGTTCCATAGCCAGTGCGAACAGGAGTGGGGAGAGGGGCAACCCTGTCTCGTACCCCTCTCAAGACTGAATGTATCTGAGGCTTCGCCGTTAATTTTAATTTTTGCTCGTGGTTTATTATATAGGAGCTTGAACCATTTCATAAATATTGGGCCGAAGCCGAAGCTTTCTAGTGCCTTCTAAAGATACGACCATTCAATGCTGTCAAACGCCTTGGCGGCATCTAGAGCCAGCAGTGCTTTGGAGCCCAATCAAACCTATTTGAAAGAAACCCACCCTTGACCCCAAAGACCCAAAACACTGTCGTCCCATAACAGGCCTAAATGTCCTCTCTAAAGTGATGGAGAAAGTAGTGGTACAACAGCTACAGCATCACTTAGACGCCCATAATTTGCTCGATCCTTTTCGATCAGGTTTTCGGCCCGGACACGGGACGTAAACAGCACTACTCAAAATATGGAATGACGCTCTCGAGGCCGCAGACGAAGGAGAATCTTGTCTTCTAGTTCTGTTGGACCTAAGTGCAGCTTTCGACACGGTAGATCACAAACTATTACTGACTCGGCTAGCTGAAGTAGCCAGAGTCGCAGAAGGGGATCTATCTTGGTTCTCCTCCTTTCTGGAAAACCGATCAAAAATAGTGAAATTGGAACCTTTCACTTCTGAAAAACGCACAGTGTCATGCGGAGTCCCTCAAGGATCCCCCTTGTCCCCGGTGCTGTTCAATATCTATCTTCGCCCTCTCTTTGAAATCATCAGTAGCCAAAAACTACTTTATCACTCATATGTAGATGACGCAACTGTATTTTCGCATCTGCAACAAAAAGGATCATCATCTCAGGCTAGAGACATGCCTCTCTTTGATAGAAAACTGGATGACAAAGTTATCTTAAACTCAACAGCTCCAAAACAGAACTTCTCCTGTTTCACGCCAGTCGTAAGAATCAACTTGCAACAACCTGGACACCCCCACCCATTCTGGGCCAAATCATCACCCCTAGCACCAAAGTCAAAAGTTTTGGAGTCATCTTCGACTCATACATGACAATGGATGCACAAATAGGATCAGTAGTCAGCGGATATCACCATCTGCTGCGCCTACTACGCAGACTTATTCCATTTATTCCTAAAGAAGACATAGCAGTCGTGGTGGGAACAATTGTCAACTCCAGACTTGACTATGCAAATGCCCTCTATCTAGGACTCCCAAAGTACCAAATCTCTTGTCTGCAAGTTGTTCAAAATACGGCCGCTAGACTTGCGACTGGGAAAAAAACTTGGGAATCAATCTCACCTTCGTTGAGAACTCTTCATTGGTTGCCAGTAAAAGACAGAATTGCTTTTAAAGCACTCTGTCTGACACATAAGTGCATCCATGGGAAGGCCCCCCAATATCTATGCGAAAAACTAAAAGCTCACAACTGCAATCGCGTTCTGCGATCCACCAATCAAAATCTACTCCAGATACCCAAAGCCAGATACAAGTCCAAAGGAGAAAGAAGATTTGCGCTCCAAGGTCCCAGACTATGGAACGCTTTACCAACCAGCATTCGGTTAGAGGAGAACCACTTGGCCTTCAGAAGAAAGATCAAAACTCATCTCTTTTGATCTCAAAGGAGAATAAAACAACGAGCGCCCAGAGGCGATTTAGTTCGCATGTGCTGCGCTATAAAGTTTTTCACTCACTCACTCAGAATTAGGCTAAGGTATTGTATGGATGTGAGGGTCGGGGAGGGTAGGAGAAGGGGAGGAGGGGGGGATATTGAAATGGGGAGAAGGATGGGCAAGGGATTTGACTACTCGGTCACCACCAGAAGCCCTATTTTGTCTGTATGACAACCTATTGTTGTATGTGGAGGGATGGAAGTGGCGCTCATGCTGTTGGTATGCTTGTGGTTTGGGTCTTTAACTAATGCCCCCCCCCCGTACTCGTCCCTTGGTTAGGGGCAGGGGGCTCTGTGTCTATTTGAGAGGCATGGCTTGGTTGCTCTATAATTTCATTCAATTTAACCTGTTAGTGTATGACATCATTGTGTGACCCATCACTGTTGTATAGTTATCCGTGGTTCGGAAGTGAGTCCAGCATGCCTAGGTGTGTGCGAATTTAGATGGGGCATCTCTAGCTGTGTGGATTAGTTCTTTCTGCAATTCTATTGATGCGATTGAACCATTCTGAGATGGTTAAGATATGAGATAAACCCCAGTGTGTTGGAATCAGGGCGCTAAAGCTTACGTTAGCGATTCACCAATTTTTTACACACATATTCTTACTTCTCCCCCCTCCCTAGTCCCTATGTTTTTCTATTCTCACCTCCCCTTCCCTGTAGGCTGCCGCTGTAGCGTGGCCGAGCATCTCTTCCTTCTGTCAGTCCAGTGTTCTATCATTATGGGTCCCCAGTGCCCTATCAGATAGTGCCCGGGCCAGGTACCGTGCGGTACAGGAGATTCAGTTTCCTGTTCCCGGCCAGACTGAAAGGAAGTGAGCACTCAGTGTGCACTTCCTGTCAGTCCGGCCGGGAACAGGAAACTGAATGTCCTGTACCACGCGCGGTACCCAGCTGGACTGACAGGACTCCAGGAGGGAGGAAGGAAGAGGAGTTCGGCCACGATACAGCCTGGAAAGGGGAAGATGGGGGCCCTAGGCCAGCTCGGGGCCCCAAGCAATTGTTTGTTTTTCCTGTCCTGTAGCGACGGGCCTGATTGGAATGCACATTTTGTCAGCATTAATTAAATGTATTACCAGGGATTTGTGGTATACGTGAGCCAATATAGTTGAGTGATGGAGGAGGAATTAGGTCGGGGTCTGCTCCAGAGCATATGTGGAGATTTGCGTTGTTAGTTTATGTACTTGTGACCAGAAATTTTGTAAAAGGGGGATTGACCACCAGATACGTTGTAGAGTGCCAGGTTCCCTGGAGCATCTCCAGCATGTGTTTAAACACAATGGCAATTGGCTCCAATCACATGCTTGTAAGAAAATGACAGACCTAATAGAAACCCATTAGTCTGGCGCCCCACACAGTGCACACACATAGAAATATTGATTTTTAAATAAATGATGATATGACTAACATTTTTTTACTTTAAATGCCACGTACACACGACCATGTTTACGTGTTCTAAAAAATTAGGTTTTTAAGGGTCTAGAAAAAACAAAGTTTTTTTCAACCCGGTCATTAAAACAGCCTTGCCTACACACGATCGTGAAAAAAAAATCCTCTAGCAAAGCCCAGTCTCCGAAGGGAGGGGTTCATGGTCTGCTTCAGCATGTCACAGTACATGTTGGCATTCATGGTTCTCACAATGAACTGTAGCTCCCTAGTGGCGGCAGCACTCAGACCATAGAAGAAATGTTGGGGGTGGTGGCGCTGTCGCTGATATGTTGTATTGCTGAGCCAATGTGTAACCTGCGCTGGTTGATGGATGGGCTCTAATAGGGCAACATTCCCTGTGTAGAATAATTAGGGTGGTGAGTCTGTGTATAAGGATAAGATTACCCACTATAGGTCACCAACAGGTAGTGTTTATCAGTGGTGTTAAATAGCATAAATATAAAATGTGATATACACTAAAACAGATACATTATCCGCATCCTGCTAACCAAAGTGAAACAATTTTGGCAGAAGCCTAGTGTGTATATACATATGGGTAAGGCCCCGTGTTCATAAATGCAGAAAACAATATATTAGTAATAGTAATAGTGATATCATAAAGCATTAAAGCGGAGTTCCACCCTTAAAACCACTTGGTTTCATCCCATCCAGCATACTGGCGTCAGCGCCAGTATGCTGTTTTTTTTTTAATGCATGTACTTACTTTATAATAAATCATTTAATTCCGTGCGCACCGCGGTATGTCGCCGCTATAAGGCGTCACGCCTTCCGGAAACAGCCGATTAGCGTTCGTAAATAGCTGGTCCTAGTTCGGGTTTTTTCGGAGGGCGTGACGCGACTATATACGGCGCCTGCGCAGTCAGCTCCTGGGTCTGTGCGCAGGCGCCGAGAAGAGCCGAATGCTAATCGGCTGTTTCCCCGCATAAGGAACTTATATATATATATTTTTTATATGCTCACCTAATAAGTACTAGGCCTGCACCTTAGAGGGCATACTTCAATTATTTGGGGTTATCGATCCCCTCGTAATTAATTAATTCAATATTGCTCTCGTCATTTTTAGTATCGCTTTCAACATTACCATCACTGGTAATTTGTCAACTGCACACATCAGGAAGCATAGATATGTTATCACAGTACCTATATAGAATATCTGTATTTAACTTCAGATATTCCATCTACTATAGATTTCTTTATTTCATTTCTACATTCCATTATTAATCTCTCACGACCTCTGCCATATTATATTGCATTGAGTTTCACTTGGGAGGATACTAGCACCAATTCACTTACGTTTTTGCTGCGGAATGCGACTTTACGCAGTAACTACATAGAGCATAATGGTTCATCTACATTAATGCGTTTTTACTACTCCCACTATCTTATGATATCTAATATAGTCATAACATTCCATCTTGAATACAGGATAACCACCCCTCACACTCTGAATTATTTTGAATCACTTTAAATTACTTTTACATTGGAACAGACTTCCTGTTCAGATCGTTGTATTCAGGGACGTTAACATGGTAACTACTATTTGGCTCCCACGGGCTCTACATGATTGGAACAAAATCTGACTGTCGGATTGGCCAATATTAGCCTCATAACACGCCCTCACAAGGCATACAGCCTATCAATAAGATTGGACACTCCCGCCGCCCCCTTCCATTCGATTGGGCAACGCCATTGAGCGTTTGAACGTTACCATGGTGACGCCCTCCATATATGTAGCGAATTACGGCCTACGTGTACCCGCTTCAGAAGACGTAACTATAACGAAACGTACGTAAAGCGGATACACGTACACCTACACGCACTTCCGGGTAACCAGCTGATTGTGTTTGGAACGCATGCCGTTCCCATGCTGGGATGAACAACCAACGGACCATTTGAGTGCAGTGTATCCCTAGTGCCTATACCTATATAGGTTGCTGGCAATTGGTTTTATTTTTATTTTTTATCTTTATGTCATTTTGACTTAGTATCCATGTGACTGTTAGCCGTGCTCAATTTCTATCTGCTGTCTACAGCCGGCTGTCAACAACATTTTTTGTATTCTCTGCATTTGTTTTATACACGCCCCTTCTGGCAGTGTTAATAAAACTTTTTTAAACATATTACGCTATGGGAGCTTGCTTTCTTTGATTTGGAGGAAACCTGAGAGACAACTACACCTAATCACTCGCACCAAGGATAATTACCAGGAATTCAGGAAAAGAGGCAACGGCACCAAGGAGCAGCTGACCATCTGATACGCACTCTACCCATGCAGGGGTGAGTGCCTCTGGTGAGTGGGGACCCATAAGGGGGAGCACCGGACCCACTGCGAGAAAACACCTGATGCATTGTTAAAATCACCTACTCACATAGGTGCACCCTGAACTTTTCACTTTATATTCACCTGCCTACATTTGTTTAATGGACTTTTGCACTATATTATTTAATGCTTTATGATATCACTATTACTTTAATATATTGTTTTCTGCATTTATGAACACAGGGCCTTGCCCATATGTATATACACACTAGGCTTCTGCCAAAATTGTTTCACTGTGGTTAGCAGGATGCGGATAATGTATCTGTTTTAGTGTATATCACATTTTATATTTATGCTATTTAACACCACCGATAAACACTACCTGTTGGTGACCTATAGTGGGTAATCTTATCCTTATACACAGACTCGCCACCTTAATTATTCTACACAGGGAATGTTGCCCTATTAGAGCCCATCCATCAACCAGCGCAGGTTACACATTGGCTCAGCAATACAACATATCAGCGACAGCGCCACCACCCCCAACATTTCTTCTATCTATTATATTATATGCTCTTAGGGGAGCTATACTTAAGGGGGGGGCAGCAGTCGCCTATAACATCTCATCCCAACACCCTAATTTACTATCCTAAGCGCGGCTTACCTCTTTTTACAGCAATCAGACCATGACACTCCCACCACCTTGCTTGACTGTAGGCAAGACACACTTGTCTTTGTACTCCTCACACACAATTGAGACCATCTGAACCAAATAAGCTTATCTGGGTCTCATCAGACCACAGGACATGGTTCCAGTAATCTATGTCCTTACTCTCCTCGTCTTCAGCAAACTGTTTGTGGGATTTCTTTTGCAATATCTTTAGAAGAGGCATTCTTCTGGGGCGACAGCCATGCAGACCGATTTGATGCAGTGTGCGGCATATGGTCTGAGCACTGACAGGCTGACCCCCCACCCCTTCAACCTCTGCAGCAACGCTGGCAGCACTCATACGTTTATATCCCAAAGACAACCTCTGAATATGACACTGAGCCTGTTCTGAGTGGAACCTGTGCTGCAGCTCAGTTTCAGGGTCTTGGCAATCTTCTTATAGCCTAGGCCATTTTTATGTAGAACAACAATTCTTTTTTTCAGATCCTCAGAGAGTTCTTTGCCATGAGGTGCCATGTTAAACTTCCAGTGACTAGTATGAGAGAGTGAGAGCGATAATAGCAAAGGTAACACATTTTCTCCCCATTCACACCTGAGACCTTGTTACACATGACAGCGGAGAGGGAAGATGGCCAATTGGGCCCAATTTGGACATTTTTACTTAGAGGTGAACTCACTTTTTTGCCAGCGGTTTAGACATTAATGGTTGTGTGTTGGGTTATTTTGAGGAGATAGCAAATGTTCACTGTTATACAAGCTGTAAACTCACTACTTTACATTGTAGCAAAGTGTCATTTCTTCAGTGTTGTCACATGGAAAAATATAATAAAATATGTTCAAAAATGTGTCACTTTTGTGAGAAACTATATATATATATATATATATATATATATATATATATGTTTCAATTAATATATGCTATTAGTAATGTATATGAGCACAATAAACTTTTTGTGTGGTGTTTATGATATACTGTTACATTGTATTGATTCCAATAAAACACAATATACACTTTTAGTGGCATTGCTATCTCTGGCTTAAAGGGGTAATTCCCCCAAAAACCTTTTTTTACCATTGATTGAGGCTCGTTATGTCAAGGGGAATCGGGTGGTTTTTTATTAGAAACGAAGCAATACTTACCTTTTTACAGATGCATCGTCTCCGTCGCTTCCGGGTATGATCGTCTGGTCTGGGCGTGCCTATTTGATTGACAGGCTTCCGACGGTCGCATACATCGCGTCACGAGTAGCCGAAAGAAGCCGAGCGACGGTGCGGCTCTATACTGCGCCTGCGCACCGTCGTTCGGCTACTTTCGGAAAATCGTGACGCGACCTCGGAAGCCTGTCAATCAAATAGGCACGCCTATAGTCGGAGCCCATACCCGGAAGCGTCGGAGACGATGCATCTGTAAAACGGTAAGTACAGCTTCATTTCTAAAAAAAAAAAACTTGATTCCCCTTGACATAACGAGCCTGAATAAATGTTAAAAAAAAGGTTTTTGGGGGAACTACCCCTTTAAGTACTTATTGTAAGTCAAGTCAGAAACGTAATAAGTATTGAAGCTGAAGGCTCAGCATGAAATCACGGCAACCAACAATTTCCAAAGGAGGGGTCAGCAATGCCGGTATTTTTACTACTCTGAGTTTAGATTTCCTTTACAATAAAATCTTGTGACACCTTTGAACTATTTGCACTTTCAACTCCTTACCAATACCACCACAGACATAGAAGGAAATGCTGGCCACTTCACACCAGCCCATCTCATTTGCATGACCATGGAATAAACTGAGCAATTTTTGCTTTTTATGATGCTAATAGCTACTATCTAACTACAAGAAAGGCAAAATTATTACAAATGAAGTCAGGATTGCTATCGTGACAAATTTCTGGGAGGAAGATAATGCTTGCCCTTTTCATTTCACATTTTAGTTCATGTGAATAATAGAGGAAATGATGTTACAAAGGAAATTATATTACAAACTAACCAAAAATAATTTAAACTGCAAATGTCTATAGGTGCAAGAGGCTGTTATTCCAGAGAGCTTAGTATGTAAATGATATTCATGTGATAGCACAGGTGAGACTTTATAATGTGCTCAATTACATCTACCCTTTAATAAAAAAAACAATGAATGAAAGTAGACAAATCATTTTTTTTATATGCAAATAAAACGTGCAAAAAATATATATTACTAAAGTTCATAATTAGCAATTAAAGAGCCAGCTGATATGAGTGATATTGAGAGCTCAACTTTAGGGGGAAAACATGTGTTTTGAATATAACTGGAAGAGTCAGAATCTGTGTCAGTTTTTTATTTCTGTTTTCACTTCCTGTCATACCAGCAAATCTCTGCAATGGGAACACAAGCAAAAACCTGAAAAATGTTTACTTACCTACCAGTAATTTTCTGTTCCTGGCACATATCAATATATTTCAACCTCCACATCAAAAGTGATTCGCGGAAGGAAAAGTGGAGAACTGGCAACAGGGTCATGGGTGGTCAAGGGTCAGTGATTCACGTGGGTAGCGAAGGCTGGCCCATGTAGTCCGATCCAATAGAAGTGCTACTGTAACTCAAATTGCTGAAAAAGCTCAAAGTGATTTTCAATACAAAGGTGTCAAAAAACACAATGCATCTCAGTTTGGTGCGTATGGGGCTGTGTTGCTCAACGGCGGATCCAGGGGGGAGCAACAGGGCAATTGCCCCCCCCCCGAGACAATCATGTCACATTGGCTTTTATACTTATACTGTAGCTCCTACTGGATTTTGCTTCTAATCCCCTTGTGGATGGACATGTTATGGTTACACAACTTATCACATTGCTATAAACTGAAGGACTTATAAATAAATGGTTGTGGAATAAATCATTTGAGTTTCCATTATTTCTTATGGAAAAATTTACTTTGATATACAAGTGCTTTGGATTGTGCTCGCAATCCAAGGTTTTACTGCATATGCATTACGATTGTTTATGTTGATGTATTTAATTAGTTATAATAAAAGGCTGCTATGATCATTGGACTCCAAAACATGTGCCATGTGGTCAGTTTGGGGGGTGAAGGAATGGGTTTTAATTGTTTAATTGACAGGAAGCCTGAGCCTCTGTAATTTTAAAGCAGACCTTCAAGAAGTGGTGTTTGTGTGTGTCTGTATGTGTTTGTGCCTCTCTGTGTGTGTCTGTGTAAATCCAGGAAGTGAACAGGCAGCAGCCACAGTTAAAATGGCTGCAGCCAGACTTGGAGGAAGATTTCTGCGGGATATTTGGCAAATACAGAATCACAGTATATAACAAAAAAAATTGTATGCCCCTCGCTAGACCCAACAACGGATCCAGGGGGGGACAACAGGGAAATTGCCCCCCCCCCCGAGACAATCATGTCACGTTGGCTTTTTAACTGCTTTGCGGTGCCTGAAGCTGCCGCTGCCGAGTCTCTCACGCTCTCTCTCTCTCATAACCAGGGCCAGTGGGCTGCCTGTCCTGAGGCTGCTTTGATCTGTAGCTGACTGCAGTGCTTCCCCTCTCTCCTGTGTGTCACATATACTCCAGGCATCTCTGGCTGTGTGTGAGAGCTCCACACTCCATCTACTATAACACTTATTAAATCATTGTTTTGTCTATCACACAAGCCCGTATAGGGGGGGCCTTGCTAGAGCACACTGCCCTGCCGAACACAGACCTACAGCTCCGGTTTGTTCCATGACACACGTCGGGAGAGGAGATACCAGCTGTGTGTGATCGAGGCAATGCCATGGTGAGTGCCATGCACAGTGTGGCTGCATTAATAGACACAAGTGGGACTGCATTCATAGACAAAAGTGAGAATGCATTCATAGACAAAAGTGGGACTGCATTCATAGACACAAGTGGGACTGCATTCATAGACACAAGTGGGACTGCATTCATAGACACAAGTGGGACTGCATTCATAGACACAAGTGGGACTGCATTCATAGACAAAAGTGGGGCTGAATTTATATACAAAAGTGCGACTGAATTTATATACAAAAGTGGGGCTGCATTAATATACACAAGTGGGACTGCATTTATATACAAAAGTGGGGCTGCATTTATATACAAAAGTGGGGATGCATTTATATACAAAAGTGGGGCTGTATTCATAGACAAAGTGAGGCTGCATTCATAGACAAAAGTGGGACTGTATTTATATACAAAAGTGGGGCTGTATTTATATACAAAAGTGGGCTGTATTCATAGACAAAAGTGGGACTACATTTACAGTATATACAAAAGTGGGACTGCATTCATATGTACAGTGAGGCTTAAATGATGGGCACTGATGAGGCTGCATTGATCTCTTGTACCATGTCTCCAGTCTCTGACCATCTCTTGTATCATGTCTGCAGTCTCTGACCATCTCTTGTACCATGTCTGCAGTCTCTGACCATCTCTTGTACCATGTCTGCAGTCTCTGACCATCTATTGTACCATGTCTGCAGTCTCTGACCATCTATTGTACCATGTCTGCAGTCTCTGACCATCTATTGTACCATGTCTGCAGTCTCTGACCATCTATTGTACCATGTCTGCAGTCTCTGACCATCTATTGTACCATGTCTGCAGTCTCTGACCATCTATTGTACCATGTCTGCAGTCTCTGACCATCTCTTGTACCATGTCTGCAGTCTCTGACCATCTCTTGTACCATGTCTGCAGTCTCTGACCATCTCTTGTATTATGTCTGCATTCTCTGACCATCTCTTGTACCATGTCTGCAGTCCCTGACAATCGTCTATAAACTATGGGATAGATTTATGGCATTTATATTTTAATATTTTTTTTTACTAGTAATGGCAGCGATCATTGATTTTTTAGCGGTACTGCAATATTGCAGCGGACACATCGGACACCTAATTGAGTTCTGTAAGCAACACCTTATTTTCTGGCAGTGCCCCTCCCGAGACTAGACTCTAGATCCACCCTTGGCTAGACCACATGTCATGGTCAGCAGCAAGGTCCATATGACCACAGACACACAGTCCAGGAAATATGGAAAGTATGGGCAGGGGCGTTATAAATCATACATAGGCCACCGGGTGACCGAATTCTGACAGTTGGTGGTGATGGTGCAAAAGCTGTCCCAACCTCCTCATCTGTAATCTCCTCTTCCACTGAGTCATCGTCTTATCGATCATTCCTCCCTCAGCTGAGCATAAAAGATATCATGCAGTTCTGTAACTAGTATTCCTATAGGATAGGAGCCACACTGGAGAAGAGATTATTCCAGCCTTGCAAGGAAAGATCCACAGGCGGCTAACCCCATGGCAATTAGTGTCAGGAATAGTGGTTTATGACAAATGCCGCGGACCTGCTGTAAACCTTCCAGTAAGGAAAGTTGACACATGTGCCTTGACTGCCATATATCCTCAGCCGCGTTGGGGTAGGTGGGCCATAAGACTTTGTAGCCATTTCAGGCAGTTATACCCAACCAGTGTGCAGCTGCATGAACTTTAGTAGGAACACCATCTGCCCACAAATGGCCTATTTGCAACATGCCGACAATATAGAACTCGACTTTGACTATGCTGCAGCTGCTGCACATCCAGCAGAGGGCTATAAGTCAGTGCCTGTGCAAGTATGGCACAAGGACAGGTTCAGGAGAGCTGGGCTTCTCTTCCCCAGGCATAGTATAGACAGGACACTCGAGGCAGAGCAGGAGGATGGAGGGGAAGATTTTCTTGCATCTCAGGGCCCTCTATATGCAGACATTGTCAGTGTAAGGTCACAGCAGACACAGGATGAGGAGAGTATGGTTTATGTTGGGGCATTGAAGCCGAACATAACCTGGGGTTGTCTTTCAGGCATGGGTTCCATGCCTCCCAAAGCACAGGAGTAGTACATGGCTGGGGAAAGGTAGCTCAGGACCATAGTGTCCTTAGCAGCCCCAAGGACTTGGGTTCCTCCTCCTCCAGTAATTTGCAGCACATTGACTACCTCAAGCTTTAGAACCTGCGAGTACCCTAAATTTTGATCCAGGGAAAATCAGATTATCCCCATCTGTAGCAAATTGGATTATGCTTTGCTGGGGTTTTTCGCCTTCCTCTGGATCAACTGTGGGTGAAGGCGTGTGTATATGGGATTGTAAGATTTTTATTTATTTTTTCTGGTTGAACTAGATGGACTTTTCTCAATCTGACTAACTATGTAAATATGTACATTTTGTGACACTAATAAGACTGACCATTATTGGTTGACAACCCTCTGGGATCCACATTACAAGTGGAAAGTCACAAAGGATGAAGCATTTTAAGGATATGCTGTGGAAGAACCTGAGTCTACCATTTCCTGAAGATAAATTCAATTATTCTCTTACCAAACCTGATAATCAGATGGTTATAATTAACGTTTCTATTGTTGCTGCCCACACTGCTCTTTGTTTCCCACATCCGCAGAATGCATAAAACAAGTGCCACTCAGCAAACACTGCTATTTGATATTATAGACACACCCAATAGTGATAATACAACCAATTGAACATTACATCCAGTTATTATAGTATATCCATGCAATCCAAGAAAAAAAAAAAAAAGTACCCTGCTTTTCATACATAATTACATGATATTGTGCACTCCATATTGTGAAAACAATAGAGCTTATTTTACAAGATGTATCACACAGGTGTTGAAGTGTATGCAACAAAAAATAACCTCCTTTATAGGAAGTCTCATTACATATACATCATCACAATTGTCTGAGTCCCTGGGTCCCACCACTCTTCACAATATGAATGAATGAATGAATGAAAACTTATATAGCGTGGCACATGCGAAGTAAATCGCCTCTGGGCGCTTGTTGTTCCTGTCTCCTTTGAGATCAAAAGAGATGAGTCTTGATCTTTCTCCTGAAGACCAAGTAGTTCTCTTCCAGTCTAATGCTGGCTGGTAAGGCGTTCCATAGTCTGGGACCTTGGACAGCGAATCTCCTGTCTCCTTTGGACTTGTATCTGGCTTTCGGTATCTGAAGCCGATTTTGATTGGTGGATCGCAGAATACGATTGGGATTGTGAGCTTTTATTTTTTTGCATAGATAATGGGGAGCATTCCCATGGATACATCTATGCGTTAGACAGAGTGCTTTAAAGGTGATTCTGTCTTTTACTGGTAACCAGTGAAGGGATCTCAGTGAAGGTGAGATAGATTCCCAGGGTTTTTTCCCAGTCACAAGTCTGGCGGACGTATTTTGAACGACTTGAAGACGAGCGATTTGGTACTTGGGGAGTCCGAGGTAAAGGGCATTTGCATAGTCCAGTCTGGAGTTTACAATCGCTCCCGCCACAACCGCTATGTCTTCCTTGGGAATAAAAGGAGTGAGTCTGCGTAGTAGGCACAGCAGATGGTGAGATCCGCTGACTACTGACCTTATTTGTGCGTCCATTGTCATGTAGGAGTCAAAGATGACCCCAAGACATTTGACTTTGGCGCTAGGGGTGATGATTTTGCCCAGAATGGACGGGGGGGTCCAAGTTGTTGCCGGTTGATTCCTACGCTTGGCGTGAAACAGAAGAAGTTCTGTTTTCGCTCCGTTGAGTTTGAGATAACGCTTTGTCATCCAGTCCTCTATCAAAGCGAGACAAGTCTCTAGATTGAGGTGGTGATCCTTTTTGTTGCAAATGCGGAAGTACAGTTGCGTGTCGTCTGCATATGAGTGATATAGCAGTTTTTGACTGCTGATGATTTCGAAAAGAGGACACAGATAGATGTTGAATAACATCGGCGACAGGGGGGATCCTTGAGGGACTCCGCACGATAATGTGCGTTTTTCAGAAGTGAAGGGTCCTAACTTCACTATTTGCGATCGGTTTTCCAAAAAAGAGGAGAACCAGGATAGCTCGCTTTCTGCGACTTTGCCTATTTTAGCCAGCCGAGTCAATAAAAGCTTGTGATCTACTGTATCGAAGGCTGCGCTTAGGTCCAGCAGAACCAGAAGACAAGATTCTCCTTCGTCTGCGGCCTCGAGAACGTCGTCCCATATCTTAAGCAATGCTGTTTCCGTCCCGTGTCCGGGACGGAATCCTGATTGAAATGGATCAAGTAAGTTGTGGGTATCTAGATGCTGTTGCAGCTGTTGTACCACTACTTTCTCCATTAACTTGGAGAGAACATTTAGGCCTCTTATGGGGCGCCAATGGAGTGGGTCCTTAGGATCCAGGGTGGCTTTCTTCAAGATGGGTTGAATTATGCCCTCCTTCAACTGGGAGGGCATTATGCCCTCCCTGAAGGATTGGTTAATAAGCTGCGTGACAGGAGGTGCCAGGATGTCGGCGCATTCTTTCAGCAGTTTGGTGGGGATAATATCATTTGGCGCAGTGCTTTTGCGCAGAGCGCCGATGATATTTTTTGTGGTCTGAATGGAGATGGGTTCCAGCGTGAACTCACCTAACTGTGGTGAATTACTGCGGGTGTTGTGTAAATAATTACGGGGGGGCTAGGAGAGAAATTGTTTTGCTGAATGCTTTGCCGGATTGCCTCAATTTTATTAATGAAGCAATCCGATAATTCATCGCAAAATTCTTGTGTGTCCAAGTTGGGGGCTTAAAGACATCCTGGATTCATGGTCTGAGTGACCAGCTTGAAGAGTTTGTGGGGGCGGTTTAGGGCACCGTTGATAGCCTCAGAAAAATCGTTTTTCTTGGCCTCGAAGATTTGCTTGTAGTATTTTCTGGTTATTGCCTTGTAGATCGAGAGGTTCTCATCTGAAGAGCTTCTTTTCCAGGCGGCTTCTGCCCTTCTGCGCTTTTGCTTCAGTAACGCCAGCTGGTTGTTGAACCAGCTGGAGTTATTTTTCCGGATCTGGGTCTTACGTTTCGGCGCTATCAAGTCAACTGACTGCAATAGTGCTGTGTTTATGGCCTCCAGTGTTTCTTCCGCCGTTTGGTGCGGCTGAATTGTTTTTATTTTTTCCCCTAACGTGGCTTTGAAGAGTTCCGAGTGGAGCTTCTTCTGACATCTGGTCCAGTGTGTTGTCACTGGATTTGATGTTTTTGTTAAGGGGGGGAATTCGGAAATAATGAATTTAATTGCATGGTGATCTGTCCATGGCAATGGTTCATTTTCCAAGATTTTTGTTTCCAGATCTTGTCTGAAAATAAGATCGAGCGTGTGACCTGAAGCATGTGTGGGCCCAACTACTAGTTGCTGAAGCCCTAATCCTTCCAGGTGGTCGATGCAGGCGTCGGCAATGGGGTCTTGCGGGGAGTTGGCCCAGAGGTTGAAGTCCACGAGCAGCAAAAGGTGTTTGCTGTTAAGGGTATAGGTGGAGATAAAGTCCGTCAATGATGGGAGAAGCTGCGATTTTGGGCCGGGTGGCCTATAGCAGAGTAGAATCCGGACGGTCTCCTGCGAGTTTACTTGCAGTTGCAGAGTAAGGGTTTCCATGAATGGAAGAGGGTTTTGAAGGCTTGGTTTTGTGATCGCAAGATGCGTCTTATGGATCACCGCCAGTCCTCCTCCTCTTTGCCCTATTCTATTTTCCGTTATAATACGGTAGTTTTCTGGCACCAATTCTCCTAGAATGGTGTTACAGTCGGCTGTGAGCCAGCTCTCTGTAATAAAGAGGCAGTCTAAGTCATGTTGCAATAAGAAATCATGGATTTCTAATCGGTGTTTTACTGCCGATCTAGTGTTGATCAAAGCACATGATATGTGCTTAGGCTGGGGTAAATGGCTGCGATTTTTGGTAGTCGATCGTCGATCGATCCTCAAAAGTCGCAGATTTCTTAGGGCTTTTTTAGTGGCGGCCGTCAGTATTGCGGCAAATCGACTCAGATCCCAAATGTTCTCCGCCGAGTATTGCCGATTAACCATGACCGCCGTAGAACAAAGGGGTGGGGGGGTGGATTCTCAAGGATAACTGAATCCTCTGATCCTAGCTTGGTCCAGAGGAAGGCAAAAAAAACCTGACCACGCTGCGCCAATATGCTGTGGCAGGGAAAAAAATTCCTTCCTGACCCCTAAAGAGGCGATCGGGTTAAGCCCTGGATCAAGTTTAAATGAATTTGAGAGGGGGGAGATAGGGCTGGGTGGAGCAAGATGGCCGCCGACCTGGCAGCAGGCTCCAGGCTGGGGGGGTACCAGACTAAGTGGACCAGTGCTGCCTAGGGGGCTGAAAAGGATGGCCGGGGGGCAAGGGGGCTCTACTGGGGTAGGGGGGGGGCTTTCTGGCCCGATTGGAACAGTTAGGTGACGATTGTTGGGGATGGGGAGCGGCGCGCCGCTAGGCCGCGGGTGAAGCCGCGGCCTTTCCTAAGTCGCGGCTGCCGCGAATCCCCACCGACCGGCGCGGAGGGAAGTAATACAGCGCCCAAGGATAGCGGAGGCTTGTGGGGATGGGTGGCGAGTAGGACGCCCGAGCGGGGGTAGTAGTGTGGGGGTGAGGAGAGGGGGAGAGCCGTGGGGGTTGGGGGAAGCTACTGCGGCTTGTCCTAAAAAGGACGGCCGCCTGCAGTTCCCAAGGAATGGCTTTCCTCTTTGAATCCCTGGAGAGGGATAATGGAGGGAGGCAGGGGGGGTCAGGTGAACCGGGGGAAAGCCGTGTAAGTCACTGGAGGGGTGGAGAGGAGCTTCTCCGATAGCCTGCCGAGATGGTCAGTGGCAAGTGGACAGATGACAGGGAGGTGGAAATCCTGCCTGTCTGTGAGACCTGGAGCCGCACAGTGGGGAGGATCCTGCACTATCCCTGAGAGAGTGACTCGTTTGAGAGCGTCTTGCTCTCTCAACGTCTAACTCTGCAATATATGTCTACTCAGCATGTGGACCTATTAGGTAAAAATAGATGTGCCTTCCCTTTTAAGAGGTCTGCAAATCTTCTTTCATGGTATCTTCTTTAATAGTTCCTAAATGAGTCACCCCAATTTTAGATCTCTCCACTGGCTCCTCCGGTCAGAAAAGAAAAGCTAACATAGTGTTTTATGGTAAATAACCCAAATCTCTAAAATCAATAAAAGTATTACACTCACAAGAAAAGTGACCTCAAGTAGCAATGCACCACTTTAAAGTATTTCCACATATATGGGTTAAGTGTCCTTTTAAGGCTTAGTTCTCAACATCACCTATTCCAGCAATCTGCCAGGAATTCCGGATAGACATAATGATATCATTAGACTCCACACTGATATGTTTAATCACTGTTACTCACAATATATTCCCTTTGATAAAGTCACTTGATCGTGATGAAATGCGCCAGGGAGGGGCCTAATTTCCAAAGGCTGTCAAAATAACTTCTGACAAACAAACAATCTTTAAGCATTGGGGGTGGCTACTTAAGCAATGCCTTTAAAAAATTCAGTCCTCAGTGCAGTGACCAGGACTGTCTGCTGCCAGCACCTATTGGGAGTGCCTGCATCACATAGTGGCTGAATCAACTGATCAACTTAAATGTATTAAAGTGGATGTAAACCCGATTTTTTTATGTCACAATGTACAGTATAAGTCCTTAGTCCGATCCGCCCCCTTGTTGTGAATGACAGGTTATTTACATATCTCATGCACTAGCCTGGAGACAGGCATTATTTTTTAATTGCCACCCCCACTCCTTTTCTGAAGTCATGTGGTTACTTTTCTGGATTTTGAATGGATGTTAGTGATCATAGCAGAATTTAGTGTAAGGAATACATAGGAAAAAATGTATGTTGACAAGGGAATGTAGAGGAGTCTACTGACATCACAACTCCACCCACAGAGCTCTAGACAAAAGATCCACCCACAGAATCTGCAGTTTTTCAGTTCTTATAATAGACAGAGGGGAAACATTTGTCAGGTAAGGATACATGCAGGAGGCATGTATATCCTTATAGATCTATGGCAGTAGTTTAGAAAGGATGCGAGTGGGTTTACATCCATTTTAAAGAAGAAATGGCATTCATAGACAAAAGTGGGACTGCATTCATAGACAAAAGTGGGACTGAATTTATATACAAAAGTGGGGATGCATTAATATACAAAAGTGGGGCTGCATTAATATACAAAAGTGGGGCTGAATTTATATACAAAAGTGGGACTGAATTTATATACAAAAGTGGGACTGCATTTATATACAAAAGTAGGACTGAATTGATATACAAAAGTGGGGCTGCAGAGAAATAATATTCACATTATAGGCCTCCTATATATAAGGAAATACTATGAGAGATTTTTGTGGAAAATGGCTCCAGGAGATTTTTTGAAACAACGTGATTTTCTCCTTTATGCTTTTGAAAGGGCCCATAGAGTCCTGCTGAGATTTGCACCACCAGAAGGGGCACCCAGGCCGGTGTTTGTGAAGCTTCTTTTTTTTTAAAAGACAGAAAAAAATATACTGTGAAAAGCTAGAGAAATGAGACATATTATATAATAGTGTTAAGATCCAATTCTTCCCAGAGTTGAAGAAAAAAATAGTGAAGTGTTCCATATGCTATGCTTTACACAGCATGACAGAGTTGTGGCTAAGGGCGCAGTACATTTTTTTATACACCTGCCACAACCGTTGCATGCTTGGAAAGGAGTCCTTGCTCTCTAAATAAGAAGTAGACATCATATATATTTTGAAGGAATGAGAAGCTTTTATTTTGATGTAATTTTTTTTGTTGCACTTTTTTATTTTTGATATAGGATCAAC
The DNA here is from genome assembly GCA_029574335.1 of Rana kukunoris. NCBI lineage: Eukaryota > Metazoa > Chordata > Amphibia > Anura > Ranidae > Rana > Rana kukunoris. The sequence goes on along the minus strand of CM056059.1, from coordinate 50,707,304 downwards.
AGAATGGAGCTATAGAGTAGGTGTGTTATTGTTAGGGACACCAGTGTTTTTTTGTTTTTTTTTAGTACTGAAAACGGTTATTTTTTAGAAAATATTCTTTATTAACACAAGCTTTATTAACACAAGGTACCATTTGGGTCCACTCCTAATGCCCATGTGGTGGTTGGAATTTTAGGGAGTTTTTTTTTGGGGGGGGGGGGGGTGCAGGCTAGGGAATAGCATCAGACACAGCAGTTCTTGGGAGTAAAAAGTTTGTTTGGTATGAAACAATGGTGGTGCAGCAAATAGTAACCAAAAAAAGCTTATGGAGACACTTTTCAAAAAAAGTTTTGGAGGGTAACACTTTAGAATTGTTTGGTCTTCTTGTCACAGAAGAGGGTACAGATTTTGGTTATGGTAATTCTCTGCTTCTTTATTCCTTTTTCTTTCTAAATGATTATTGTGATGAATATATGCTCTTGGAATGTGAGGGGACTGGGAGATCCAGTAAAGAAAACAGATTTGGATCTTACGAAACCTGACATTCTTCTATACTGAGGTCGCTTAGGGCCTGGCAATTGACAGAGTCTAAATGTGCTATAAGTTCTTCTTTCTGGTCTCTTCACACTCCTCTATGGATTAATCCAATACTGTCTAAGTTTCAGTCGATTTCTGATCCAATTGTCTGGGCATCAAAAGGCACAAAAACCCTAGGTCATATTTGTGCTGGAGGTAAATTAATAACTTTTGACAACTTGAAACACAGATTTAGCCCAGGTTCACACTGGGTACGATTTAGTTTGATTTGAGATGCAATTTCACATGTGAAATCGCATCTCAAATCGGCGGCAATTGCCGGCAATGACGCCGTCCTAATCGATGCGACGCCGCATCTGCGGCGCTGCACCGATTTCAAAAAGTAGTTCCTGTACTACTTTTTGCGATTTCAGGACGCGATTTACATTGACATCTGTGCAGAACCCTGCACATATGTCTCCTAAATCGCGCCGAAATCGGGACTGCCAGAGGTAGTGAAATCGCACGAGTTCAGCTGAAATCGCGCGATTTCACTCCCGCAGCCCAGTGTGAACCAGGGCTGAGTCTCCCTAATTCCCATTTCTTCCAATACCTGAAGTGCCACCATGCATTCTCAATATGGTGCCTCATAATTGGACCTCGTATTTTCCACATGGAAAATCTTCTTTGAGATGACTTCTTATCCAAACCATTCTCTACAATTTATAAGGCTCTCATGCCTTCAGTTTATGTTGGCATGGAGGGTCTATTATACAAATGGTAGGCAGACTCTCCTGATATTGATGATGAAGACTGCAAAGATATGTGGGATTACCCCTTTTCACAGTTAGTCACTAGTCGAGACAGATTGATCCAGAATAAAATACTGCACAGGATTTACCTGATGCCACTTAAGTGGCAAACAATTTATGCCAAGGTTTCTCTCCGATGCTGGAGGTGTATATCTTCTTATAAACAAAAACTAAAAACGAACTTACTAACTCCTCCAACTTACATGTATCTATTCCAAAACAATCTATAAGCTGTCACTCCCCTTATTTAGGGGGTCAAATGCCGTAGCCACAACAATGCATATAAAGAGAAAGGGGATGTTGTGCTATGGGGAAACTAAGACAGAGTGTCCCCAATAGTCAACCAAGGGGCTACCAAGGCAAAGATGGGCAGTAATATAGGTAAAATTATTTATTAGATCATATAAAAATACAAAATCTACAAAGAATTCGGGATAGGGGAATTTTTACAAAAAATTGAAGATACAAAAATGTGTGTTATAAGGGTTAACACGTATGCCTACTTACAGCAGCCGGCCGATGCTGCACGCATGAACCTAGTTCATGTAACATGCAACAAAGTGACACGTATAGGACACTAACATATGACAAACATAAAAAACACATATAACTAGGGCGATCCGGACGCCAAACGATGCTGGAGGTGTATATCTTCTGCCTTTGCCCACAAATCCAATTTTTTGGTCCAAGGTTACACAGTTTATTGCCCGATAGACTACTATAGTAGTTCCCTTGCAAATAGACCTTTGTTTACTTGGCTTAGTAGGTCCCTTGGCTCTTCGCCAGGCACTTAAGACTCTTATAAGCCTACTGTTATTTTAGTCCTGTAAGGCTATTACCCTAAAATGTTAATCAAGGAATGCCCCTATCTTCAACTTCTGGAAATCTTTGATTAATACTGTTGTGCATCTTTACAAGGCCACATATGTGTCCCGTGGTTGTTTAAAAAATGTAACAAAGTATGGGACCTATGGCTTAATTCCCCTTCTACTAGCGTATAGTGGTTTGTTTTTTTGTTTTTTGTTTTTAACACACAGTGGGGTCCTTTTGGTACTTGGTTACAACTGCTTCATAGTCTCATTTATCTCTTGCTAGAGTGAGTGTTAGGAATGCCTTTTCTGTCCCTTGGAGACCTTTTATTTGAGTGATGATATTGTCATATATACCCTGTTCACTGTGCTTAGCAGATACAAAGTTAGTGTCTTTAGAGTTGTGTTTGTTATTGTTTGTTGAGCTGAGGAATGCCCCGAAGCTCTGTTTTGTACCACCTACTTATAATATGAATATCCAGTAAATAGAATAATAATAATAAAAAAAGAAGAAAACAGCTTTATTTATGATGGCCTCCACTCTAAAACCCCATTCACACTGCCTCGACTTAAAAGTCATGCAATTTTTCTGCGATTTCAGAGAATGCCTGTGTAAACTTGAGGTCTATGGACCTCAACTCACATGAAAGCCAGTCCAAAGTAGTACAGGGACTACTTTGAAGTGGCACATATATGAATGGCTATCATTGGAAATCATGAGGAACGACTTGTCATGCGACTTTGCAATGCCAAGTTCCAGGACAAGTCACACAAGTGGGAAAGGGACCTTAAGGCTATGGTTTGTTGTCTGCAGGAAAGACATCTTACTTTTTGTTTTCCTCATTAAACACACTGTATATAGCTGGTTGCTAAGGAGGGGGTCAGAAAGTTCTTAACAACTGATGTGTCATCAGCTGTCAGCGGGGTTCCCACTGACAGCTGAATGCAAAAACAAAAAAAATTGTCGCAAAATAAAAAACACAAAAAAAGCCATTTTTTTTTTCTTTAATAGGCTTTTAACCAGACTTTTATCTGAGCATGCAGTCCGGTAGGTCAGGAAAGGAAGGGGACGATGACAGGGAGCAGACGGATCAGTGAAATGTCACAGGGGGATGTTGTGTTTACACTGACATCTCCCTGTTCTTCAGCTCTGTGACACGATCGCGGGACACCAGCAGACATCGAGCACGTGCGCGACCACACGGCAGCAAATTAAAGGGGACCTACCTGTTTGCCCATCTGCCTGTGCATGTCATTTATTTTATTTGGGTGCAGCGTTGCACGACCGCACAATTGTCAGTTAAAGTAATGTAGTGTCGAATCGCAAAAAATGGCCTGATCATTAGGGGGTAAAACCTACCGGGGCTAAAGTGGTTAAGGATGCCGCGGTGCGCTCCTTAACAACCAGCTATTCTTCACACAGAATTTGAATCAGTCGATCATTTTTTAACAGATCTGAATTTAAATCGTTACGAGAATTTGGAATTCGTTAGAAAATGAATAAAAAAAAATAAACTGAAGAGGAGATCCAGCCTGGGGGAAAAACAATGTCAGCAGAGTACTGTAGCTGCTGACTTATAATATTAGGGCACACATCTGTCCAGGGAGCCTGCGATGTCGGCACCCAAGCCGATCTTCGGATCGACTCCCAGGTGTTGGCACTGCCATTCCTGGTAAGGGAACCTGGTAGTGAAAAATCTGGCTTCATAGCGGGTTTCCTACTGCGCATGCGTGAAGCATGCTGCACTTTCTAATTGGCCCAGCGGTGGGCTAAGGAGGAGGGGGCTGAACTTCCAGGAGATCCATCTGAAACTAAACACATTTTTCTGTTCTGCGCATGTTTATTAAGCCCCTGGTCAATGGGTCAACAAACAGCCTTCCATGGTTTTCCTTTAGGAGTGCTCTATGAGGGTGTCAGTGAAGTGCTGTAAAACTCAGGTAGCCAACGAGCCTTTCATCACAAATACAGTTCTGGTCTCCTGTAGTCCCCTGTAGGCAAGGTCATGCCACACACACATAGGGCTCCCCTCTCAAGCCAGCAATAGCTAGGTTAGAAGCCTTCTCCTTAGTTAGAATTTCCTGACACCAGACATGGTAGCACATATATGATATAGCTACACCCCTATATCCACCAACCAACTCTAAAAAGTCTGACTGAGAGCAACCTCCCCCACTTAACCTGGGCAATGTCATCTTCTTGGGCAGCACGGGCCGGATTGTCCCTGGAGACAGTCTGCAAAGAGGCTAGCTGGTCATTACATCATGAGTTCTTGAAACACTACAGGGTGGATCCAGCAGCTCTTACTACAGTAGAGTTTGGGAGGAAAATCTATCCAAGCTTCTATGTCTATTGTCAAATAAATACAATGGGCCAGATTCAGGTAGAGTTATGCCGACGAATCAGTCATACGCCGGCATAACTCTGAATATGCACCGGCGTATCTGTTTTCTGTATTCAGAAAACAAGATACGCCGGGTTGCAGCTAAGATCCGACCGGCGTAATTGTATTTTATTTATTGGATCTTAACTCCAATTTTAAAATGGCCGCTAGGGGCATTCCCGCTGATTTACGCCGAGAATATGTAAATCAGCGAGATACGCCAATTCACAAACGTACGCCCGCCCGACGCAGTGACTTTACGCCGTTTCCATAACGGGTTTCCCGGCGTAAAGATAAAGCAACAAAAAGATGGGCGATCCTATGTTAAGTATGGACGTCGTGACCGCGCCGAATTTGAATTTTTTTTACGTCGTTTGCGTAACTCGTCCGTGAATGGGGATTTACGTAATTTACCTTCACGTCGAAAACATCGTCATAATTTGGAGCATGCGCACTGGGATACATTGTCGGCTGGCGCATGCGCAGTACGTTCGGCGCGGGATCGCGCCTATTTTAAATACTACACTCCCCCTACCGCTGCATTTGAATTACGCCGGCCCATTTACGCTATGCCGCCGCAACTTTACACGCAAGTGCTTTGTGAATACAGCACTTGCGTGTAAAGTTGCGGCGGCGTAACGTAAATGAGAAACGTTACGCCGCCATAAAGATCCGCTCTCCATCCTGAATCTGGCCCTAAGTTTGTAGCATTAAACCCTCCCTCTCAAAATCTCCAAAAGTTCATTATGTATTATATGTATGCTGCCATGTCTGGCGTCAGGAAAATGGAAAATTGTTTCAAATACTTACCATCATTTTCCTTTCCTAACGCCAAGACATGGCAGCATACGAACCCTCCCTCTGATCACTGTGCTTTATATTGAGAATGGGGGAGGTAGCTCTCAGTCAGACTTTTATAGAGTTAAACGAGTCCTGTGAATGGATATGGAGGTGGAACAACATCATTTGTATGCTACCATGTCTTGGCATCAGGAAAGAAAATTACGGTAAGTATTTGATACAATTTTCCATTTTTCTGTCTGATGCTTTTCCCTATACTGCTCTGCCACAGAAGCTCCCTGCAGCCAGTCTCTCTCTCCTCTGGAGTCTGCAACCTCTCCCTGATCTGCACCACTGGCACAACTATCTGCAACAGTGTCCACATAACACTCTGCTCTCCATGCCAACTTGCGTGGAAAATTCATGTGCAAACCATGAGTCGCCAGAGTTGAAGCTTACATGGGGCTATGGACTCCCCATGTGATGGTGCTGATTTTGCCCGGTCATGTACAATGAATCACATGCTCTTCCGTACATTAAAGTAAGGGGTATTTTCTTCTAAAGCCCCAAACACACGGTCGAACTTTTAGCCAACCAACTTCAAAATCTGCAACTTTTCGAATTTGTCCGACCGTGTGTTCCATCGGACCAACTTTTTCGGGTTTCATCGGACAAAAAGTTGGGTCTGCGAACGGACCAACTTTTCGGCAACAAAAGTCCGATGGTGCCTTGTCTGATCGTGTGTACAGCAAACAATCGGACTTTTGTACAAAGTGCAAATGCGCATGCTCAGAACCAATGTTAAAATCAACCAACAATAGCAGAAGTTATCCAAAGGGTGGCAGTAAGGAGCAGAAAAAACACGTGATGTTGGGAAAGTGTTAGAAAAGTTTGCAGAAAAGTCCGAGCGTGTGTATGCTATGGGTGTGACCGGACAAATCAATTAGGACAAAAATCCAAGGGAAATTATGTTGGATGTCTGATCGTGTGTACGAGGCTTTAGTTTCGCAGTAGGGTTGCCACCATCACTTTAAACCCGAACACATATGAATTACATGGGTTGTGAGGCTAATTTAATGCAGATAAGGCACCAAGTGACTTTAATTACCACCTTAATCAGCCACAGAACCAGTGTAATTAATGTGTTTGGTTTCAAAGGAATGAGGTGGCAACCCTGGTTATCAGTGCTGAGCAGTGGGGGACTTAGGCCTCGTACACACGAGGGGATATGTCCGCTGAAAACGGTCCGATGGACCGTTTCAGCAGACATCTTCGCTCGTGTGTATGGGCTAGCGGACAGATTTCTCCACCTGACAGATTTCAAAGCATGCTTTGAAATCTATCCGGTGGGAATCTGTCCGCCCGACATGTCTGCTGGTTAGTACACTTACCAGCAGACATGTCGTCCCCCACCGCCGCCGCGCCGCCGCCGAATGGATTCGGCGCATGCGCGGAAGTGTTTAACTTCCTGGTGCGGTGACGTGGCGGCGTCAACGTCACCGCCGCGTCACCGCGCCGTCCGGCGGCGGGGAATTTGATCCGATGGTGTGTACACGCCATCGGATCAAACTCCCGATCGGACATATCCGATGGAAATGGTCCGCGGACCGTTTTCATCGGATATGTCCGATCGAGTGTACGAGGCCTTAAAGGTAAGTATATGCTGGGGATTGGGGCAAAGCACAGGTTTGTTGAAATTGTGCCCAATACCCAAGTGGTACTAGGCAGATCTTTGATGAAAATTTGTTTTAGTTCTAGTGCCATACCTGCATAAGGATTAGGTGAAATACTTTGAGCTTCTGTGTGTGCAAGCTCTTCCCTTCCACTTCAGTAGAAGCCATCACTCAGGCTTATCACCAACACAAGCATTTCACACTTTTTTCCTGTATCAGCACACCTGTCCACCTGATACCATCAGCCCTATACAAGGCAGGTAAGAGGTTTCTATTGAGAAGACCTGTTGCTTATCTCAGCCTGAGTGTTTGTTTTGCCTGGATGTCTGTAATGAAACAAAGAGGATTTAATCATGTTAAACAAAAGAGCTTTACTGAATGCTGGAGTGGGTGGATGGAGAATGCTTTCTGTTCTTTTCACTATGCTCCCAGTTCAGATTTCATCAGCCCCCTCCTCCCTTTCCTCACCTAAGGCTTGGCATTTCAGGGTAAGACCCCCAGCTCACCATGTTATGACAGGTGTGTTCTTTGGTGCTTGTTGGACTTAAAGTATGAAACCCCTGCTTAGAATTAAGAAGTTGTTACATGGGTGAATGCCTTCATTGTGCTGCCAATCCAGCATGTGATGAGAGGAACTGTAGGACTAACCCCTCTAAAGCCAGCCATACTTCGAATCAACAAGAGTTGGCCATGACAGGTTTAAACTTTAAAATGTTATATGTGAGCTGCAGAATGGTTATGGCTTTCTCTGCAGCGGCCAGGATGAGGAAAGAAGAGCTCCCTACCCCCTTTCCTGTCGCTGCATTTTGTGGGGTTGGGTCACCCCAGAATCTCGGGGGGGGGGGGGGTATTTATTGTTAAATAGAGTTTAAGCTGCCCAAGTTCTGATAACTGGGCAAAGCCTATTTGATGATATGATGTTTATGTTATGCAAATTGGATTATTTAGAATGTTTGTTTATAAGACCCCCTTTCACATTGGGGCGTTTTTCATGCGATTTAGCGTTAAAAAAGCGACTAAAGCACCCGAAAGCTGCATCTGCAATCCCAATGTTAAAGCCTGAGTGCTTTCACACTAAAACACCTGAAAAATGCCCCAGTGTGAAAAGGGGTCTTAGCATTAAAAAAAGCACCTGAAAGAAGTCTCATCTGCAATTCCAAAGTAAAAACCAGAGTGCTGCGCTGGCAGGACATCAAAAAAAAGTCCTGCAAGCAGCTTCTTTGCAGAGCTTTAGGAGCGTTGAATACACCGCTCCTAAAGCGCCCCTTCCCATTGAGTCGCTTTTTTAACGCCAAAGCGCCTGAAAAATGCCTCAGTGTGAAAGGGGTCTTAGCGGAGCTTTACCAGCGTTTTTCGGGCACTGGCAGTGTGAAAGGGCTCTGAAAGCACTCGGGCTTTCACATTGGGATTGCAGATGAGCACTCGGGCTTTCACATTGGGATTGCTTCTTTCAAGCGCCAAAGCGCCTGAAAAATGCCGCAGTGTGTAAGGGGTCTAAGCATTGTAAACCAATAAAGTGCTGCGGCCATTTCTGCCAAAACATGGTGTAATGGTGGTGTTATGATTGTATCTGGGAAATAGGTGTGGGCGGGTGTGGTCTACAGTCCCATAACTGAACAGTGCTTGTATCTGGTACTACCTGACCAACAATTTCCCACTGAGACTTTCAAAAAACGTTGTATTATGGAAGGCTGGGGCTGCACTGTTTTCGTATTTAAAGGCCAACTCAACAAAATGTTACATCAGTATTTAGGGTATAGCAAGTTGCTAAGCAGCCACCCACATAATTAATTTGCAGAGATCTGCCACAGCAGCAGACTTGTAGTTATCAATGGAGCGCAAGTAGTCAGTGCACCCATAGACCATTGACACTTCCTCTAGCTCTCCAACTGACAGCCCGTACAGAAGAATGAGCAGGAGGAAAACTTTGTAGGAGACAGGCATTGTACCACCCATTCACCGATCATTGGTGCAATGCTTTGCAGCAGTGGAGGCTGGTGTTTTTTTAAGGGGGGCGGCAAACAACCAGGGCTGTCTTAATAGCATCACGGACCCCTGGGCAAAGTAATGCTCTAGGGCCCCTACAATGATGACAGTGCAGGTAAACAGACATCAAGTAGGTAGGAGGCAGACTGCCTCCCCTGTGTATCTATCACTCTCAGTGCCATCATGGGGCCCCCAATTTCAGGGCAGCGTGAGCTCAAGGACTAGCTGCTTTGGGTAAAGTGCAGGGGCCCTCCATGCAGCTGGGGCCCCTGGGCAGTGCCCAGGTGTGCCCTCTCATTAAGAAAGCCCTGCAAACAACCACTTACCCCCCTGGCTGTTTGCCGTTCGGTCCGGCACTTGTCTTACAGTGGCTTAGCTCTGAGTGTCCTCTCCTCCATGGCAGCTTCCAGCTCCTTCCCTCCTCCTAGGCATCCAATAGGATCACCTGTCCTTTCAGCCAATCGGGTCAAACCTTGCTTCCTGATTGGCCGGGAGGAGGATCAGTGTTACAACAGTGAATCAATATTCGCTGTTGTAACACACCTGGGTGAGCTTGGAGCGCACTCTCTATGACCGAGTCCACCCTATATTGAAGCCTTTTTTTTGTAGAAGTTCCATTAAAATAAAAAGTATATATTTGTGGTACCTTCGTCCCATCAAAATGTGGATAAAAGGAAAGAGAGGCTATATTTGGACTTTGATGGTACCGCATATTAACTGGTATTTAGCAGTCAAGGTTAAGATAATTAAAGGGGCTGTAAAGGTTCGTTTTTTATTTTCTAAATAGGTTCCTTTAAGCTAGTGCATTGTTGGTTCCCTTACCCTTTCCTTCGATTTCGCTTCTAAATGTTTATTTTCTTTGTCTGAATCTCTCACTTCCTGTTTCTCCTCAGTAAGCTTGCCACCATCATCCAAGCCGTTCTGGCTGGGGGTTAGTCAGGGTGCTCGCCCCCTCCCTTGGGACTACATCCCTGTGGGGAGACACTGAACGTTCATATATAAATTATATATAATAACATATTCACAGAATAAAATGACTCATGACAATCGAGAAAAATGACATCCTATCATCACAAAAAGAACAGAGATACCATACATATATATGTTTCGCAGGTTTATATTGGACGCTTATTCGGGAGCTTTCTATGATCAGATGGCATAAAGAGATGCATAGCTCCCGACTGTCCCTGATTTGGAGCAATGTCCCTCTGTCCCTCATTCCCCCTCAACTGTCCCTCATTTTGAGAGACTGTCTCTGATTTGGAGCAATGTCCCTCTGTCCCTCGTTCCCCCTCAATTGTCCCTCATTTTAATCTGATCTATATAGTTGTATATAAAATGCACTTTTTAACCTACAAAAAGTGTTTCTTAGTGCTAAACCTTTCACGCAAATTCTAAATTGCTGCATTTGTATATTTTAAAAGCAAATATAAAGGAATAGTGGTGATAAAAAAAAAACTCTTGCAGATTTAATTAATCTTTTTTTTTTTTTTGGCTAATTCTCCTTTAAGGGTGTGTGGCAGGGGGTGTGACATGGGGTGTGTCCTATGTCTACATACGTTTGCTAGTAGGTGTCCCACATTTCCATATCAAAATGGTGGGAGGTATGGAAATGATTGTCATGTAACTATAAAAATAGAAAAGACATGTACATATTATTCATAAGATACATTTTGTGAATATAATGATCATAATTCATATAAACAAAAATACATCTGTTATGAGTTGCCCACCCTACACATGCCTTACAGAGAGACGGGGACCCAGAGAGAAGGTGACTTACCCCGGAGGGCACGGGAGCCCTTAAAAGACACACAAACCAGCTATCATTAATGAAATTTAAAGGGAAAAAGATGAGGTCAGATACATTTCTGGGTCCCCACACACAGTGCTGAGAGGTAGACATGTGCAGACTGGAATATTTTGTTTTGTTTTTTCGTTTGGAAATTAAATTTATTTAGTTACTCTCGAAAATCGTTTTGATTTATGTCGTTTTCGTCTGGAAAGTTTTCGTTCAATTCGACAAAGCATCGAAAATTGTCGTTCTGAATACAGTGAATAGGTAGAAATTGAACGACGAAAATTCGAGGATTTTCGATGCTTTGTCGAATTGAACGACGAAAATTCGACAAAGCATCGAAAATCGTCGGATCTGAACGAAAACGAAAATAAAGCATTTTTTATGTCGGATCTTTCGGTTTTCGTTTCTTGCACTTTCGTTTTCGTTCGTTTAAAACGATAACGAAAATACCCGATTTTCGGACAAAAATGCATTCTAACGTAAACGAATGCACATGTCTACTGAGAGGGAAATCCCTCCTTCCAGGCAATTGTCTGCTCCTGGTGAGGGGGGGGGCATCCCTGCTGGGAGAAGACAGTGATTATCGCTAGCAGTTATAGCAGCACCTAGCGATGATCACAAGAGAATCCGGTAGGCTGGTTGTACCCAAGTTGATCGATCAATCAACTTGGTACATTCAACATGCCCATTAATGGTTTAAATCTTGGCCAGTTGCTTTTGAACCGGCCAAAAACCGTGGCAGGGCTTTTCTATGTCCATATTCTGAACGGGTAAGGCCTCGTACACACGAGGGGATATGTCCGCTGAAAACGGTCCGATGGACCGTTTCAGCAGACATCTCCGATCGTGTGTATGGGCTAGCGGACAGATTTGTCCACCCGACAGATTTCAAAGCATGCTTTGAAATCTATCCGGTGGGAATCTGTCCGCCCGACATGTCTGCTGGTTAGTACACTTACCAGCAGACATGTCGTCCCGCACCGCCGCCGCGCCGCCGCCGAATGGATTCGGCGCATGCGCGGAAGTGTTTTACTTCCTGGTGCGGTGACGTGGCGGTGACGTGGCAGCGTCAACGTCACCGCCGCGTCACCGACACGTCACCGCGCCGTCCGCCGGCGGGGAATTTGATCCGATGGTGTGTACACGCCATCGGATCAAACTCCTGATCGGACATATCCGATGGAAATGGTCCGCGGACCGTTTTCATCGGATATGTCCGATCGTGTGTACGAGGCCTTAGGGTCTCGCGCCAAAATAAATAAATATAACTATAAATACAGTATATATAGTGCTAGAGCTGCACCCCAAATTCAAAAATATGAATAGGTAAATAGAAACAAAAAGGGGGCGCTATTTTTGCAAACAATCAAAACATAAACCACAGAATAAAACAAACATCTATGGTTGCCTTAACATTAATATGTAGATATGTGCAATCTATATTGTGATAAATAAAAGTCCATAAGTTGTGCAGAAACAAAATGTCCATATAATGTGCAAAAGGGTTAATTCCAAAGATCCTTGTAAATTTCACTCTGATAAATACGTGGATAAATGTGATCAAAGAATGAGGATTTCCACCTTCACCAACTAAAACACCAGACAGTGAGTGTAAAAGATGGCTCCTTACCGCAACCAATTGACCCTTTTCGTTAAAAAAGTGGTCAAATCAAGGTGTGTGTCTCCACAGATGGTTAAAAGCCTGGATACTCTTGATTGGATATGTTAACCGTCATAGGGCAAAAAAACACAAGAAAAGCCGCCATAGCATAATAACGTTTAATTTAAAATAAATTAAATCACACAGTGCCGAGTGGCTCCTTACTGTTAGGGGTGCCCCACGTCCCGGCACTGAGGCTGAAGGCTTAGGTCTAGAAGAGAAATGTGTCCTTAGCTGGGGAAACAATCGCGTGTGTTCCACCTCACTGGAGTTGAGAACCAGCTGGACCGGAAGATGCTGTGCGTGGTCACGTGCCGCCTCGATGTACGTTTCAATATGTCGTCATCAGGAAGCACAGGAAACGTGGCGGCTTTTCTTGTGTTTTTTTGCCCTATGACGGTTAACATATCCAATCAAGAGTATCCAGGCTTTTAACCATCTGTGGAGACACACAGCTTGATTTGACCACTTTTTTAACGAAAAGGGTCAATTGGTTGCGGTAAGGAGCCATCTTTTACACTCACTGTCTGGTGTTTTAGTTGGTGAAGGTGGAAATCCTCATTCTTTGATCACATTTATCCACGTATTTATCAGAGTGAAATTTACAAGGATCTTTGGAATTAACCCTTTTGCACATTATATGGACATTTTGTTTCTGCACAACTTATGGACTTTTATTTATCACAATATAGATTGCACATATCTACATATTAATGTTAAGGCAACCATAGATGTTTGTTTTATTCTGTGGTTTATGTTTTGATTGTTTGCAAAAATAGCGCCCCCTTTTTGTTTCTATGTCCATATTCCCTTCTGAGATTCTGCCAGCTTTAGGCAAAACAATATGCTTCTACCATGGTCCTTGTGTCCCAACCAATGGTAAAATATAATACAAAGCTGGCCATACACTAGTAGTTTTTTAGTACATTCAATAATGCCATTAGAGGCTTGACGAATGTCATTCAAAAGTATTTCAAATCTTGTTTGCTTTTATCGTTTAATATTTAGAATGACTAGAAAGCAAAAAACAATATTTTTTTTTCAAGGACATTTTTCAATCCTACGTTTTTCCTTTTTTTTTTTTGCAGCTACTGTCAAAAACAATCAATTTGATCGTATTAACTATTAAAAAATCAAACAAATGTTCTGAAAACAAATTTTGTGCAAACAAAATTCTACCCATGTACGACCTGCTTTACACTGAGAACAGACATGTTCATTGTACAGGCACAAAGCAATGTTAAGAGTACTGACTGCAACTTTTTGCAAAGAATAATGGACATTAATAATGGGGGCCACAACCAATGATTTTCCACCGTTAGGCTTCTGTCGCATGGACGGTGGTTGAGCTGCGGACTTACCGCCCCAAGCGCTGTTCACATGCTGTAGCCGCAATGCTTTGAGTTGTGACTACCACAAATTTAACACACCGTGTCAAGTCGACAGACTGCACTGCCTATTAAACTTGATCATTCAAGTCAACAGGGCTATGCCACAACCTGGAGTGATGTATTACTCCCATTTAAAATTTCTGTTGGGAAAAAAAAATAGGCATTCATGGGGCAGTGGTAGCACCACTTGAATGCATGGAAGCAGCTGCTTAGTCGCATTATAAAAAACAATCCCCTTGCGCATTCAAGTCCTGTGCGTCTTCTGGTTAATTTACGGTCCAAATTCAGCCCAAAATGTACTGAAATCAGACCCGTTACGGTGAACAGGGACACACCGGACCCCTGCTGGGAGCCGCTCCGTGAGCTAGTGTGAACACAGCCTAATCCCATACAAACTAATTAGATTTTCTGCAGATTTTTGTCTTCAGATTTACCAAAACCATATAATATGATGTCAAACCTTATAATTTTTAATTTGTATGCAATCAAGCAGGCCCTTGTACTACATGGTTTTGGTAAATCTGAAGACAAAAATCTGCAGAAAATCCAATAGTGGGCCAGATTCAGGAAAGGTTACGCTGGCGGATCGAGTGATCCGCCAGCCTAACTGTGGCTTTGAGCCGGCGTTTCTGTTTTCTGTAACCAGAAAACAAGAAACGCCGGGTTGAAGTTCCGATGCGAGCAGCGTAACTGAGTTTCGCCATCGCATCGTTACTTCAACTTAAAAATGGCGCCGGGGGCGTTCCCGCCGATTTCCGCTCAAAAAATATGTTAATGAGCGGAAATCGGCAATTCACGATCGAAATCCGGCGCGACGCAATGACGATACGACGTTTCCGGACGGGATACGCGGCGCATAGATATACCTACATGGGGTTGGAGTATCCTATGTTAGGTATAGGCGTCGTCATCGCGTCGGAAAAAAAAAAAAAAACGTCGCTTGCGTAAAACGGTCATGAATGGGAATGTGACGTCATTGACGTTCATTCACAGATTTTGGAGCATGCGCACGGGGATGTTTTGACACTCGACGCATGCGCAGTACGTTGGCGGCGGGATCGCGCGTAGTTAGCATACTACACGCCCCGTACCCGCGACATTTGAATTCCGCCGGCTCATTTGTGATGCGCTGCCGCAACTTTAGGAGCAAGTGCTTCGTGAATGACAGCACTTGCTCCTAAAATTTCGGCAGCGCAACGCAAATCAGAAGCGTTACTCCAGAGCAAAGATGCTCTGGAATACGTGAATCTGGCCCAGTGTGTATAGGGTCTTAGTTTCTTAGCAATAGCACCATGAATGAAAAAGTTCAAGCAAGCTCTCAGTGTTTTTTTTTATAGAACAAGCTGATCTTACCTTACATGTTTCAAATGTGCTTTAATTAGTAGCAGGTTAAGACCCCTCTCACACTGGAGTTGTTTTTTAAGTGCTTTAGCACTAAAAATAGCACCTGAAAAAAGCCTCAGCTGCAATCACACACTGGGGCGCTGCGCTGGCAGGGCATCTAAAAAAAGTCCTGCCAGCAGCTTCCTTACAGGGCTTTAGGAGCGGTGAATTCACCGCTCCTAAAGCGCCCCTGCCCATTTAAATGAATGGACAGCGCTGGCAAAGTGCCGCTGTAGCGGCGCTTTGCGGGTGCTTGTAACTCTTTTTCGGCCACTAGCCGGGATTAAAATTGCCCCACTAGTGGCCAAAAAGCGCTGCAAATACAACGTTAAATCGCTGCTCGCAATTCTGGAGGAGAAAAAGGGGTAGTCCAGTCGTTACCTGCAGGCCCTGTGGAACAGGACTAGGACTCCCACCCGCCCTCTTTCCCCGACTTGTTCATTCCTCTACTTAGTTGGGGTAGGCGGTACACTTTGGTGGGGGTGGGTTAGCCACGCCCTGTGACCTTTGACCTCTGGGAAGCCGCCTCCTGACCTTTTTCTTAAAACAGTCTTGGTGTTGTTTAGTGGGGGAATAGTCATCCAGAATTGTCTGGATGGACACCGTGTAACATTTTGGGTTGATGTATTATAGCCAAGATGGCTTCATATTTATTAAAATTTTTGTTAATTTATTATCATATTACCCCTTGAACAACATCGTGGCCTAGGTTTAATTTTCCTAAAAGCAAACAAAATTGTTGAAGGAAAATAAATGGTTGTTGGTCTTTTATTTTATTAGTGACTGCTTTGTACTATGTCCCATGTCAGGCTGTAATGTTAAGCCTGACATGACACTGTGTGATTGTTGGATGACTGAGCGACGCGTCTGATTTTTGTCCAAATGGCGTGTGCCAGGATCTTGTCTTGCATACTAACGGTACGCAAATTGTCATTTGACAAACACGAACGTAGTGACATACTATCAGAGTACAAAGAGGAAGTTAATTTCTCAAGTGCCACCCTTTAGGCCCCTTCTGCTAATTTCGTGTTAGTAGAAGTTTGCTGAGCGTTCATTCGCGATTTTCAGATTGTACAAAACAAATGCCTTTTAACCACTTCAGCACTGCGTTGCTTTAACTGACAATTGCGCAGTCATGCGACATGGCTCCCAAACAAAATTGGCGTCCTTTTTTCCCACAAATAGAGCCTTCTTTTGGTGGTATTTGATCACCTCTGCATTTTTTTTTTGCGCTATAAACAAAAATAGAGCGACAATTTTGAAAAAAAGCAATATTTTTTACTCTTTGCTATAATAAATATCCCCCCAAAAAAATATAAAAAAATTGTGTTCCTCAATTTAGGCTAATACGTATTCTTCTACATATTTTTGTTTAAAAAAAAAATTGCAATAAGCATTTATTGACTGGTTTGTACACAATTTATAGCGTCTACAAAATAGGGGATAGTTTTATGGCATTTTTATATATATATATATATACTAGTCAGCGATTTTTTTTTTTTGTGACTGTGACATTATGGTGGACACATCGGACACTTTTGGCTCTATTTTGGGACCATTTACACATATACAGCGAACAGTGCTATAAAAATGCACTGTTTCTGTGTAAATGTGACTGGGAGTGGAGGGGTTAACCACTAGGGGGCTAGGAAGGGGTTGAGTATGTCCTAGGGAGTGATTCTAACTGTTAGGGAGCGTGGCTATGAGTAACACGTCACTAATCGCTGATACTGATGCGAGGGAACAGACGATCGGTGACCTGTCACTAGGAAGAACGAGGAGATGTTGTGTTTACACTGACATCTCCCTGTTCTTCAGCTCTGTGACGCAGGACACTGGCGGACATCGAATCCACAGGGACCACGGGCACGATCAAGGAGCTTGCGGCAGGGTTGGGCGCGCGACCACACATTGGTACATGTACGCCCATTTGCCTGTCCATGCCATTCTGTCGACGTATAAGTTCCTGAGGCGGTAGGCAAGCAGTTAAAATACGTTTGGCATAACTACATCAGTACCACCAGCACAGCAGCTTCATTATTATCCCAAGAAGATGAGAATTTTGACATTTCATCAATTGCTGCATATTCTAAATCTAGATTACGAACGGTAGTTTACAAGACCAAACTCTTCCCAATAGTTCCTTGATTCCGAGCATGCGTGTATGTACTTTCAACTTTTGTGTGACGGGCACTTGGGCACTAATCATTCGAAAGTCAGATGTGGAGTCATCGGTCGCCCAAAATGTACTAGCCTGTCATCCAACATTTGTTGTCCAAAAATTGGAAAACAATTGTCAAAAGGAGCATACTCACAGTAAGAATTTCGGACAACAGCCTGTCAAACGACAATCCCCTTACGAATTTCGCATTGTGCGTACGAGGCTTTAGACTCCCAGGGGAGCAGTAAAACCACAGCTCAGTTGCCTGCATTTTTAGCCACCAGTGTAAAAGTCTAAAACGTTGCAACTCTGGGTTCAAACTTGTTCGATGCAGGAACCGGCGCAATTCCAGTGTGGGTTCCTGCTTGGCATGTCACTGGCAGGCAGTTCACACTGTCCTCTGCGTAGCCACAGCTGTCCACAGCTTGATGGAAATATGGAACATCACAAAGCATGTATAGAAGAAGAGACTGTATTGTGAAGTTACCACTGAGAAAGGTCACCCAGTTACATATTTTAGCACTCATGCCATTGTCCATATATTCCATATGTTTGTGTTATTCCTGTAAAGCCAGCAAGAACAAATAAATAAGTACAGCAATGTGAGTCTGGCATACTTTTTTTATTTAGCATCAGTTTCAAAAACTTTATAATCCTCATGATTGTTAAACATTCATACATCTTGCAATAAAATCAGTAGGGGAAGATGGGTGTATTAGCATAAATAGCATGCCATGAAGTTCCAACAAATTCCACAGTGTTGTAAATAGTAATGAGACTCAGAGTCTTCTGCAGTAGTATGCACTTAGATTTTATGCAATAAATCAGGAATTATCATTCCAAAATGCTTATCCACGCATTTCTAATGGTAACAGCAGTACGCATAGTTCTATATACACTCACCGGACACTTTATTAGGTACACCTGTTCAATTGCTTGGTAACATAAACATAAACTACTAATCAGCCAATCCCATGGCAGAATCTAGGTGCATTTAGGGATCTATACGTGGTAAAGATGACTTGCTGAAGTTCAAACTAAGCATAAGAATGGGGAAGAAAGGGGATTTAAAGGGTCACTAAAGGATAAAAAAAATTGGGCTGGAATGACTGTTTACGGGGTATAGAGACATACAAGTTAACTGATTCCTTTTAAAAATAGATAAAAATCAATCATATAATCAACCTACAGTTCTAGTTTCGTTTTTGCTGTTATTTCCTGTCTCTCTGATGTACAGAGCCAGGGAGCCAATAGAGGGCAGTGATGGTTTGTCTAAATCCCCTCAGCACCAACCCAGTTTCAGTTTACACACAGTAATCACACCATCTTGATTAGTGACCACAGAGAGAAAGCTCCCAGCAGTGGGGTTATAAGGAAACAGACAACCAGGATGTGTGGAGATCAGAGCAGAATTACAGCAACGTCAAAGCAAAAAACAAACAATGAGGACATGAAAACAGCACTGCAGTAAGGTAAAGGAAGCTATTTAGCTAAAAAAAAAAAAAGTCCTTTAGTGACCCTTTAAGGACTTACATGCCTTGTTCTGCAAGGTGGCTATTTTGGTAGGGGGGCATCCCTTGTTATGCCTCAAACACACGACCAGACTTTCCAAGAAAATAAGTCAGACGGGCTTTTTTTCTCGGAAAGTCCGGCCGTGTGTAGCTTCCATCTGACTTTTTTCTCGGAAGTCTGATGGACCTATTCTCTATCTTTCCGACGGACTCACGGCGGACTTTTGCATGGTCAAAAGTTCGACCATGTGTACAAGGCATCAGAGTTTCAGTAGTAAAACATAGTAAATCTTACTCCTAAATTGTCATATCAAGATATTATGAGATAAGAATTCTTCTTTAGAAAGAAAACTTTTTAATAAATAGTAACACATTCTTAATAAGGGGCAGAAAATTACTCAGAACATAATGTAATATTTTCAATGATCATGTCAAATAAATTCCAGAAAACATCAAGCCTTTCTTCTTAGCAGCCTTTTAGGTAATACATTGATCAGCACAATTTGTAAGTGAATGGTAGGACTATGGATAATTATGGTCTATTAAGACTAATGTAGGTTTTACTTGCAGGTAGCACTGAGAGCAGCATACATCTTATCCATTATGGTCATTAAGTATGTATTTGTAGTAGTTCAACCCATTCAAAGCACACTATTATGACGGGAATAGTATCCCACTAGAGTCTATAGAGGTTCTTCTCAGTTTTTTTTACTCCATGAGCGAAAGAGTGCTGAATGATTGGCTGTGTGATCCAATGAGCATTGACAGGATGCATAGAGTGACTTTTAGTGGTGTTACCAAGTATGCCAAAAACCATCCCCTGGGGCTCCATACAGGTGTGTATACACCTGGAGCTGCAATGGGCTTAATCACCAGTTCGCTAATTACTGCTATGCAATTGTCTTCAGTTTCTTATGTCCAAACATCTCTCATCCCTCTAGTTACTTCTCCTAAGGGGCATCCTTTTGGTTTAAGAGTGGATCTCATGTGTGCGGCAGCAGCGATTCAGTTCACTTTCTGACCATTACAGTGCCAAATTCTTGTAGAAAATCTCATATATCCCACAGGCACATATGATGGAAGGACCATGTGTACCATTTCAGAAAAAAAGTCTGCAATAGGGTAAAGTATAGTTTAAAAGGTCACACTTGCAAAATTGATCTGGAGCATGCAAATAATTTATTATAATTTTGTTATAAATTATTTTCTTTCCTAAATGTGGTGTACAGCAATATATTCTGTTTCCCTAGATAAAAAATACAGGGCGCATTTACACTGTGTGCGGGGACTGGCGTCTTTCATGCTAGATAAACGCCGGTCACCGCAAAGGCATGTAGAAATGCTTAGAAATGCAGACATGGTGCAATTTTTTTTCAGCACAATGGATAGCACTGCAGATCATCGTAGTGCAATTACGGTTTCCACCTCATCTCCTTAAAATCGATTTAATGTACATAAGGCACCAAGTGAGTTTGGTTACCACCTTAACCGCTTCTCCACCGCCGGTGACGCGTCATATTCGGCTCCCCATCACACAATGCTACGGAAGTGACGTAGCGGCCAACTGCGCATGCGCGATGCGTTCCAAACGCAATTGTGATGCGTTCCAATGGATTTACGACAGTGCACACCAGCGAAGCCGTCATTCTTGGCGACGTGGACTTAGAGGTAAGTGGCCAGTCGGCCTCATGTCCTCGCTCGGCCTCCTGGCTCTTTTTTTTAACATCCTCCAATCCACGGGGATGTTAAGGAAAGAGCCTGGATGCCGAACGAGGTTTCGCTGGTGTGCACTGTCGTAAATGCATTGGAACGCATCGCAGATGCGTTTTGGAAGGCATCGCGCATGCGCAGTTTGCCGCCACAGCACTTCCGCAGCAGTCTGTGATGGAGCGCGGAGTATGACGGTGCACTGGCCATCATATAATGGCCGGACGGTGGAGCTCTTGTTCTTGGCAGGCGTCATATGGTGTCCTCACCTTCCCGAGCCACTAGGGGGTGCGCGTGCTCCCGCCGCGGCACTGGGAGCCCAATGCACGTGCTCGGCAGCCGCGATGTCCGCCGGGCACTCGCGATTTCCCAGTAACAGAGCAGGACCGTGGATCTGCGTGTGTAAACACACAGATCCATGTCCTGTCAGGTGAGAGGAGACCGATGTGTGTTCCCAGTACACAGGAACACCGATCTGCCTCCTCCCCTTGTGAGTCACCTCCCCCTACAGTTAGAATCACTCTCTATGACACATTTAACCCTTTGATCGCCCCCTAGTGTTAACCCCTTCCCTGCCAGTCACATTTATACAGTAATCAATGCATTTTTATAGCACAGATCGCTGTAAAAATGTGAATGGTCCCAAAATAGTGTCAAAAGTGTCCGATCTGTCCACCGCAATATCGCAGTCATTAAAAAAATAAGAATAAAAAAAAAATGCTATAAATCTATCCCCTAATTTGGAGACGCTACGACTTTTGCGCAAACCAATCAATATGCGCTTATTGCGATTTTTTTTTTCTTTTTTTTTACCAAAAATATGTAGAAGAATACATTTTAGTCTAAACTGAGAAAAAAATGGATATTTATTATAGAAAAAAGTAAAAAAAATTTTTTTTTTTTTTAAAACTTGTCACTCTTCTTTTGTTTATAGCGCAAAAAATAAAAATCGCAGAGGTGATCAAATACCACCAAAAGAAAGCTCTATTTGTGGTGGGAAAAGGGACCAAATTTTTTTGGGTACAGAATCGCACAATTAAATTGTCAGTTAAAGCGATGCAGTGATGTATCGCAAAAAATGGCTTGGGCAGGAAGCGGGTGAAAGTGCCCAGTATTGAGGTGGTTAATCAGCCACAGAACCTGTGTAATTCATGGGTTCAGTTTGGGGATGGGGTGGCACCCCTAACTGCAATGCTGTAGAGCAGTGGTCATCAACCCTGTCCTCAGGGCCCACTAACAGGCCAGGTTAGCAAGATAACTGAAATACATCACAGATGATATAATTTGCTGCTCAGTGCTTGCAGTATTCTAGTCTGCATCTCCCCAAGGTAATACATCAAATCTGGCCTGTTTTGCCCCTTTACACAGGGCAGCGGAGGTGCGGTTAGCGGCGCGATTTCTAGCGACGCTATACCGTCGTATTTACCATGATATTCGGCCGCTAGCGGTGCGGTTTTAACCCCCGCTAGCGGCCGAAAAAGGGTAAATACCGCCGGCAATGCGCCTCTGAGGTTTCCCACTGATTTCAATGGAAAGAAGCAGTATAGGAGCGGTAAACACCCCGCTTCTATACCGCTCCAAAGATGCAGCTAGCAGGACTTTTGAAGCGTTCCTGCTAGCGCGCCGCTTCAGTGTGAAAGCCTTCAGGCTTTCACACTGAAGACTACAGGGCACATTTTTTTCAGGCGGTATTTTAGCGCTAAACCACCTTAAAATCATGTCAGTGTGAAAGGGGCCTTAGTGGGCCCTGAGGACAGGGTTGATGAACACTGCTGTAGAGAGACATGAAGGAAGTGCCACTATGTGACATGACAAATAAAGTAATAATAAACCCAGAATGCTAAATGTAACATTTTGCAGATTAGCAATCAGATGGTGGTGGTGACTGCGATAGTTTTTTTTAATTTTTTTTAAGCTTTTTCCTTCAGTTTTTACCTGGTGATCTGGCCAGTAACACACCTCTTGTAGTAGAGCATCTCCATTCTATATAAAGGAGCAACAGATACACCACTGGGCAGCAGCTTCCTCAGTCTAGAGAGAGGGGAGTGTTAGATTGACTACCAGATTTAGATACACTAACATATTGAAGCCAAACTCCAGCTAATACAGATAAAACAAATAGGCAGCGCCAAGAATAGTACCGTGCAATTCCAAGTAAATTTATGTCAAACATAAATGCTCAAATACATCAATAAAGTTCATGAGTTAAAATAGTATAGTAAGATGTCCTTTTGGATGAAACGTACGTAGGGTGGAGATATATCGATGATGTCATTCTGCTGCTTCTTGATGTTGTGCAGCGGCTTGTTATGTGAGTTTGTTTTTCTTTCTTTTTGTGTAATGGATGCTTGCTGGCACTCTTTTATAAATACTACACTAAAAGCATATTTTACTGGCTCATGTGGTGAGCTTTTTCCTTTGATAGCGTGTGGTGTGAATTCACCTGCTCTCTAATTTTGAACCATAAATACAAGCTAAAAAAATACCTTTGCAGTGGGGCCCCTGGCAGCAAGGGAAGTTCCCACGTGTTTGTTTTTGCCTAGGAGTAGAGAAATAAGGTGTAATACTTGCCTTATGGTCGCTCCAGCAGGGTTCCTTCAGCGTTTGTTCTGGTACGGTGAAGCCTCCTCTCCAGAGTCTTCCTGACCGACATTGCACTCTTGCCTTCTCCACATACAATATAGGGTTAATAGCCCTGCATTGTATGTGATGATGTAGAGCAGGGGTGTCCAAACTTTTTTCAAAGAGGGCCAGATTTGATGAAGTGAACATGCGTGAGGGCCGACCATTTTGCCTGACATTCTCAGTGTGTTCGTCCGAGCACTAATACACGACCCAACAAGAATTCCGTTGCCTTTGTGGTTGTGTGTGGTGAAGAGATGTGCTCAGGCGTGGTATTTGTATATGCCGTTTTTATCGGTGTATAACATGCACCTTCGCTTTAAAAAATCTTAAATTTTAAATAAGGGTCACTGCCCATCAATACAGCCTCACAAGTACCATAAATGCAGCACCCCGTTGCCCTGAATGCAGCACCCCCCTTGCCCTGAATGCAGCACCCCCCTTGCCCTGAATGCAGCACCCCCCTTGCCCTGAATGCAGCACCCCCCTTTCAATGAATGCAGACTCACCCATGCAGCCTGATACATTCATCTGCAGCATTGGAGAAGACAGGGAGGGGACGGGACGAGTGCCGACAGACATTTAGGATAATGTTCCTGTTTTATCGGCGGCCTCTTTAATCAAAAGTGCGCCTCCTGTGACAGACAGAACAGTCATCCAATGGCAGCGCAGGAGACAGACTTCCTTTTACACCGGACGCCATGTAAACAGGAAGTACTCCTGTATGCACAGCGCTCGTCCCACCTCCTCCAAGGCAGCCAGCATGTATTTCTTTTGTGGATTCGTTGGGGGCCACAAAAGACATACATGTCAAAATGACCAGGCGGGCCATCCGAAACCGGAACGTGGGCCGGCCCAGAGCGCCAAAGGGAAAGGAGAACAGCAACAAGGCCAGCCACAGTGGGGGGGGGGGGTAGGATGGGCAATACAGCCTTTTCATCTTCCATTTTTCTGCTCTTCCATCTGAGAGTTGGGCTTTTATAATAAGAAAAACATATTTCTTGTTCTGAACATAGGAGCTCGTACAAAATGTCACCTTCAGCCCCACCTGCTGCTGAATTCTGGTACTGAGGTGCGACCATAATATTCCAGGTTATTTTTTTAAGCAGGTTATAACTCAGCCAGAGATACCAATAAAAGTATAAAGTATAAAGGGGTCCTACAGAATGATTTGGGAGCTAAGAAGACAAGCCCTCTGTTTTTAAAGCAAAAGGGGCCTTGAAAAAAAAGGATTACATTTTTTTTTTGGAAATGCCCTGTAATTTTGGTTCAACTCAGGGTGCTAAAGTCATGGCAAAGGAGGCACAACTATCTCATGGGCACATTGTGATCTGTTTTGATACATTGTTACCAGTGGTATGAATGCTATTGCTGCTTGTGATAAACTAGTTTATCATAAACTGAGAAAAATGTACATGCTAAACACATTGAAAGCAGGAGATGACAACTGATTACAACATTTGATCTGCGTATTTTTCTGTTCTTATCTCTCTACTGTGGCATACAGCTGTGTTCATTACATGCTGTAAAAACCTAAACTCCCACCTGCAGTTCTCTTACACTGACATGAATAATGGAGGTCTAGATCTGCCAAATTAGAACTTAAATCTAGATGCAAATTACACTTTAATAGGTGTATTCACATCAGTATGCTTAGTAAATAATCTGTTAAAGTGCACCTTCAGGAACTTTGCATATCAACAATTGTTACTTTCCTATATCTAATAAATGTTTATAGACCACTAGCAATATTTATACAAGCCGCAACGAGAGGCTTTTCCTAAACTTCCCCTAAACTGTCCAGTTATTTGTTATAAATGGAGTAGACGTTCTTCATAGATAATTGCCTTGTGAATGGTGCCATCTACTGGCAGGTGGCTATAAAGAATGTCCAATCCTGCATTCCAATGAATTCCTTTGTTCTCGCAGGCTTGTAATTCAAATGTGTTTACATTTTACTGTTTATGATAATAATGAATAAGTGTGAGTAATGGTACAAACTCTCTGTGGATAGGAAATATACAAAGCGGTACATTTAAAGTCTCCTGTGGTGAGCTAATCCTTACATAAAATGATATACAATAAGGAAAGAAGAGCTCTGGTCTTTTGGAAAAGCCGCAGTTGCACAGAGCTCTCGAAAATAATTACCATTTTTTTTCTCCTATTCACTGTTGCATTTGCAGACCGGTGTAACTAAGAATTGTGACATTTTTAGTCGGTTGTATGATTAAATAATATGACTTTTAAAGTAGAACTATATATTTTGTTTTCACTTTGGATAGAGAGGGTTATTACCCTTGTCAGATATTTTTTTTTGCCATCTATGTCCCATTGCAGAGATTCTTCTTCATCACTTCCTGTTACATAGCCAAACAGGAAGTGAGAGGAAATTTCTGCCAATTAAGGGAATTCTATGGGGCTCCCCAGGTCACCATAACGAGTGTCCCCATTGGAATATTTCCCTGCTAAGGGCCCTTTCACATGGGCTGATCAATCAGCTCTGCCTGAAAAACTGAAACTCCATTCACCTCTATGGAGCGGCGGATGTCAGCGGGGACGTGTCCGCTGACACCCGCTGCTATCCGATCCTAACCTCTTCACCAAAACCACGATGGTGGTCCTATTTTCCATCCGTCTGGTGGATCTGATTGGATGGGTTTGGATGAAAATTGACAATCTGTTTGTTTTTACCTGATCTCCCCATAGAAAGTGGGACTCTGTCCATCTTTGCTCTTCTCAGTAAACGGATCGGACCTGCTCAGCAGGGATCACCGTAGCAATCCCCCACTGAGCAAGTGGATCCTGCAGAACGGAGGCGACCATGTCAACCCAAACCCAAACCCAAAATTTGGGATTTTCTTTTACCTTCAATGATAATGGTAAACAGTTCATATAGAGAGGGAGACAGCAATAAAAACTGAAAGGTGTTGTAATCCCTCTGCACTCTATTCAAAACTAAAAAAAAAAGTTTTGCCTTTAGTTATACTTTAGGGATTTGTATCCTGTTTGGATTGTTAATAATAGTAGGGGACAAATTAAATGGATATGCTCAATGTACTCCTATTATAGGCTTTGCTCGCTTAACCATTCGCTTACTGGGCACATAAACCCCCTTCGTGCCCAGGCGAAATTTCAGCTTCCGGCACTGCGTCGCTTTAACTGACAATTGCGCGGTCGTGCGACGTGGCTCCCAAACAAAATTGGCGTCCTTTTTTTCCCCACAAATAGAGCTTTCTTTTGGTGGTATTTGATCATCTCTGCGGTTTTTATTTTTTGCGTTATAAACAAAAAAAGAGCGACAATTTTAAAATATATATACATTTTTTACTTGTTGCTATAATAAATATCCCAATTAAAAAAAAAACTTTTTTTTCTCAGTTAAGGCCGATACGTATTCTTCTACGTATTTTTGTAAAAAAAAAAAAAAAATCACAATAAGTGACTGCTTTGCACAAAAGTTATAGCGCCTACAAAATAGGGGACAGAATTATGATTTTTTTTTTTTATATATTTTTTTTTTACTAGTAATGGCAGCGATCTGCGATTTTTATTGGGACTGCGACATTACGGCGGACACATCGGACACTTTTGACACATTTTTGGCGCCATTCACATTTATACAGCGACCAGTGCTATAAATATGCACTAATTACTGTATAAATGTGACTGGCATTGAAGGGGTTAACACTAGGGGGTGAGGAAGGGGTTAAATGCATTGCCTGGGTGTGTTCTAACTGTGTGGGGGGAGGGGGGTGACTGGGGGAGGTGACCGATGCTGTGTCTCTATGCACAAGAGACACAGATCGGTCTCCTCTTTCCCTGACAGGACGCTGTTGACGTATTTTGTCAATAGCGCAGACCCGAAGTGGTTAAAGTATGAGTTTAGTAAAAAAATAAAAAAATAAGCACAAGGGACATTGCTTACAATCAATATAATGTGTCCCTTGGGCTGCAGGCTGGTACTTTAGTTAAACACTCCCGTCCTTCAATGCCTCGTTTACCTCTGCTGCCATAATAAGTGCGGAGGGGGTTAATATAGCCAAGGGACCTTTCATATGTGTAGCACCCTCTAGTGTAGTACTGTGTTTTGGTAAGAGTAGGTACATTTCCAGGCTTGGTTGCCAGCCAAGTCTGGGGGTGTTTTGATATGGGTCTGGAAGTGGCTTAAGGTAGAGCTGCATCACCAGGACCTCCTACTTCTTTCCAGAATGTTCTGGTGTTTTCTGGAAGGAGAGGTGGAGAGGGGAGGTGGAGTTGCTTGGGGTATTTTAAGGCGCCTTGACCAATCCCCAACTTGGATTACCAGGGGCAAGCCTCCTTAATCCTAGGGTCAGCCTAGCTGGGAAGGGGTTTGTTTGGGAGGAAGCTGGAGATGAAGTGCCGGGCTGTCGTGGCTTTGGAGGGAGCTCCCCAGTCTGGGGTGGGGGGGGGGGGCGGGTGACCTTGGGCCTGGGTACGGACAGGACCTTCTGAGAACACGTGGATGTGTCCTGAACTGGGGGCATGGGAGCAAGGAGAGGACAGTGGGAGAGAGAACTGCCAGGAGAGAGCCGTCTGGGATGGGTGCATAACCAGAAGAGTGGACTGTGGAAGCATGGGCAGGAGAGAAAGAGAGGCAATTGCAGCCAGGAGGACTGGCAGGGCCTGAAGAGGTGGTACTGGGAGCACTAGCACTAGCACTAGTAAGGACTGTCATATTTTTGCTACATCATAGGGATCCTAAGTCCCTAACCAAAAAGGGAGCTTTCAAGGCCTGCCTGAGCCAGTCTCAGGCTTAAACATGTGCTAGTTGGCCCTGGAAATATAAGTAAGTGATATGCTGGAGGTGTTGAGAATAGTCTGAAAGCAAGTGTTGTTCTGGAGTAAAGACTGGAGTGTATATAGTTGGTCCCGTGTAAATATTCTGCAATTCAGTGGGCATCCCATACAAGTTATTTCCCCTCAATAATAATAATAAAAAAAAAAAAAAAAAGTCCATGGACTGTTTTCTGTCTAAAAAGTGACTGGAAATCATGTGCCTGGCTGGGCGGGGTGACAGGTGGACTACAACACTCAGTAGCCCTCACAAGGGTACCAATACATATGTACTCATCAAGAGTGCCAACCATGCCCACCCTTTCCTCCCACATCCTCTATTAATAGTGAATCTCTATATTTCTAACATGAATTTACTATATTCTGTAGATTATGGAGTTGCATACTACAATTTTTACCTATACTATTACCATTATCTCTTATAGAAGCCCATTATACTACGGTTGCCATATTTCGTTCTATTTTGGGGCCCCAGCCATTATGGATAGGCTTTCATGCACCCAGGGGGCCTTGTGGGGGTACGCGTTGATGGCACACGCCCCCTCAGTTCCCTCGCCTGACACTACCGGTGGACTCTATGGCTCTATGGGCCACGACATGCTCCTAGACACAGCACGCCTGTCTAAGTTTTACTATAGGATCGGTTGTTTGAGATATATATATCAATCCCTCTGCCATATGTTTAGTATTATGGACCCCTATTTATTATATTTCTTACAATTTTTGTTTCCATTTTAGATATGCATCACGCGCTTGCTCCTGACGAGTGGTAACATCAAAACCACGAAACGCGTAGAGCTAACTATAAGCAGCATCTATGTGTCCTAAATCCCATATGTGACATGCAATTTTACTGGTGGCACTTATATTGAGGTGCTACCACCCTAGGACCCCTTTCTAACCTTATATTGCCACCCAGGGAGGTTTTGAGGCTAAGTCCAAATGTGTAGTCGATCTGTACCCTAATACTTTATATGTATGTGTTGATCAATTTTACTTTATGGGAATTTTACAAACATCATCAAATTTTGTCTTATTATATATTTATGGTCCTTAATACTATGAATCATTATTAATTTAATGTAATTACTGTTTACCTATACCTAATTAAAATATTTATATGTACAATTATATTGATGGCTGTTTTTCCCCAAACTGCGCACTCCACATAAAGTCCCAACTTGTTCCTAGTATTCCAATTCCCTGTTCCTTTACATTCTTTATTTTATGCATCAGACCGGGACGGAGGCACATGCTCCCTTTTTGGCCATGACCTCACTTAAAATCCCAATTGTTTCTTCTTTTTTATTAATAGAAGCTG
Organism: Rana kukunoris; assembly: GCA_029574335.1. Taxonomy (NCBI): domain Eukaryota; kingdom Metazoa; phylum Chordata; class Amphibia; order Anura; family Ranidae; genus Rana; species Rana kukunoris. The sequence goes on along the minus strand of CM056059.1, from coordinate 50,677,996 downwards.
ATGTAGCGATACTCCCTCAGGAGCCACTGGTTGATTTGTGATAGGCGTATTATGTTACCTTCTTGCGTTGTCTAGGGGTAAATTAGTGAGCAGAGCGAATGTCCAGACATAAGGTTTTCCAAATGCTTTATTTCTTGGGTCCAACACGACCAACATCAACAGGAGGTATATAGGACAGGTTGATGAAGTAGAGAAAACCTTGCAGTATCAGGCTTGGATAAACAGGAGAGCAAGCCTGCTCTCAGTAACAATATATTTTGTTGCCACTCTAGCCAGAGTGGGTGAAGTGATCCCCGGACAGACTTCTGCCACAAGTCTGGCAGCCGGAGTTCCACCTTAAGGTTGCTGAAAGGAACAGGTCCTTGCTGTGGGCCTGGCTCTGATTGGTCTTAAGATGCCAGATGAGGCCTCTGCCACAGGCTCTATGCTGACAATGTGAACAGCAGAGCGAATCCCTCCAGCCAATTACATTTGGGTCACCGGTTGACAGTAGAAATGTACCTGTCAGTGTGTCGGTCACCAGATCCCCGATGGTTCGTTCAAATCTCTCAGATAACCTGCCTCCGGGTTCTCCTCGAGCCGACTCCCCACCACACAGCCAGCGGCCTAGGATCTCTCTCTTGGTGGTGAGGGGGGACCCAGCAAGTCACTGGGGCCCCTCGGCAGCATCCGCCAGGAACTCTGCGTAACTTTCGACCCCGGTCTGGTAGGCCATATCGCCAGGGTCTGTTGGATGCGCTCACCCTGAAGGTAGGTGCCGCACCTGGAACCAGGAACCCGCGAAAGAACCCTGAAAAACTCCTCCAATTGGCTGCTGGGGAAAAGTGGCTCTGTTAGAACCCCTCTGTCATCCGGGGGTGAGATTGACACCCCCGGAGCGCAGGCTGACCCACAGGATAGTTCTAAAATGACAGCAGCCCAATTTAGCAAAATTAAGAGAGAGCAACATAACTCTCTCACTCCCCACTAACTTTAGCGTAGTGGCAATACTGAAAGTAAGGGGCGCTACACTGATAAATGAATGAAGAAGGCAGATCTTTCATTCATCCACCCATCCTCTATTTATATATCACTTTTTGATTCATGGAAGTTGTATTAGGGCTGAAAGGACAGACCTAATAGGCACTCTTGATGTATATGACAGGTTCCTCAGCCCTAATAACCCCCATCACAAAGAAAGATTACTGGGGCAGTGGGTCAATGGAGGATGAAAGATTTAAACTAAAGAATGAACCCACAGCACAAGGGACACATCACATTGACTGTAAGTAATGTCCCTTGTGCTGTTTTTTTCTCTAAACTTAAGCTTTATTGGAATCTGTGATATTTTTTCTTACTGTATACACTGATAGCCCGTGTTCAAATTTCTCCTAAACTGTATAAGTGCTGAATTGCTATTTTGTATTTAAAACACAACAAATATCACCTGTTAAAAAAAAGAATATAGCATATATTTATTTTTCCTGTTTTTACTATGTGTGTATGGGTAGTCCTGTAAAGCTGCCCGGTGTCAGCAACACACTGTGAAAACAGCAGTCCACATCTCTAGTGTGCTACTAAGACAGGACAGCTTTTACAGTACTATGCACACACACATAGTAAAATTTAAAAAGCATTATTGCATGCTGTGCTTTGTGAAGTGCAAAGAAAGAGGGGGGCAGATCCACAACACAGAAACTGGTGCCTGTCAAAGACACTGTAATGATGCAGCTGGAAGCCAGAAGCAAGGTTCCCGCTGTACTTCCCAGAAGCAGCTCAGTGGATCTTACAGATAGGAAAACAGTTGCTGATGAAACAGGAATTATAGTAGATTTTACCAGTCAAAAATGAAAAAACATATTTGTGCCTGGAGGTGAGTTTTTAGATGTTGTACTGGCAAAGTCAGAATTTGCATATAACTGCCTGCCTTTATCCGTATTGATTGGTTTTCACTGACGGTAACTTCTGCTTATGTATTCTTCAATGATTCTCCCAGTTTGAATTGCCCATATACATAGGTGTGGGAGGCCTATTGCATTAGAGTGTGCACCCCAAATCTTAAACACATACACCTTTCTCTGCAGCCTCAGCTGCACAGGCAGTGAAGGAATCGGTCTGTGCTGAGTGTCTTCCTATTCATTTACAAATTGAAGCATAGAGAGCGCATTTTATATGCTTCAGTTATAAATGGACACAGTGAGCAAATGTGTTCATTTAGAAAAGGAAGGGGCAGGTAAATTACATATTTACTAGCCCCTTTCTCTGCTTTCTATCCTAAAACATATCTTGCAGCAGCCGGGAGGAGAAGAAGGAGGGTAGTTGGCAGCACTGCAGGGCGGTGGGGAGCCCGGGCAGTAGGAGGATACTATTTCATGTTTTTTTGTGCTTACATGGCTGTGGTTGCCTGGAAGTCAGCCGGGGGGAGCTGAAAGCCACATGCCAAGAAAGCCCATTTTACTGCCGTGGGAAAGGGTAACAGCCAGGGAACTAACAATTTGACAGCTGGCAGAGGCTCATCAAAGGCCAACTTGGCAGCGGACAGCAGACAAACCCACCATAGGCAGGCTTAGCAGCAGACAGTGGATCATCAAAGGCATGCTTGGTAGCAGACAGTGGATCATCAGAGGCAGGCTTAGCATTAGACAGTGGATCACCATAGGCAGGCTTGGCAGCAAACAGCGGATCACTATCTGTAGGCGTTGGGCAGAATAAACCACATTGGCAGGCGTTGAGGCAGACTAAACCCCATTGGCAGGCGTTGAGGCAGACTGAACCCCATTGGAAGGCGTTGAGGCAGACTGAACCCCATTGGAAGGCGTTGAGGCGGACTGAACCCCATTGGCAGGCGTTGAGGCAGACTGAACCCCATTGGCAGGCGTTGAGGCAGACTGAACCCCATTGGCAGGCGTTGAGGCGGACTGAACCCCATTGGCAGGCGTTGAGGCGGACTGAACCCCATTGGCAGGCGTTGAGGCGGACTGAACCCCATTGGCAGGCGTTGAGGCGGACTAAACCCCATTGGCAGGCGTTGAGGCAGACTGAACCCCATTGGCAGGCGTTGAGGCAGACTGAACCTCATTGGCAGGCGTTGAGGCAGACTGAACCTCATTGGCAGGCGTTGAGGCAGACTGAACCTCATTGGCAGGCGTTGAGGCAGACTGAACCTCATTGGCAGGCGTTGAGGCAGATTGAACCTCATTGGAAGGCGTTGAGGCAGACTGAACCCCATTGGCAGGCGTTGAGGCAGACTAAACCCCATTGGCAGGCGTTGAGGCAGACTGAACCCCATTGGCAGGCATTGAGGCAGACTGAACCCCATTGGCAGGCATTGAGGCAGACTGAACCTAATTGGCAGACATTGAGGCAAACTGAACCCTATTGGCAGGCTTGACTTCATCGGCAGGCATTATCATGTACCTGGTGCTGTAGGCCAATAGAGAGAGGGCTTTCCTTGCGGCTAAGTTCCATATTCTCCTGAAGGTGAAGCAGGAGTCAGGCCCAAAGTAAGACAGGTTGCCTGCTGGAATGCTTGCAGTGGAACTCAGGCGTATGTATAGCTGATGGTGGTGTCTGCAGACAGGTGGCACCTGTGAGACATAGCAGGTCTTTGGTAGCACAGAGAGAAGTTGGTTCGAAGCCAAGATCAGGTGCCAGGTGTGTTTCATAGCAAACGTGGTCAGGTGGATAGCCAGGGTCACACGCAGGAGAGCAGGAAGAGAAGATCCAATAATCAAGCCAAGATCAGGTCAGGAGGTGGGCAGGAGACAGGTTCAGGATAAGCCAAGTCGGTAACAGGAAATCACAGGAGCAAGAAAAACGCAGGAACAATGCACTGGAGGAACCGAAGATCAACCAGCAACTGCTGATACTGACTGGCTTTCTTATAAAGGCACCAAACTAAGCTTGGGACGTGAGTGCGTATGAGTGGTCCAGCATGTATCCATGTGTGCAGCTGTTTGCCAGTGTTTGAAGGCCCTGGAGCACCAGGACAATGGAATAACCTACAAAATGACCCCATTTTGGAAGGCAAACACCCCAACGTCTATTCTATGAGGCATTATGAGACCTTTGAATGGTTCATTTTTTTTCCACAAGTCACCGGAAATCTTATAAAAAAAAAAAATTAAAACCTATGTTTTACACAAAGTTGTCAATTTAAAAGATATTTCTAACACATAGCATGTATATAGCAAAAATGACACCCCAAAATATATTCTGCTTCTCGTCCCGAGTATGGCGATACCACATGTGTGAGACTTTTACACAGCCTGGCCACATAGAGAGGTCCAACATTAAAGTAGTACCTTCAGGCGTTCTAAGAGCATAAATTACACATCTCATTTCATTTCTTCCCATCACACTTTTGAAGGTCCTGGAGCACCAGGACAGTGGAGTTACTCACAAAATTACCCCATTTTGGAAAACAAACACCTCAAGATATATTCTATGAGGCATGGGCTGTAGATAGGTACTTGGGTAATCTGATGGGCTGCAGATAGGTACTTGTGTACTCTAATGGGCTGCAGATAGGTGAACTTGGGTAACCCAATGAGCTGCAGATAGGTACTCTGATGGGGCGACAGGTGCTCGGGTACTCTGAAGGGCTGGTGACAGGTACTCAAGTACTCTGGCTTGAGTGCGTACAGGTGTAAGGGGGCAGGTGACATATACAGGTGTGAGAAAAGTGATTGATGCATACAGTGTGTACAGGAGTGAGGGGGGTGCTGCTGAGTGTATACAGGTGCAGGGCCGCCATCAGGGGGGTACAGGCATTACACCTGTAAGGGGCCCGGGGGTCCCCAGGGGCCCGGAGGCCACCAAGGGCCCCAGATGGCAAGTCCTTTTTTTTTTATAAAAAAAAATATATTTTTTTTATAAAAAAATATATATTTTTTTTATAAAAAAATATATATTTTTAATATATTTTTCTTTTATTTTTTATTAAAGGGCCAATTTTTTTTCTTTTATTTTTTTAGAGGTCCAGAGGTCCCCAGGGGCCCGGAGGCCACCAGGGCCCCAGATGGCAAGCCTTTTTTTTTTATAAAAAAATATATTTTTATAAAAAAAATATATTTTTTTAATATATTTTTATTTTATTTTTTATTAAAGGGCCAATTTTTTTTGTTTTATTTTTTTAGAGGTCCGGAGGTCCACAGGGGCCCGGAGGCCCCCAGGGCACCGGATGGAAACCCCCCCTTTTTTTATTTATTTTCTATAAAAAATATATATATTTTTTAATATATTTTTATTTTATTTTTTTTTATTAAAGGGCCATTTTTTTAGGGGTCTAGGGTCCCGTAGGCCACCAGGGCCCCAGATGGCAACCCCCTATTTATTTATTTTTTTATAAAAAAATATATTTTTTTATAAAAAAAATATATTTTTTTAATATATTTTTATTTTATTTTTTATTAAAGGGCCAATTTTTTTTCTTTTATTTTTTTTATATTATTATTAAAGGGCCCAGAGGTCCCCAGGGCCCCCGGATGACAATCCTCCTTTTTTATATTTTTTTTTACTTTTTTATATTATTTTATTTCTTTTTTTTAATATATAGATGCATTTTTATTAAAGGGCTCAGAGGTCCCCAGGGCCCTATGTGTCAAACCCCCTTTTTTTATAATTGTATTTTTTATTTTTGTTTAATAAAAAATAAAAATATAAAAAAATATATAAAGGGCCCAGAGGTCCCCAGGGCCCTGGAAGGCAACCCCCTTGTTTTTTTTTATATATATATACAGTGCGGAAAATAAGTATTTGAACACCCTGCTATTTTGCAAGTTCTCCCACTTGGAAATCATGGAGGGGTCTGAAATTGTCATCGTAGGTGCATGTCCACTGTGAGAGACATAATCAAAAAAAAAATTCCAGAAATCACAATTTATGAATTTTTAACTATTTATTTGTATGATACAGCTGCAAAGAAGTATTTGAACACCTGAGAAAATCAATGTTAATATTTGGTACAGTAGCCTTTGTTTGCAATTACAGAGGTCAAACGTTTCTTGTAGTTTTTCACCAGGTTTGCACACACTGGAGGAGGGATTTTGGCCCACTCCTCCACACAGATCTTCTCTAGATCAGTCAGATCACCCTTTTAAAGGACACAGAGGTCCCCAGGGCCCCGGACGGCTACCCCCCTTTTTTATATATATTTGTCTTTATTTCTTCTTTTTCCAAAGAGCCCCCCGCTTCTCAATTCGCGGCAGCAGCCCCCCCCCCCCCCGCTTCTCAATTTCATGCAGCAGCACCCCCCCCCCCCCCCGGTTCTCTGCTCCAGGGGGCCCATGCCTGAAGCTGTGTAAGGGGCCCCAAAATTCCTGATGGCGGCCCTGCGTACAGATGTGAGGGGGGCTGAGTGCAGATTCGGTGAGATGGTCTGTGGGCAGGCCCTGGGAAATGTTGGTGCTCAGGCTCGGGGGGGGGGGGGGGGGGGGGGGGTTAAGGCCTAAAGCTGTGTAAGGGGCCCAAAAATTTCTGATGGCTGCCCTGGAATTATCACCTGTACTTTTTGGCTGTTTACAAGCAAGAGAAGGTAAAACAAAAAATTAACATGCACTAAATCATAATTCCTGAACTATTTTTTAGTAGTTAGTTAATTAACTTACTTGATGGTTCCTTACATTTCTCAGGGACTTCAGTGATAAGATAGTTTGTCCATCTTAACTCCACATAATTCCCTCCACCTCATAGTTCTCTCCCTATTTCCAGCACATTCATACTGCCTCCTCTCAGTGCAGCCGGTACCAACACTTCAGAACATTCATCACTTTTACACCAATCCTGTCAACTAATCTCCTCTATTTTCAAAACCAACACGTTCACCACACACCTGACCATTCATACATCTTTTTACGTTTTCCATTACCCCCATCTACACAGATAACATTACTCGCCCTCTACAACATCTTTTGCTTAATGCGCCACAGCTTACCTTGTCCCTAATCCAGGTCATTTGTTAAATCCAGTCATAATATAAATAGGATATATTTACTGTATTTATTGGCGTATAACACGCACAGGTGTATAACATGCACCCTAACTTTAAGAGGGAAGTTTCAGGGAAAAAAACTTTCCGCGCCCCCCAGCGTATAACACACAGGCACAGTTTACCCTCTATTTTCAGGGTAAAAAAGTGAGTGTTATACGCCAATAAATACAGTACTTAAGGGTCAGTGACAAGAGTTCTGCTCATTGCAATCTGAAAATCACCATTTATCTCTAGTTTTACTTAAAGCCCACATCATGTTTTTTCCAAATTTGACTTCTCATTCTATATTTGAGAAAAATTTGTTTGGTTGATTTCCAGCATAGACAACACTCCGCCAGTCCTTGAGGGGTTAAAATTATAGGACGAAAAAACAGACTGAGTGGGTGTTAAGCCAGCCCGGTCAATTAGGACTTTGTGGTGGTGTGTAATGTCAAAAGGTAGGTGAGCTAATAATTCAACATAGAAAAAAGTACCGTATTTATCGGCGTATAACACGCACCGGTGTATAACGCGCACCCTAATTTTAAGAGGAAAGTTTCAGGAAAAAAACTTTCCACAGCCCCTTTTATATTCCAAAGCCCCCCCTGCACATTACACAGACCAAAGCACCCCCCTGCACATTATACATGGATCCCAGCACATTATACATGGATCTCAGCACATGACACATGGATCCCAGCACATGACACATGGATCCCAGCGAGTGCTGTATTTATACTCTGCCCTCCTACCTGCTTCTTCTGTCCCAGCATGAGCCGCTCCACTCACCCAGCTTCGGCGTCAGCGTCTGTACTCCCACACGTCTCCCGCACGGATCACGTCGGATCAGGTCTCCGGGTGTTGATACCCGTTTAAGACAGCCAGATTGCGTCCCCACGGATGCCCGCAAAGCAGGTCAGGATCAAACCACAGTCTCCCGCTCAAACCACACAGTCACCTCCTCCTCCTCCTCCAATCTGAAGCTACACTCAGAGGGGGGGAGGAGCAAGAAGATGAGAGAAGGGACTTTTTTAATCTTTTTAGTATGCGGCTGTGCCAGGAGAGGTGGGACGGCCGGCACGACACCCCCGCCCCTCCCATTGGTAAACGAAAATGACATTGGCGTATAACGCGCACCCCCGATTTCCCCCTGATTTTAAGGGGGAAAAAGTGCGCGTTATACGCCGATAAATACAGTATATAGAAAAATATCTAATTTATTATATAAATATATATAATAAAAAAAAGCAATAAATAAAACCAATTGTTGCCCTGTTACAGAAGAGATGCTGAGGTTAATCAAATGAAGTGCTGGTCGTCGACATGTTTGGCAAAAAATTGCGTCTTCGGGACGCCGCATTCATCTTAAATCTTCCTCTATTGATATGCAAAAAAACAAAAATTAATCACATATAATATTAAAGGGCATTAGACATATATTTTATTTATATAGCTCATATTAATGTTAATACATCAAAAATAAATTGACATGCTCACCAACAACTGTAAACTGTCAGGTTTGACTAGTGTGAATACACGCAGCAGATTGGGCAGTCAAAGGGCGATGACCAACCCGAGCAGCAGACGCACCCCCAACGGGTGTCAATACCGCAGGGTTTAATAGTGGCGATGTTTCACCCTGGAAATGTAGGAATAATAGCATGTAATATACTAGTTTGTATTCAAAAATAGTGCTTGCTCAGAAAAAAGTATACACTTGCTATTTAGCAAGGTACCATACTGATGTCAATAAAAATTGTTCACAGCTCACCTACCTTTTGACATTACACACCACTATAAAGTCCTAATTGGCCGGGCTGGCTTAACACCCACTCAGTCTGTTTTTTCGTCCTATAACTTCTCATTCTATGTATTTGAAATTGTTTTACAGTAATTTTTTAAATACTTATTTACCTGTTGTAGTTTGTTTCAATTCTTTTAGGAATGAACTGCCATTTTATTGTGTTTGCCCAGAAGAAGGGGAGATCACATCACCCAACACACCTGGGCTGTTTATGATATTCATGGATAATTAGGAGTTAAAATTAATCACCAAATTGTACAACTACAAAGCTCTATTCATACCGCACCTAGAAATAATCTGATGAAGGATGCTTCCACTTTTATCAAAAAAAGGCAGCAGGTATAAGGCTGGGTTCACACTTATGCGAATTGGATGCAGATTTCCACTGCATTCGCATCTGAAGCGGAGAACAGGGATGCACCAGACTACCTGTTGTGAGCCGCGGCCGCAGCTAGGGTGAACCCGGCCTAAGACCTAAACTAAATTCTCACACTCTGCACCTCTTCACACAGGTTCACCCTAAACTAGGGGAACCACCTGTAAAGAATTTGCTTTGACCATCGCTCATCCATTGCTACCATACATTTACCAATTCAACACTACTCTTATGCTTTACGTTTTATTTTTTATGTCATTAAAAATGATCGTGTGTGGGCTTCAGAGCATTTTTCACAATCTAAAAAATGGCCATTAAAAAAAATTTCACAACGTTTTTAACGTTGTCGTTTTAAAAAATGGTCGTGTGTGGGCTTTAACGGCGTGAAAAAAAACATGCATGCTCAGAAGCAAGTTATGAGACGGGAGCACTCGTTTTGGTAAAACTAGCATTCGTAATGGAGTAAGCACATTCATCACGCTGTGACAGAAAAGCGCGAATCCTCTTTTACTAACACAAAATCAGCCCAAAGTGTGGCGCCATCCGAATGGAACTTCCCCTTTATAGTGCCGTTGTACTTTACCGCGCTTTGCTAGAGCATTTTTTTTTTCACGATTGTGCGTAGGCAAGGCCGTTTTAATTATCAGGTTGAAAAAAACGTCGTTTTTTCTAGACCCATAAAAACGTCATTTTTTTAGAACCCAAAAAATGGTTGTGTGTACGTGGTATCAGAATGATTGTCACAGATATCTGCCCGTCTGTTGCGGCCCTTTGCTTGCCTTTATACGGCCCTTGGGGCACTATCCCTCCCACTGATACCCGACACTATTCTGCCATCTGACACCAACAATGAAGCACCATTTCTTCCAATGACACAACTAATAGAGTACTATTAATCCCTATTATACCAGCAATGGGGCACTATTCCTCCCCCTAATACCAGATGTTTACTAACAATGATGCCAGGAAAATTTCTACTCCCGCTGGCCAAAGTCCGGCCCTCCAAGAGTCTGAAGGACAATAAACCGGCCCTTTGTTTAGAATGTTTGGAGACCCCTGCTTTATAGCACAAGAAAGGACGCTGCCCACTCACAGAAATATTGAACAAGAAAGAGCACACTCAACATTTGGAGATCCTTGTCATTGCAAACTAGATGGTCATCAATTGCCCAATAATGGAAAGCCATGCTTAAATGTGGAAGCATCCTCTAATTAGTGGCTGACTAATGGCACCTTTAGGCAAACTAGGAAAATATAAAGCAATACATTAACATATATTGAATCATATTTTCTTCACTTAATTACATTTCAGTAGATTCTGAAGAATTAAACCAAAAGATGGTTTCTTATGTCTCTCAGGGATGAGATGGATGTATACCCTGGAGTCCCCAGGTCTGCCTGCCTTTTACCCCTGTTGGATATTTTATTTATTTTTTGTTATGAAGTGTGGAACAATAAGACTATGAACACCCCTACATACAGTACATATTGTACCAAGAGGAGTGAAAAGTGACCAAGTCACAGGTTTCATAGAAATAAAGACTGTCCAAGGAATTCTACATTTCTAAAGTGAATCTGCACTTTGCATGTAGTTACCGTAATGCAGACCTAAGTGTATTTTTAATGTTACCCTTTTTGGCACATGTCTCCATGGCAGTGCTGATCTACCCATGACTATTTTTTTTTTATAAAAGCTGGCAAAATTATTTTAAAATAGTATTAAAAAAAAAATAGCAAAATTCAATAGATTTCACTGTTCGATATTCTCAAACTACCCATAGGCTTCAGTGAACGTGCAGTGAATTAAACGTTGCCCCATCTGCTCATTACTACACCACTGAGCAATGGTGTAGTCAGTCTAATTCTGTGGCCATGAGAGATCTGGCTCCATCTGAGTCTATCAATTAGCCAAGGGCTATGGTAAGGAGGCATTTTCATTTTCCTATCTTCCCATTACCCCCTGCGAGAGTGGCAGCCCAAGTTAATGCAGAAAATATTTGTGTCACCAGGACTATTTCTAGCCTCCTGCTTGAAGACAGGGGCCAGTTGACACCAAAATACATTTTTGCACAGGTTTTTCAGTTTCCGAGTGAAGATGGAGACTGGGGTTTATCTGAGATGAGTTGTTTGATAAGCTAAAAGAAAAACAAACAAGTGATTTATGACCTAACTGTTTAGGATTACCTTTATAAGTCATACAGGTATCTTTTGGAATTCAGTGTTGCAGAATTATCGGCACAGAATTCAGCTATGATCGGTATATCCTGATAGGAAGGTCTACTTGTTCGATCTGGTACTCTAAACTTAGAGGCCCAGATTCAGAGAGCCATTACGCCTGTCTAACTAGTGTTAGACTGGAGTAATTTCCAATTACGCGCGTTTTCTAGCTAGTTGAAAACCTCAAACCATGAATAGACGGCTGCGGGCTTCAATTCGACTGGATTACGTGTTCATACGCCTTCGGATCTACGCTGCAATAAAATTGCGGCCACTGGGTGGACTTCCCGTCGTTTTCCGTGTCTGGGTATGCAAATGAGCTTTTGCCGTCGATCCCCGAAAATACGATCTTCATTCGCAATCTCTTACGGCACCTTTAGTCATCTTTTTTTTGCGTAACACTATACCAGCTTTTAGCTGCTCTAATATTAGACAGCCCATGTTAAGTATGGCCGTCGTTCCCACGTCGAAATTTCTACGTTTTCCGACATCTTTTATTTTTTTTGACGTAAGTCGTCCGGGAATAGGAATGTTCGTAAACGACACTACTCAAACAACGAATGACGTAACGAAGTGATTTCGCGCAATGCACGGCGGGAAATTTCTGAACGGAGCATGCGCAGTTCGATCGCCACGGGGACGCGCTTAATTTAAATGCTTCACGCCCCCTAATCTCGTATTTTGAGTACGCGGCGAGAAATAGACTATGCCGCCGTAGCGTACGGGCAAAAATCTACCAGAATTCGGTGTAGAGCCTGGTAAAATACGGCAGCGTAGAGTATTTCAATTACGCAGTGCAATATTAAGTGTATGTGAATCTGGGCCCTGAGTTTTTTATGAAGTGTCACAATAAAGAGACTGGCCATGTTGTCTGCTGCCCAGCTCTGAAATACTAATATCAGTCTGTTTGTTGTTTTAATAGCTGATTAAATGCACTCTCTCTCCTTTTGACATAGCACTAGGAGGTGAAAGCTATAACTAGAGGGGAATGTCGGAGGGTCTTTTTAAGATATAGAGTTCTTCTGCAGGGAGTCCATCTCAGCTGATGTTGGAAGTTTCACCCTTTAAGGTTAAAGTGACAGTGAAATGGCCCCCCTGACCCACTGAGTCCTCCTCCATTGCAGCCAACACCAAAATATCCAGTAATAGCTGGTATTGGAGGCTAGGCCAATTGGCGATGTCATCTATGCATTGTGTGATTGTGCCCGGGCCTAATGAATGGCTGCTAGACCCAAACACTGTCACACGGTGGGAGAGGGTTGGGGTCACATGCTCCCTTTTACCCTGGAGTACTGGGTAAATTGTGCTGGGGGAGCTAGAGGGAGAGGTGGAAGGTGATTGCTGAAGATGTAACTTTTAGTGAGTTGGGTGGGATCCTTTACATAGGCACCATCAAAGGGGGAAGTGACAGTGTCTCATTAACGATAAGTCTTAAAACATGTGAGGTGGTGTATGGAGCTCCATATACTGGCTGGGAATATAAAACTGTTATATGCAATACTGCAATACTTTATAGTTACCTGACTAAAAAAATGCAATAATTACAAATTGGTATGTAGCGCCCTGCTTCCAAATGACTGGGCGCTATGTTAAATTTAGTGGGTGTCTGAGCCGATAATATGGCCCAGACTGTGATGATTTATATTAAATTAGCCTCTGTCCTGGCAGTGGCTGTGCCTGATAGCATTTTCCCACTGTTACCTGTAGGTGGCGAAACCCCCACAGGCCAGTGTTGGAACACGGGCAAGCCATGGATCATTGGGCATCTTTCCTTGAGAACAGCCCAATGGAAGTTATGCCCCGCTGTGCATACCGGGAAGGAATACTTAGGGGCAGACACCATATTTTGGGGTCCTTTGCCTCGTGGCACGATGTATGTGTTTTGCGTGATTTCCAGCACCGGGACCACGTTTGCCCGAGGCTGCATCTCTATCACTAGGCACAGTTATGCTGACTGGGGCCTACAAATCAAGAGGGATCTCAAGCTGTCCATCTAAACGAAGAAAGCTATACTTACTAAAGGAAACCAGGGGAGCACCTGCCCTGGAGGAGACCAAGCTAAAGGCTTATGTCTTGGGATAGGCCTGGTGACCTTCTTAAGGAGGGATCCATGACTCAAGTTGTCCTACAGTTCGGCGTAAAGCAGGGGTCTCAAACTGGCGGCCCTCCAGCTGTTGCAAAACTACAAATCCCATGAGGCATTGCAAGGCTGACAGGCACAAGCATGACTCCCATAGGCAGAGGCATGATGGGACTTGTAGTTTTGCCACAGCTGCCAGTTTGAGACCCCTGGCGTAAAGGCTCTTACAGCTGGAAGTTCGGGTATTACATCCTGTGGCAGAGGATTCTGGACTGTTTAATTTGTTCCCAGTCTATGGCAGACACTGTTATCGATCTGGTTTGTGCATCATTCCGGCTTCTAGGCCTGGTGAGAGGGGTCTATCCCGATGAGCAATACCCACTCAGGAGGGGAGTGGTAATTGACTTTGGAGTTTAGGGGCTTTTCCCCAGTGATCTGTACCGTATACCTGAACCTTCCCTCCCCCCTTCATCACAAGTTTTGAGCAAAAGAATAAAACCTTACAGTTAGATGTTTTACATCTTGTGTGGACTTTCTTCCCCTAGACGGTAACGTGCAGGCCCAAATCTAAACCAGCAGCTCCTACGGGGGTAGTGCGACACATATAATAAAGGAAAATATACCAAGCACTGTATATTCACTCCTAAATCTTAAACAATAATGTAAAAGTGTGAGCGTGCTTCCTCTGAAGACACAGGCAGCATCAGATTTGTGATCCCTATAGACAGATACCAGGTGCACAGACCATGAGAAACATTACCAGAGGTGAGCAGCACATACACATGGGAACAAACTCTTTCTGTTTATATGTACCCAGAACCAAAAGAACAAAGAACACAGTAAATACTTGGCCCCCTGAGCTTGCCATCCAGACAGATGTCTCCTTAACAAACTGTCTGTCGAACGTTTTAATCCATCGGTGCTCTAAACAAGGCATGTGGATGCTGGGCGAAATGCTTCAGTACTGTGATGTAATATATATTCCGAGTGTGTGTTTATGTAACACTGCTGTAAGTTGATCGTTATTTTAAATACATGTAATTTCATCAGCTGTCTTTTTCCAAACATTGATCTTCTGTAATCAGCCGTAATAAGATGTTCTGCGAGACATTTATGAAAACTTGTGTATAGGAATAAATTGGTGTTGTAGACCAGCGAGATAAATAAACACATTTTTTTCATAGGTAAGGGCGTCTTAACAAAATATTTCTTTATTGATAACACACCCATTTTAAATGTCCTAAATATAGATTTAAAAACCCACTCTTCTTATTCTCTAAGTAACATAGTTGTCCATTCTTCGTGTTCGGAGATTTATATAATTACACCCTATGGTTCTTCACTTTAGTGTATCCTCTTGGGATCATGGGCAGAGATGAGAATAAATGTGTCAAAAGGCCACACACTGGTGACATGTGGGGTGCCCACCCATGCTGCTGTGTAGCCATCCCAACCCCTCCTGTGCCATGCCTGCCCTGTTACAGAGCTAATCAAAGGGTTTTATCATCACCCATATATAAGCATAGAAGGAGCAAATATTTTCCAGCACAAGCTGGACAGACCAGTTTGCTTCAGCACCCAAAATTTTAGCATTATCAACCTCCAACACTTAGGCCCCTTTCACACTAGGCGGATCCATCGCAGTGGAGTCTACCAGCTCAGTGGAATATCCCTCCATGGATCTCCGCTGAGCCATCGGATGACAGGTCCCTCACTGAGCGGGGAGGGGCTTGTCCAGCGCCGCTGTCTCCTATGGAGAGATCTGATGAAAACGGACAGCATGCCCATTTTCATCAGATCTCCCCCATGATCCGATCTGCCATGGACGGATGGCGACTTATCGGCATCCGTCTGATTTTAGTGCATCGGGTCTGGTCTTCGCTGACATTCGATGCTCCATAGAGACGTATGGAGCAGCCGTTCAGGTCCGCGGACATGAACGGTCCGACTGTGTGAAAGGGGCCTCAAAACTGAATATATCCCACATCGAACCCTGAGGCTCAGTTCACACTTGTGCAATGCGGGAACCAACACGATTCCTGTACAGGTTCCCACATTGCACCTGAATCACTGGCAGTTCACACTGACTTCTGCGAACTGCTGCAGGTGTCAATGTAAAGTTATTATGACACCCCCAGATCGGTTCGCAGATCACAGTGCAAACTGCCAAATATTGCAGGAATGGGATCACATGTAGGTATGAACACCCATGCAATCTGATTCCAGTACGGACCAAAGAAAAAGGGTATAGCGAGTCCCCTCCCCCCAGTTAGAAAACACAATAGGGAACACAGTTAACCACTTGATCATCCCCTAGTGTTAACCCCTTCCCTGCCAGTAACATTTACATAGTAATCAGTGCATATTTTTAGCACTGATCGCTCTGTAAGCCCAGGTTCACACTGGGTACGATTTAGTTCGATTTGAGATGCAATATCACATGTGAAATCGCATCTCAAATCGGCGGCAATTGCCGGCAATGACACCGTCCTAATCGGTGCAACGCCAGATCTGCGGCGCTGCACCGATTTCAAAAAGTAGTTCCTGTACTACTTTTTGCGATTTCAGAACGCGATTTACATTGACATCTGTGCAGAAACATGCACAGATGTCTCCTAAATCGCGCCAAAATCGGGACTGCAAGAGGGAGTGAAATCGGGCGATTTCACTCCCGCAGCCCAGTGTGAACCAGGGCTAAATGTCAATGGTCCCAAAAATTTGTCGAAAGTGTCCAACCTGTCCGCCGCAATAACGCAAAAAAAAAAAAGCGCAGATCACCACCATTACTAGTAAAAAATAAAAAAAAATCAATAAAAACGCCATTAAAATGCCATAAATCTTTCCCATAATTTGTAGACGCTATAACTTTTGTGCAAACCAATTAATATACGCTTATTGTGATTTTTTTTTTTACTAAAAATATGTAGAAGAAAACATAGCGGCCTAAAAAGAGGAAAAAAAATTGGGATATTTACTATAGCAAAAAGTAAGAGATACTGTGTTTTTTTTCTTTTTTTAACTGTCGCTTTTTTTTTGTTTATATCGCAAAAAATTAAAACCGCAGAGGAGATCAAATACCACCAAAAGTAAAGCTCTATTTGTGGGGAAAAAAAAGAACGTAAATTTTGTTTGTGCAATTGTCAGTTAAAGCGACGCAGTGCCGTATCGCAAAAAAAGGCACAGTCATTGGGCAGCTAAATCTTCTGGGGCCGAAGTGGTTAAATGACCATGTTGCTTAGCATAAAACTTTCATGGAAAGTTTGCTGAATATCTAGGCAAAAACCTGACATTGCTTACTAAAGGAAAGTAGAGGAGTGTACATGCTGAGAATGTCAGAGAGAGACAGCACAAGTCCGAGAAGGAATGGGAGCAGATAACTGTCTGGGTTTCAGTATGGGGATGGGGCAACCTAAAGACAGAACTTGAGGGAGTAAAGAATTTGGATAAATTAAATGCAAAGCAAGGAAAGGCTTAGGCCTCGTACACACGAGGGGATATGTCCGCTGAAAACGGTCCGATGGACCGTTTCAGCAGACATCTCCGCTCGTGTGTATGGGCTAGCGGACAGATTTCTCCACCCGACAGATTTCAAAGCATGCTTTGAAATCCATCCGGTGGAATCTGTCCGCCCGACATGTCTGCTGGTTAGTACACTTACCAGCAGACATGTCGTCCCCCACCGCCGCCGTGCCGCCGCCGAATGGATTCGGCGCATGCGCGGAAGTGTTTAACTTCCTGGTGCGGTGACGTGGCGGTGACGTGGCGGCGTCAACGTCACCGCCGCGTCACCGCGCCGTCCGGCGGCGGGGAATTTGATCCGATGGTGTGTACACGCCATCGGATCAAACTCCCGATCGGACATATCCGATGGAAATGGTCCGCGGACCGTTTTCATCGGATATGTCCGATCGTGTGTACGAGGCCTTAAAGGAGTTGTAAAGGAATTTTTTTTTTTTTTTGCTGAAATGACTGTTTACAGGGTATAGAGACATAATAGTTAAGGGCCCTTTCACACGTGCGGACCGTTTTTTAGGTCCGTTTTTTTCATCAGTTTGTTCAGTTTTTCCGTCAGTTTTTTATCAGTTTTTCGTCAGTTTTTCATCCATTTTCATCCGTTTTTCGTCCGTTTTTCGTCCGTTTTTCATCCGTTTTTCATCCGTTTTTTCATCCGTTTTTTTTTTTTTTTAGAACTTTTTTTTTACTACATATTTTGATGAAAAACGTTAGCGGATCGGATGTTAAACGGATCGTCCGCTAACATCCGTTTCTCGTCCGTTCCGTTTTTTTGACGGAAGAAAAAAAGGGATTTTTAAATACAGCTTACCTGTAAAATCCTTTTCTTGGAGTACATCACGGGACACAGAGCGGCATATTCATTACTATATGGGTTATATGGAGTACCTTCAGGTGTGGACACTGGCAATCTCAAACAAACAGGAAGTCCCTCCCTATATAACCCCCTCCCCTAGAGGGAGTCCCTCAGTTTTGTAGCAAGCAGTATGCCTCCCAAAATGTTCCCCAAAAGAGGGGTGGGAGCTCTGTGTCCCGTGATGTACTCCAAGAAAAGGATTTTACAGGTAAGCTGTATTTAAAAATCCCTTTTTCTTTCTCGTACATCACGGGACACAGAGCGGCATATTCATTACTATATGGGATGTCCGAAAGCAATGCTTTAATGAGGGGAGGGAGACATCTTCCAAAGAAGGATTTAATTTAGAGGTATACTCAAATACTAGTAAATCCAACTTAAACAAGAAATGTAAATCTCAAATCAAGTCAAGGGAGCCCCCTCAGATCCTGAGGAGCTTGAATCGCGGCCTGTAGTACTGACTGCCCAAAGGCTGTATCCGCATTTCTTCTTACGTCTAATTGATAAACCTTTGTAAACATGTGGACTGACGACCACGCTGCTGCCTTGCATATTCGAGCCATAGAGATCTGATGATGTGCTGCCCAGGAGGTGCCCATGGCCCTGGTAGAATGGGCCTTTGCCGACAAAGGAGGAGGCAACCTCTTCAAACCGTAGGCCTGAATGATTAATTGTTTAATCCATCTTGCGATGGTGGATCAAGCAGCTGCCTGACCCATCTTGGGCTCCTCCGGTAAAACGAACACCACATCTGTTTTCCGAACCTTCTCTGTAGCTTTAAGATAGGCCTTTATGGCCCTGACAATATCCAACGTATGCAGCAACCCCTCCTTTCTAGAGGTGGGTTTTGGAAGAAGGATGGAAGTACCACATCCTGGTTCAGGTGGAAACTGGCTATAACCTTTGGTAGAAAGGAAGGATGAGGACAGAACCCCGCCCTATCCTTATGCAAAATGAGATATGGTTCCTTACAAGATAAGGCTGCCAATTCCGATACTCTCCTGGCCGAAACTATGGTGATCAGAAATACCGACTTTCCAGTCAGTAAAACCAAGGTACCTCAGCCAACGGCTCAAGGGGTTGTTTCTGTAGAGTTGACAGAACAAGATTTAAGTTCCATGGACAAAGTGGTGATTTGACTGGAGGATTAACACGTAAGACTCCCTGTACGAAGATCTTAACCAGCGAGTGGGCGGCCAGCGGCCTCTGAAACCACACTGATAAGGCTGAAATCTGTCCCTAGATCGTGCTTAATGCCAGGCCTTTATCCACTCCTAGCTGGAGAAAACGTAATACTCTATCAATGGTATCCTTGCGGGAAACCCATCTCTTAGCCTCACACCAGCCTACGTAGGCCCTCCAAACCCTGTAACAAAATTACCCTGGAGGCCGGCTTTCTAGCCTTAATGAGGGTAGGGATTACCTGCCTAGACAGACCTCTACCCCTGAGAATCAGGGATTCAGCCGCCAGGCCGTCAAATTTAGACGCCGTAATGCAGGGTGGAGGATCGGGCCTTGTGAGAGTAGGTCTGGCCCTAGAGGAAGAGTCCAAGGGCCTCCCGCTGCCAATTTCAGGACTAGTGAGTACCATGCCCTCCGGTACCAAGCTGGGGCTACCAGGATAACCGGCCTGTGCTATGATCCTGCGCCACAGGCGGGGTAGTAACTGCAGTGGGGGAAATGCATATAGAAGTTATGATTGATGCCAAAGGCAAACCAACACATCGGTTCCGCAGGCCATAGGGTCCCTCGTTCGAGACATGAACCTGTCTAGCTTCTTGTTGAATCCTGATGCCATGACCTCCAGGTCTGGCACTCCCCACTTCTGGCAGATTGTCTGAAAAAAACTTGTGGATGCAGAGACCACTCCCCCGGCGACAGGGTTTGGCGACTTAGGAAGTACGCCTGCAGGTTGTCCACCTCGGGAATGAATGTCGCCGATATGCAGGGTACATAAACCTCTGCCCACCGAAAAACCAAGCTCCTCTCACTCTGAGTGGCTTGACTCTTGGTTCCCCCTTTGGTGGTTCACTTATATGCCAGCGCTGTGGCTTTGTCTGAATGACTTCTCACCGAGGACCCCTGTAATCTGGATGTCTATGCCAGGAGGGCTAGCCGAGCCGCTCAGAACTCCCAGACCTTGATGGGCAGCTGCCTCTCCGCCTCTGCCCAAGTTCCTTGGCGAGTGAACTTGTTCAAGACCGCTTTCCAGCCTTCCAGACCACTGGGCAGAACCAAGCTGCTAGAATTGCTGCCTGTAGGACACGAGTGTGGAAGCGTGTGGTATCGCCTCGAACATGGCCATCGCATACATAGGCGAATAGTTGGCTCTTTTTGCTTAGAACCAACTGAATCAATCTTTTGATAGCCTCGACTTTTACCAGGGGCAGGAACATCCATCTTCTGTTCTGTGTCTAATCTCGTGCAGAGATATTCCAACTGCTTTGTAGGTTGAAATGCTGATCTTTCCCCGGTTTAGGACTCAGCCGAACCTCTCGAGGTACTGAACCATGAAGGCTACTACGCATTCCACCAAGGAAGCGAGTGATCTTATGATTAAGAGGTCGTCCAGGTATGCCAGGACCGAGATCCCTTGGATCCTTTAGACTGACTAGAATAGGAGCTAGGACCTTCGTGAATACCCGGGGGCCGTAGCCAGCCCGAAGGGGGGCGCCACGAATTGGAAGTGACGCTGTATCACTGCGAAGTGTAAAAACAAAAATATTTGATGTGGCTGAAAGACCTGGTACATGAAGGTAACCATCCTTTATGTCTATAGAAGCCAGATCCTTCTGGAGTGTGGCGGCTGCTGACCAAACGGATTCTATCCGGAAAGAGCGAACCCTTAGGTAAGCCTTTAAACCTTTTAGGTCCAAATTGGTCTGACATTGCCGATGAGCCCTGGTATGACAAACAGATTGGAATAGAAACCTAGCCCCTGTTCTTGGGCTGGTACCTCTACCATTATGCCCTGGTAAAGCAGGTGATCCAATGCTGCCCGCATTGAGGCCTTCCTTGTGGAGGAAATTTTAGAAATTCTAATCTGTAGCCTGCGGCCACAGATGATCGGACCCCCTCTGTCGGGGACCGATCCCCAGAGGCCTGTCCTTGCGATCCATTGTTAAAAGTTTGATCGCGCAGGAGGTCCGTACTGCCTGAAATTTGAGGGCCCTGGAACCCGGGGGGAGCTGCCTTTTAAACGCAGGACCCCGGAACTTCTTTTGACTGGTAAAAGGGTACTTTTGCCACTTGAAACAGTCTGAACGTATTTATCCAGATCTTTCCATGGAAGGGCAAACCTGCCAGCAGTCTTTTACATGGGGCTCGGCCGCCCAGTTCTTCAACCATAAGAACTTTCTCATATCCACTAAAAATAGTGACAACGAGACGCCTGCTGGATGGAGTCTTTTTATAGCCTCTACCGCAAAGCACAGAGCTCTGGGAATATCCAATAACTCCTCTGCCTATTGGGCAGGGATGTCTTAAGCATCTGTTTTGTCTGGTTCTTTGACGCCTGACAAAACTCCACTTGCAGCCACTGCTGGCTGTAGCCAAGGATGCTGAAAAGTGTCTCTAAACGTTTATCGACCGGGACCTTAAACATTTGTATGTTTCCCCTTAGGCCAGTTAATGATTTATTCACCCATGAGATGGCTGCGTCCACAGTTGGGAGCGCCCCCTTTCTTAGAAAAATGTCTTTCCCATAGGGTAAATAACAGAAAAACCTTCCAGGTGGTCTCCCATCCAGGCACTAACCAGGCCCGACCCTGCTTAGCCTCCGAGATCAGACGAGATCGGGCGCTTTCCGGGAGATGTGGCCTCAAGGACCTCACGGGTAGTTGAAAAGCAGTGCCCGAACCGGGACCTGAACCCTGGACCCTCAGATTAAAAGTCCGATGCTCTACCGACTGAGCCATCCGGGCCCCCTTTTAAAGAGCAATTGGTCAGGGGAAAGAGTGCCTGCAAGCACAAATATTTCCTGGCAGACGTGCATAAAGACTACCCTCTCGTCAGCTTTAGGCGGCAGAAAAAATTCTGTCCGGTCGTCCTAATCCTGGAAAAACCAATTCCTCTAACAGAGGATGGACCGGAAAACCTGCGTTGCTTAAAGGCGCTTTTAAAAGAACCCAAAGAGGATACCGCAGGAACCTGAGGCTCTGGAAATGGCAAATTAAATGCCGAGCGGACCATGTCTGTCAAAGACTGGACCCACAGACTCTCCGTCTGGGAGGCTGAAAACGATTCTTCCGTGGTAGATCCTTCCTCTAGGTTCTGTCCCTTTTGGCGATGGGGATCCAGTCCGCTTTTTGCCAGAAAAAGAGCCAGCGATCCTAGCTGTTAACTTTTTCTCTCTAGCCCCCCTAGGGTGACGGCTAGCATCTCCTCTGTGATACCACAGGGTTGGGCCGACCTGGGCCAGCCTCAGCACCAGACCCCCTTAATGGCTTATCCAGGGTGACCCCTATAGGAATAACCTGTGGGGAAAGTATTGGCATATCATCAGAACCAGAGGAGGAACCTCTTTGTCTTTTTTTTTTTTTTTTTGTGTTTTGATCCTGAACCCTTGGAAGCCATAATACAAAACCGAGGGACTTCGCTTACAACAACAGACTGTTATAGCCAGGAGTACAAACAAAAAATAAGGTTTAGGGGACAATAGGATCACTAATGCCCAAAAACGGTGGGGCTCAGTATGTTTTCCTTTATAATATTATTCACAACATACAGCCCCACCCCAACATGTTTGCCAGCATTCAACCTGTTGCCAAGGGGATTTTGGCTTAACAAAAAGTATTGGAGCTGACTCCAGCATGTAGTACCCCTTCTCGCCACCGGGAGTCACTGTGCTGCCAGCTCTACGTCCTCCTCTCCAGCTCAGCTTTGAACTGAGCTAAGAACGCGCCTGCTGTGTATAACAGCAATTGAAGGCACGCCCACTCTACACTGCAGTCACGCTCCCCGCCCCCCCCCCCCCCCCCCGAACGGCGCGAAAATTTTCTATATGCATGCGCATATAGGGGAGAGCCCAGGAGGAGACGCACTCTGGAGCCCAGGAATGCAGGTTGGAGGACGCATCAGGCGGCAGATTTTGAATCCCGGCAAGGTAAGGCTAAAACAGGCCCCTAAGGAGTCCCTTTAGCCTAGAGACAGATCTGTTTTTTTTTTTTTTTTAAAAAGATCTTCAACCAGCGAGCAGCAGGTAGCTAGCAAACATACATAGATAGGTAGGGGGATCAAGTGATGGGGGGAAACATTTCAGGGCATCCTGTCCATCAGACATAGTGACCATGGTGCCAATGCAGAGCATACTCAGGCTACCCCCCTTAAGATCTCCCCTGGAGAGCCTGCTGTCGAACCAAGTCCCGCAGGCTCCCCCTTACCTGCTCCATGCCGCAGGACGTTTTTGCAAAACGGTCCAATCTTCTCCCATCTCCGTGGGTAGCGTAGTAGACCTTCAGGCCCTGGGGTCCTATGAAGGTACCCACTGTCCTGGACCTATATAGCACCCTGGCAAACA
This sequence comes from Rana kukunoris, assembly GCA_029574335.1. Taxonomy (NCBI): domain Eukaryota; kingdom Metazoa; phylum Chordata; class Amphibia; order Anura; family Ranidae; genus Rana; species Rana kukunoris. Next base: position 50,654,683 of record CM056059.1, on the reverse strand, counting down.
GGAACTTGTGGTCTTTACGAACTCCAAGTCCTGGGCCCAGGGTCCAGCCCTCCAAAGAGGAGCATTATAGGCAAAACCCCACGGTTTGGGGCCCGGGTACTGTCCACTTTGGCACTGAGGCTCCTTGGACAGATCCGGTTAGCCCGCCCTTAATCCCAAGGATGTGGAGCAAAGCTATTCCGTGACCAACACCTAAGACACTGGCGAAAAAACTGAGGGACTCCCTCTAGGGGAGGGGGTTATATAGGGAGGGACTTCCTGTTTGTTTGAGATTGCCAGTGTCCACACCTGAAGGTACTCCATATAACCCATATAGTAATGAATATGCCGCTCTGTGTCCCGTGATGTACGAGAAAGAAAGAGGGTTTTCTTCCGTTCAAAAAAACGGAGCTTAACGGAGACGGATGCAAACGGACGTTAGCGGATGCTCATCCGCTAACGTCCGCTATCCCATAGGGATGCATTGCGGTCCATTTTTCATCCGTAAAAAAACGGACGAACGGTCCGCACGTGTGAAAGGGCCCTAACTGATTCATTTTAAAAATAGATAAAAAAATCAATCATATAATGTGCCTGCAGTTTCAGTTTAGTTTTTCATCTAGTTTCATGCTTGTGTGAAGGACAGAGACACAGAGCCAATACAGGGCAGTGTTTGTTTTTAAAATGAAAGTGATTGGTTCTGAGGGGTTTGAGACACACAGTAATCACACCTTCTTGATTAGAGACCACAGAGAGAAGCTCCCAGTACTTTTTTCATGAGGAAACAGACAACCAGGAAGTGTGCAGAACAGAAAAGGATTACAGCAAAAACGAACAATGAGGACATGAATGAGTGAGTGACCCTTTAAACACAAATCAAAGATGGCAAGTACAAATGGCGGCAGAACTATATGGTTTAAAAAGTTATATGTTTGATCTAAACTTTGCATGTTTGGTATAATAGTGAACTATTGAGTTTCTGCTGCTGCTGCTTCGATAACCTATTCCCATAATGCATTTCATGAACTGTGGTCAGATGGTATAAAATGGGCATAGGTGTGCGCAGCAGCCTATTGCATTAGGGTGTGCACGGTGCACCTCAAACATTGGGGTGGAGCAAGGGGGATCCAGGGAGCAGAAAGAAGATGAACAGGTACAGAAGGGGTGGTGGCATATATTGGTACTGATCCCCTTGTATTTTGCTCCTGTAGCAGCTGAATGTCGGGGAGAGGGAGAGGAGGAGAAACCTACTTTCAGCTGCTGCAGGAGGAAATTTTACAGATCGGTTCCACTATATCCCAGCCCTGCTGCCCTTCTTGTCCAGAATCTAGAGGTCGGCAAGGAAGGATCGTGGGTTTACCTCTCACCTGCCCACGATCAGCAGGTAGATCACGATTGACAGGTTGCTAACCCCAGGATTAGGGTGTGCCCAGGCACACCCCTTGCACACGCCTATGATAATGGTGTTCATAACTGTGAACTATTGAGTTTCTGCTGCTTCGATAACCCATTCCCATAATGCATTTCATGAACTGTGGTCAGATGGTATAAAATGGTTAATAATGGGGTTCATAACTGTACCACAGCCCCTCCCTAAAAAAAAAAAGTCTGCTCTCACATCAGCCATTTGTCAGTGTATATTGGAGATAGGAGCAGCTGACGGTAAGGCAGGTCCATGTAAGATACATTTTCTTTTGTTCAACCAATGGGCTGAAGGAAAGGAAATGAATCGATTCCCCTATCCACCTCGAATCCCTTTCTGCAGGGCAATCTTAATTCCAGCCTTCATTATGGAAAGTTCACACACATGCCTTGCCTGGCACATGTCTGCAAACCTGGTGATGCAGTGTTTCATAATTAAAGCAGATCTTCACTGCATCTGAGCACCACAAACCAAAAACACAATTTTATTCTTTTTTTGTTATATTCAAAGCAAACTCCCCCACCCATTCATGTCTCCATGCTTTATTTTGTTGATAAATCACTTTGAAAAACATCGCACTAGCATTTCTGGCTGTGGCCATCTTGAGTAAGGGCAAATGATACATGTAGCATCTACTTCCTGAAATCCATCTGCCCTTAGCCCAAGCATACATGCAGGAGAGTTAGAAAACCTCTCCCCCCCTCCTGAAGGCCGCTGGGATGTATGACATCATTTGGCTAGGCAAGAAACCAGAAAGTAATTGAAGAAATGTTAAAAAAAAAAAGTTTAAAACAAGTAAATATTATAGAAAAGTATATCTGTTTACTAATGCTGGTCACATGAGGATTGGGGAAGTGAAGTTCTACTTGTCTAGTGGGCAGCCCAAGATTTAAGATTTTCTTTTCTTTTCATTTTTGAAAGGGCAAATAGAGAAAGTGAATCTCTGTAATGGGGACAGATGGCAAAAAAAAAAAAAATGTTTTCCTTAAGTTTAGGCCGATGTGTATTCTTCTACATATTTTTTGTAAAAAAAAAAAAATCACAATAAGCGTATATCGATTGGTTTGCGCAAAAGTTATAGCGTCTACAAAATAGGGGATAGATTTATGGCATTTTTATTAACATTTTTTTTTTTTACTAGTAATGGCGGCGATCAGCGATTTTTATCGGGACTGCGATATTGAGGACACATCAGACACATTTTTTGGGACCAGTGACAATTATATGGCGATTAGTGCTATAAAAATGCACCGATTTACTGTAGAAATGACACTGGCAGTGAAGGGATTAACACTACGGGGCGATCAATTGGTTAAATGTGTTCCCTAGTGTGTGTTCTAACTGTGGGGGGATGGGACTGACTAGGAGAGGTGACAGATCGGTGTTCATAATCAATGAACACACGATCAGTCTCCTCTCCCCCTGAGAGAACCAGGATATGTGCGTTTACACACAGAGATTCTGGTTCTTGTTCTGTCACGAGCGATCGCGGATGGCCAGCTGTCATCGCGCTCGCCGGGCACTTACATCAGCTCCAGCAGCATGCCTCCTAGTGGCCAAAAGGCGAAGCGACATAAGGTAACGCTGCTTTGCCCAGGGGAGCCAACCTGCGGCAGTAAAACTGCGGCAGGTGGTCCTAAAGTGGTTAACCACTTAAGCCCCGGACCATTTGGCTGGCCAAAGAAGACCAGAGCACTTTTTGCGATTCGGCACTGCGTCGCTTTGACAATTGCGCGGTCGTGTGACCGATGCGAACGGTAAGTCAGAACAGATTTGCCGGCCCCCGGATGATGATCACAGAGATTTCCTGCAGACCAGATGTGCGCTGGAATCTCTATGATCATCGAATGTTATGACGTCACATCAGGCCTCTGCATTAAAAAAAAAAAAAAAAAACGGCGCCGCTTTGGCTGTGAAGCAGTGATTTTTTTTTTTTTAGGCTTCCCAGCCTAGTGGTGAAATGTGGGGTCTTATTGACTGTATTCACTGTAAAGAGGTCCTGTCATTCAATATTCCTATTACAAGGTATGTATACATTCCTTGTAATAGGAATAAAAGTGATCACTTTTTTTTTTTTTTTTTTTTAAGTGTCAAAATAAAATAAAAAAAGTAAAATTAACAATATAATTATTATATATTTTTTTTAAAGTGCCCCTGCCCCCGTGTGCTCACATGCAGAACATAAGAAAACGCTGTTTAAATCACACATGTGAGGTGTCACCGCGAACGTTAGAGCGAGAGCAATAATTCAAGCCCTAGACCTTCTCTGTAACACAAAAAATGCAGCCAGTAAATTATCAAAGCACCTCCTATGGGGATTTTTAATCACTTCAATACTGGGCTTTAAAACCCATCTCCATACCGGGCCTATTCTGGCACTTCTCTCCTACATGTACAAATCATTACAAACATTATATATATTTTTTTTAGCAGACACCCTAGGGAATAAAATGGCGGTCATTGCAACTTTTTATCTTGCACGGTATTTGCGTAATAATCTTTCAAACGCCTTTTTTTGTAAAAAAAAAATGGTTTCATGAATTAAAAAACAAAACAGTAAAGTTAGCCCAATTTTTTTGTAAAGTATAAAAAATGATGTTACGCCGAGTAAATAGATACCTAACATGTCATGCTTTAAAATTGCGCACACTCATGGAATGGCGCCAAACTTCGTTACTTAAAAATCGCTTTAACGTTTTTACAGGTTACCAGTTCAGAGTTAGAGGAGGTCTAGTGCTAGAATTGTTGCACATGCTCTAACGCACGCGGCAACACCTCACATGTGTGGTTTGAACGACATTTACATACGTGGGCGGGACTTGCGTGTGCTTTTGCTTATGAGCGCGAGCTACCAGGGACAGGGTCGGTTTTACTTCTTTTTTTTTTTACACTTAAAAAAAAAAAAATCGCTTTTATTCCTATTACAAGGAATGTAAACATCCCTTGTAATAGGAATAGTGTGTGACAGGTCTGTCCTCCAGGCTGGAAAGAATGAGATTGTGAAAAAAAATTCACAGATCTCATTCTTACTAGCCGCAATTGCAGTTTGTTTACTTACGGTTACCTGGGCGTGACGTCATCACATCGTGCCCGGGCCTCCAACGGTCATAGCAATGACTGGTGACCATCTGGTCTCCAATCATCTCTATGCCTCCCATCCGGCGCATGGCGATCATCTCTCCCGGCCCCTGATGGCACAAGAGAGCCCGGAGAAACACCGGATGGTGGCAGGAGGGGGGGATTTCACCTCCCGCTGCCTATAAGAACGATCAAGTGGCGGAACCACCGCTATGATCATTCTTATTGTGCGCAGGATCGTCGCCGGAACAAAATTATATCTGGATGCCGCCTCTAGGTGCTGGCATCATTCAGATATCACCGCACAAAGTACAGAACGTCATATGACGTCCACCAGGGATAAAAGAACCCCTTTTTGGACGTCATATGACGACGTGCGGTTTTAAAGTGATTACCAAAGTTTGGCGCCATTCCATGAGCGTGCGCAATTTTGAAGCGTGACATGTTAGGTATCCATTTACCCCCAAAAAAGCGTTTGAAAAATTGCTGCGCATATACCGTGCAAGATAAAAAGTTGCAATGACCGCCAGTGTATTCTCTAGGGTCTTTGCTAAAAAAAAATCATATATAGTGTTTGGGGGTTCTATGTAATTTTCTAGCAAAACAATTATGATTTTTAAATGTAGTAGCGAAGTGTCAGAATTGTCCCGGGCCTGAAGTGGTTAATAAAAAAACAGCGTTTGTGAAATAAACTCAAACTAAACGTAAATGAGCAGCACCACCGACGTGAGATATTATCACATAAACAAGTAAATTTAAAAAAATGTGTTGCGCTAGATAAATCAGTCCGTATGGCACCAGTGTGAGGCCTTCACAGCAATCTTATATGTGCAAAAGTTCTTCTGTAGCAACATAAAATTTGGTTCCTCCACCTTGGGAATAAACCACCAACAAAAGTTAAGACCTATTAAGGGGGTCAAAAAGGGTCTCGTGTGTCTCATTCTGCTCTATCCAAGGTCACTCCTCAGTGTTGAGTAGATGAGGGGGATCATCCAGCCATCATAAGGCGATAATACTCCCCTTGCCTCCAACCATAGTGCTCAGTGGAATATGTCAGCAAAGAGATAAGACGCCAAATAGTGTAAAATCCTTTTACAGCGGAGTTCCACCTAAAAACGGACCCCCCCGGTGTCACATTTCAGGGGGCAGCAGATACCCGTCTTTTCTCCCACTTCCGGCAATAGATCGTCAGCAGATTTTGCGGTGTTCTACGCCATGTCCAGCTCCCCCGCTGTCTTCTGGGAGACACACAGGTCTCAGAAGACAGCAGGGACCAGTGAGGACGTGCAGCGGGACTCGTGCACGTGCATTAGGGAACCAGGCTGTGAAGCTGCAAGGCTTTACTTCCCGATTCCCTTACTGAAGATGCCGGCGTCTGCACTCTGGAGCCGAGGGGCAGGTCGGCTTCAGGTGAGAACATTGCGGGCACCCAGGACAGGTAAGTATCCTAATATTAAAAGTCAGCAGTGGGAGCTGCGGTGGCTCAACGCGATTGGCACTCGGCTGCATGTGAATTGAGTTTGGTGGTCTCAGCCCGGCTCCCGGTGGGTGTGCTATGCGAGGTAAGCCTGCGCTTAGTACGCCCTCCCCCCTCCCACAAAAACCACCACACTTGCACGCACTCGAAATTGGGTTAACATGCACGCACTTTGGCCACGCGGTCTCTAAAAAAGAGAGGCGAAGGACTAACAGGGCTGGCTGAGCGGGCTAGATCCTCTCACTCCCTCATAGGGGAGTCCCTCTGCCCCGTTGGGCTTCAAAGCGGAGCAGGTAGGGCGGGCTGTGTGGGAGGACCCCCTCACACCCGCCATTGCCACCTGGGAGCATGGAGAAAGATGGCAGATTGCCTCTGGAGAAGGTCTGCCTACTCCCAACTCCTGCAGTCCGGCTCCTCTCTCGAGTACACGCACAAAATACACTTTCAAAAAAAAAAAAGTCAGCAGCTGCAGTATTTGTAGCTACGGACTTTAATTTTTTGGGGCAGAACTCAGCTTTAAGTTGGGCTTTATTGTAAGTAATGCACTTGACATGCCATTAGAATTGCATAAATGATCGCTGGCTCAAACCAAAAAACAATAACAGGAAATGATGCCGTAAGCTGACCAGCTTTGTTGCAAATTTACTATATTTCTTACCTTGCAGATATCTGTAAAATATTTTGTGCCGTGTTCAAGCCCCTCTCTAACATGTTGCTATATTAACCACTTGGTTCCCTGCCTATCGTCAAATGACGGCGGCATGGTGAACCTGAATATCCAAGACCACGTCCTGTCAGGGAGAGGTGACAGATGCTGTGTCCCTTGTACATAGGGAGACAGCATCGGTCACCTCCCCCACACAGTTAGAACACACCCAGGACTCACATTTAACCCCTTCCTCACCCCCTAGTGTTAACCCCTTCACTGCCAGTCACATTTATACAGTAATTAATGCGTTTTTATAGCACTGATCGCTGTATTAATGTGAATGGTCCCAAAAATGTGTCAAAAGTGTCCAATGTGTCCGTCGCAATATCACAGTCCTGCCAAAATTCGCAAATTGCTGTATTACTAGTAAAAAAAAAAAAAATAGTCAGAATTCTATCACCTACCGTATTTTTCGGACCATAAGACGCACCTGACCATAAGACGCACCTAGATTTTAGAGGAGAAAATTTTGAAAAAAAAGATTCTGACCCAAATGTTGTACTGAAATATTTAATAAAATTTAACAGAATTATATTTCAACCATGTAAAGTGAACAGCAGTCAACAATGACATTAAGAACCATCATCACTGTCATTAACAAATAACAAATAAGGAGAGACTTTAAGATTTGAGCACTCTTCTAGTTTTCTGAGAACCCCAAGAACTCATCATCACTAGTGTCAGAATTTATGAAGCTCAGTTGCTCGCAATCGCTGACATCACTTTCTTGGCTATCTTCATATACGATACAATCTTCAGTTCCATCTAAGGCATTGCTGATGCCACATTTTTTGAATGACTACAACAATTTCCTCCTTAACTGAGTGCCATGATGTTTTCACCCATTCACAAACTTGAGTGATAGTGGGCCTCTTCATTCGTCCAGTAGGTGTCAGATCATGATTACCAGCAGCCATCCATTTGTTCCACTCTTCTCGCATAAACACTTTAAATGGTTTGTTGATCGAAACATCGAGAGGTTGCAACTGGCTGGTAAGACCCCCAGGAATCACAGCTAGATGAGTCTTCACTTCTTTAAAGCACTTTTTTGTCGTTTCGCTAATATGTGCTCTAAACTGGTCAAGCACTAATAAGGCAGGTTTTTTCAGAAGCCCTCCAGGGCGTTTGGACCAGACTTTTTCAACCCATACTCTCATTCCATTTTCGTCCATCCATCCTTTGTCATGGACATGTACAACAACTCCTCGTGGAATCACTTCTTTTGGAAAGGTTTTCCTTTTGAAAATTAGCATGGGCGGCAATTTGGTGCCGTCTGCACAGCAGGACAACACAACTGTGTAATGAGTTTTCTCATGTCCTGACGTTTTGACAATTATGGTTTTTGCACCTTTCATATCAACAGTCCTATTAGATGGGACATCAAATGTTAGCGGAACTTCATCCATATTCCCAATCTGGGCGATTTCAAACCCATTTTTCTTTCTAGAATCAATCACAAATTTGTGAAAAGACAAAATCTTAGTTTCGTATTCTTTAGGCATTTTTTGCGCAATTCTAGTTTTGGTGCGCATAACAAGGTCACATCGCTTCATGAATCTGTAGCACCAAGATGGTGATCCCGTAAAATCCTTAATGCCTTTCTCTACAGCAAGGCGTTTGGCTTCATATATTATCATCTTTGTAGAGACTGAGAAGCCATTATTCCGATGATTTGTGATCCATTCTTTCATGGCCACTTCTAACTGTGGCCACTTTGCAGCATGCCCGCGAAAAGTATGCTTACTTTTATTTGCTTTTTCAAGCTGATCCTCCTGTTTCCTCCACTCTCTTATCATTTTTTCAGTTGGAGGTGGCCCAAAATGTCTCTCTGCTGATCTGTTCCCATGTTCCTTAGCATATTTTACTACTTCCAATTTAAAAGGAATTTTATATGCAAGCCTTTTCTGCTTCATCATCTTTTCTGCTTTAGGACCTGGTCCCTGGCCCTACTGTGGGTGGCTAAGCGGCACCTGGTCTCTGCTGTGGGTGGCTGAGCTGGCCTTGGTCCCTGCTGTGGGTGGCTGAGCTGGCACCTGCTGTGGATGGATGAGCCGGCACCTGGTCTCCTGCTGTGGGTGGCTGAGCTGGCACCTGGTCCTGTTAATGGGTGGCTGGGCTGGCACCTGGTCCTGTTAATGGGTGGCTGGGCTGGCACCTGGTCCTGTTAATGGGTGACTGAGCTGGCACCTGGTCCTGTTAATGGGTGGCTGAGCTGGCACCTGGTCCTGTTAATGGGTGGCTGAGCTGGCAGCTGATCCCGGCAATGGGTGGCTGAGCTGGCACCTGGTCCCTAAAGTGGGTGGCTGGACTGGTACCTGGTCCCTGCTGTGGATGGATGAGCTGGCACCTGCTGTGGATGGATGAGCTGGCTTGTGGTCCCTGCAGTGGATGGATGAGCCGGTACCTGGTCCCTGCTGTGGATGGATGAGCCGCTACCTGGTCCCTGCTGTGGATGGATGAGCTGGCACCCGGTCTCTAAGTGGGTGGCTGGGCTGGCACCTGGTCCAGTTAATGGGTGGCTGAGCTGGCACCTGGTCCAGTTAATGGGTGGCTGAGCTGGCAGCTGATCCCGGCAATGGGTGGCGGAGCTGGCACCTGGTCCCTAAAGTGGGTGGCTGGACTGGTACCTGGTCCTTGCTGTGGATGGATGAGCTGGCTTGTGGTCCCTGCTGTGGATGGATGAGCCGGTACCTGGTCCCTGCTGTGGATGGATGAGCCGGTACCTGGTCCCTGCTGTGGATGGATGAGCCGGTACCTGGTCCCTGCTGTGGATGGCTGGGCCGGCACCTGGTCCCTAGACTGGGTGGCTGGGCTGGCACCTGGTCCCTAGACTGGGTGGCTGGGCTGGCACCTGGTCCCTAGACTGGGTGGCTGGGCTGGCACCTGGTCCCTAAACTGGGTGGCTGGGCTGGCACCTGGTCAGTATTCAGTTACTGTTTCTTTAACTGGACGTTTTTTGTTTTGTCCTTCAATAGCAGTAGCAATAGTGTAGATGCTGTCCAGACTCTTCTGAGGAGCAACCGTTTTTTTGTTTTTACTTTAAATGGCACTACTGTACTGTACTGTGTAGATGCCATAGATGCTGTGTACAGACGCTTCTGAGGGAGCAACCAATGAGGCGCCAGTATTATGGTCAGCTGACTCAGGAGAGAGAGAGCACTGAGTGCACGGAGCAATACGTAGTGACGCCGTGTGGGCGTCGCTCCGTGCACTGGACATGGCGCAATGCCTTCTGGGGGTTCTTCTCCTTCGCTCCCGCCCGCTCCCCATGCTGACAAAAATCAACATACTGCAGACCAGCCTGTGATCCTAAGAGCCCGCTGATGGCGCCGCCTGCCTGCCTGTTCTGCTATACCCGTAAGTGCAGCGGCGGTGACGGGGGGGGTGCTGTCATTCAGTATTCGGACTATAAGACGCAGAGACTTTTTCCCCCATACATTTGGGGGGAAAAAGTGCGTCTTATAGTCCAAAAAAAAAGGTATTTTGTAGCCACTATAACCTTTGCGTAAACCAATTACTTTACGCTTATTGTGATTTTTTTTTTTTACCAAAAATATGTAGAATACATATCGGCCTAAACTGAAAAAAAAAGATATTTTTTTCCAAAAAATTGATATTTATTATAGCAAAAAGTAATTTTCTTAAAAATTTTCACTTTTTTGTTTATAGCGCAAAAAATAAAAACCGCAGAGATGATTAAATACCACCAAAAGAAATCTCTATTTGTGGGAAAAAAAGGACGCCAATTTTGTTTGGGAGCCACGTCGCACGACCGCGCAATTTTAATTAAAAGCGACGCAGTGCTGAAAGCTGAAATTTTGCCTGGGCAGGAAGGGGGTATATGTGCCCAGTAAGCAAGTGGTTAAAAACAAAAAAAGTGGGAGATGTGAGTGACAAGGACACTACCTATTGGATGTTCAGAAGAAAACAGCAGAGGGAATCGGCACTCTCGGGCTCCATCTTAACGTTAGGTTTACAGTCCCCCAAACCTGAAATTGGCATTGATGCGGGACCTTATTGGAAGACTTAGGTGGGTATAGATGGCTTTACCAGGTAGTGGAAAACCCCTTGCTGTTCCAACGTAACTACCCACCAGTGCACAGAGACATGGATGAGCGAGTTTGAGGTGGAAGAACTTGACTGGCATTCAGAGTCCTGACCTCATCCGATAGAACACCTTTAGCATGAACTAGAGCAGAGACTATGAGACGAATGCGCTTCTGTAAGAATGGCCAAACATTCCCATAGACACACTCCTAAACCTTGTGGACAGCTTTCCTAGAAGAGTTGAACCCGTTATAGCTGCAAAAAGTGGACCAACTCAACATTGAACCCTAAAGACCAAGAATGGGGTGCCATTAAAGAGAAAGTAAACCCTGATAGGTTTTACTTCCTCTTTTGTTCCCTGCAAAGTAAAAGTGATGCATACTAGCCCATTATGTGCCAATTACCTGCAAACGAAGCCAGCAATGTCCCCGCATCCATCTTCACCCCGTTTCCTTCCGGTGCAGTGGACTCTGGTTCTGTGACTGGCCGGAGTTGTGCAGGAGCTGACAGTCACGGCATTGGCCCTGTAGAAACTGCATAATGGTGCCCTTTCTTCAGTGTGCATGCGCTGATGAGGTTGGCGCAAATGTATATGGTAAATATCTCCTAAACCTTCACGGTTTAGGAGATATTTCCACTACCTACAGGTAAGCCTTTTTATGGGCTTAGCTGTAGGCAAAGGTGGTATGTAAGTGTTTACAACCACTTTAAAATTCATGTGTCCCAATACTTTTGACAATATAGTGTAAAATGTACACTTTGAGACTCTTTATTACTGTGCATTGTTAAATATTTTTTTAATCTAGACTCTATAATCCACTAAAGATTATCAAACTAAATAAGTACAGAAAATATTTTTTCTTGCCAAAAGTGTCCTTGTCACTTCCTGTCAGGTCAAAGAAAGTGCAAACAACATTACCTTTATTGTGCAACTTACTAGTCCCAAAAATTCAATGTAATGGCAACCAGGATGTCATATAGACCGTGCTCCATAAATCCAGTGCAGAAAAAAAAAAAGGATAGACACAAAGGGGGCAGAAAGCATGTTATTTGCAGAACAGGTAAAAACAGAGAAAGGAAAACTAAAGCAGCCACCACAGCTAAGCTGCGACAGGAAATGTTTGTTTTGGGATTAGAAAGGCTTTAACCTGCTATCTAGTTTTCCATTGCCTCCTGATCTCAGAAGAAACACGTAGGCGCTTGAGCAGCAGTTTGGCAGCCCCAGTGGCGTCACTAGGGTTGGTGTCACCCCCCCCCCCACCCACCAACTATAGTGCCCCCACAGTACAGACCCCCTCCATCAATATAGACCCCTGCCCTCAGTATAAACCTCTCTCAATACAGACACCCCCACCTCACCCCGCTCCATCAGTACAGACACCACCAAGTGCAGACTCTCCAGCAGTACAGACACCCCCTCAGTGCAACCCCCCCCATCAGTACAGACATCCCCATTCAGTGCAGACCCCCTTCAGTTAGACCCCCCCGCCTTAGTGCAAACCCCCAAAGCAGTACAAACACCCCCTCAGTGCAGACCCCCCCCAGTTAGACACCCCCCTTTGGTGCAGGCCCCCTCAGCAGAACAGACACCCCCTCCCCTTCCGTATAGACGCCCCCTTACCTTACAGACCTCAAAACAGCATATACACACATCGATGTGTCCCTCGAGTGCAGGCTCCTCCTTCTCTGTGTGTAAACAGAGAGGAGGGATGGCGGCTTCGTTCCGCTCCGCTGAGGGACACAGCCGCGAGGCACAGTGTAGCGGGCAGTGTTAGTGGTGCCGCTAGCCAAAGGTTTTCCCCTCAGGTGGTTGTCACCCGGGTGCAGCCCACACCCATCTAGCAAAGCCACAGCTTCGGCTGTGATACTTTGGGTCGCAGCTGCAACGTTTTTAACCTAAATGCAGAGTTTTGACAGACAGCACCACCTATCAGACTCGCCCAATGTGTCTGAGTCCACAACACAACTGCGAGCAAGTGGCGCAATCCCACAATGTAGAATTGCTGTTGAGCAATAACAAACAAAAAAAAAAAACATGCAAGCATTCAGGAGGCCGCAGTAACACCTCCCTAATGCCAGTGACGTGTCATATTCGGCTCCCTATCATACAATGCTGCGGAACTGAGGAAGCGGCAAACTGCGCATGCACGATGCGTTCCAATGGATTTACGACAGTACGCACCAGCGAAGCCGTCATTCAGGGCGACGTGGACTTAGGGGAAAGTAGCCAGTCGGCTCCTCCAATCCACGGGGATGTTAAGGAAAGAGCCTGGATGCCGAACAAGGTTTTGCTGGTGTGTACTGTCGTAAATCCATTGGAACGCATCGCGCATGCGCATTTGGCCGCAACAGCACTTCCCGCAGCATTCTGTTATAGGGAGCAGAGTATGACAAGTCACCGGTCAGCCACTGCTGTACTGCTCTCTAAAACCTACTGCAGATTGATTTTCAGAGGATGGTAAGCAGTACCACGGGTCTGAAAGAAAACATGGTATTTAGAGGTTTGCCATTTTAATAATTATATTAAAATATAAGATTGAAATCTTACATGCAGAACATAAGTAATGCATTATCTACCTATTGTTGAAAAATCAGGACATTTCCAGAGAACAAATCAGTGATTGTTTGAAATGTAATCACAGTTCATTATTAGGATAAGAAAAGATGCAAGAGGGATAAGAAAATATTACAGGAAGTGAAATATTTTTTCAGTTTTAGACTATAACAAATAATAAAAAGGGTGGGATATGCCGATTCAGAGGGCTGTGACAGTCGATGACCCAAATGCATTGTTCTGTAATTCAAAGTGTGGCCACAAGGTGGCAAACAATGCAGGCATCTCGGAATTGATTTGCTGTGAAGATATACATTTTTTTTCTTGTCTTGTCATCAAACTTATACTGGTTTGATTCCCACACTAATTATTGCATTTCCCTTAACCCACCATGTGCTTTTGTTTTTTTGCACAAACGAGTTAAGAACGCAGAGATTACAGAATAATAGGAAGTATAAGCACAATCCAGCAACCTCAGTCTTTTGACTAGTTTCTACCTAAACAGGAGGGCTCGAGTGGCACAAGTGCTAATGTTTATGGCAATGGAAAAATGAGAAGGTGTCTCATACTGACAATCCTTAAAGCGGAGTTCCACCCAAAAATGGAACTTCCGCTAATCCCACTCCTCAACCCCTTGCATGCCACATTTGGCATGTAATTGTTTTGGGGGGAGAGTGGGGGCTTCAGGAGGAGTGCGACTTCCTGTCCCACTTCCTCCTTCCGCCGAGGGGCTGGTTAGGCGATTAAGCTTAATCGCCTACAGCAGGGGTCCTCAAAATATGGCCCTCCAGTTGTTCAGGAACTACATTTCCCATCATGCTCAGTCATGTCTGTGAATGTCAGAGTTTCACAATGCCTCATGGGATTTGTAGTTCCGCAACAGCTGGAGGGCCGTAGTTTGAGGATGCCTGGCCTACAGCAAACCCTCCCTGTAGGCGATCGCATGGGACACATGACAGGTCCCATGCAATCGCCTGTCCAATCAGCGGCGGGCCACGCCGCTTGCGCAGTGGGTGCCTGCCCGTGAAGCCGAAGGCTGTCACGGCCGGGTGCCCACAGTTGCGATGAGGACGCCAGGCGGGGACAGGAGCGGAGCCCCGGTCGGCGCGTCGCTGGAACGCTGGAGCAGGTAAGTGATTGTTTATTAAAAGCCAGCAGCTACACTTTTTGTAGCTGCTGACTTTTAATAAACACAAATATTGGCTGGAACACCCCTTTAACACAAAGGAGGTCAAACCTGTAAAAAAGAAAGTTAAATCATAATAAACGATTGCACCAACCATATTTTTTCCTATGCGCCCTCTCTAATTTGCTACTATAAACAGGTCTTATGTTGCACCAACAGTTTGTGCAGTGCTTTACAATATAATGGGGGATAATATAATTACAATACAAAATGAATAGGAGGGCCCTGCTCATGGAGCTTACAATCTAAAAGAGGATCCTGTCTTTACAAAGTGCCCTAGTATTACAGCAGTTTTGGCCATACCATGATCCTGCTGCTGCATACACACACACACACATACATATACCATATGCATACATATATAGCACAGTAGTATGCTTTAGAAACGTGCATTATGCCCTATTTGCTGGGCGCTTCAAATCACACAAGCATCACTAATTCCAATGAATGGGGAAATAGCCGGGAGGAGGAGAGTCCATCCACCGATGTGACATGATCGGCCTCTCATCCAGTAAGGCACTGAAGGAGCACTTTGATAGGTTGGAGGGAAACCGGAAAGAGCGGAGAAGACCAATGCCTGTATGCCAATAGGATAGAGGACAGCTTTAAATCATTGTTGAATTTCAGAGGGGCAGTTTCTACAGAGTACGGTGGACAGTAAGGGGCTGAGGTTATTATCAACTAGCTTTAATAGGATGTTGAATGAGAAAAGTGTGGATGAGAAGGTATACACTTGTAAAAAGACAGCTTTAGGAGACGCAATCAAATTCCTGTTAAAGGAATTTCCTCATATGCAAACCTTTATTGTATTCAAAAGGGACATTTGAGTTATAAATGGAGTCAATGGCTCACCACATGTACATCAAATTTATTGGATAGGATGGAAAACCATTGTTCCCCTGTGAGTAGGTCCATGCCAGATCTAGCATCCTGTGGCCATTTCGTTGTACATCCCATATCTCCATCCCCTTTCTAGGGAACCTATCAGGAGTATAAAAAAGGAAACAATCATCAAAAGGCAATTTGTGTCCATTATATCCCTCCTTTACTACTTTGTGAATCCCTGAACTGGAAAAAGCATGTGCAATGCAGATAGTCTATTGTGTCCTTCAACCACCTTAAAGGATCACTAAAGGATTGTTTTTAGCTAAATAGCTTCCTTTACCTTACTGCAGTCCTGGTTTCATGTCCTCATTGTTGGGTTTTAGCTTTGAAGTTGCTGTAATTCTGCTCTGATCTCCACACTTCCTGCTTGTCTGGCTCCTTATCAAAAAATCTCACAGCAGCTTTTCACTGTGGTCCAAGCTGTCATTACTGTGTGTCTAAAACTCAGATTAATTTTAAAAACAAAACCCTGCCCTGGATTTGTTTGTTTTTGTTCTGTGTCTCTTTACTTCACAGAAACATGAAACCAGTTTAAAAGTGAAACTAACCTGCAGGCACATTATATGATTGATGTTTTATCTATTTTTAATCATTTTTAAAAGGAATCAGTTAACTTTTATGTCTCTATACCCTGTAAACAGTCATTTCAGCAAAAAAAGAAATAAAAAAATTCCTTTAGTGACCCTTTAAGACCTGACACTTTAAGGCCCCTTTCACACTTCGCGGCTGCAATTTTTCTGCAAAATTAAGGAATACCTGTGTAATTGGCATCAAAATCGGACCACAGTAGCACAGGGACTACTTTGAAGTCATACCACTATAATTGGTTGACTTGTCATGCTGCTTTGTAGTCCCAAATCGTGGGACAAGTCGTACAAGTGTGAAAGGGGCCTAATCCCCTTGCTGCCCAGGCCATTTTACCCCTTTCCCACTGTAAATGATAGTCAGTCATGCAGCACTACCAAAATTATTTTTTTATAATTTAGGACAGAGCTTTGTTTTTGTTGAATTTAATCCCCACTGGGGTTTTTTTTTTTTCCTTTTCGCCATATAATAAAAAAAACTCAAACATTAAAAATTTAGGTCAAATTGCTACATTTCTATTGTAGAAATAACCCAAATCCGTGTATATTTAGTCTCTGGTATTGAGTCTACAAACTATGGTATATAGCTTTGAAAAGTGATCACCATTTGTGCACGGACTGCCCGTCTTATTACTTGAGGCCCTACAATGCAAGGACAGTACAAATACCCTCCCAAATAACCCCTGCTTTTGGAAAAAGTGGACAATCCAAGGTATTTGGTAAGAGGCATGGTGAGTTTTTTTTTTTAAGTTGTATATTTGTCAAAATTTTGGGGAAAATTAAGTAATTAAAGTAGAAGGAAAAGCCCCCCCTGCTAAACAATTACTTACCACAACAGTAAAAAATCTTCATAGTTCAAATATTTTTTAAATATGCTTCTTTGTAACTAATTTTCTTTTTAAAGTCCCTCTGTCACGTGACCACAGCTTTTGGCTTCAGTAGATCATTGGTCTGTTTGGAGTGTCCTCCCTCTCCCTAGGATTGTCACTACCAGAAGTGATATACCTAGCTGATGGTGCCAATAGCCAGGTGGGATGGGGGGCAGAGCTGGGCTACTCGGAGTTCTGTATTTTTTTTTTTATTATACACACACGGCGTCAGACAACGGTTTACAGAAGTGACTGTGAGCTTTCACATTCATCTCAACAGGCAGACCATTGTCGTTTTGTCTCAAGTTTTTCAAAAATGCAGGGTTGTCAATTTAATAAGATATTTCTCAGACGCAGCAAAAGCATACTTGGAATTACAACCCAAAACATTCTACTACTCTTCCTGAGTATGGCGGTACATGTGTGAGTCGTTTTCAGTGTCTGGACTGATTACTGTATTTATTGGCGTATAACACTCACTTTTTTACCCTGAAGATAAAGAGTAAACTGTGCCTGCTTGTTATACGCAGGGGGCTGTGGAAAAAGGGATTTTTAAATACAGCTTACCTGTAAAATCCTTTTCTTGGAGTACATCACGGGACACAGAGCGGCATATTCATTACTATATGGGTTATATGGAGTACCTTCAGGTGTGGACACTGGCAATCTCAAACAGGAAGTCCCCTCCCTATATAACCCCCTCCCCTAGAGGGAGTCCCTCAGTTTTGTAGCAAGCAGTATGCCTCCCAAAAATGTTCCCCAAAAGAGGGGTGGGAGCTCTGTGTCCCGTGATGTACTCCAAGAAAAGGATTTTACAGGTAAGCTGTATTTAAAAATCCCTTTTTCTTTCTCGTACATCACGGGACACAGAGCGGCATATTCATTACTATATGGGATGTCCGAAAGCAATGCTTTAATGAGGGGAGGGAGACATCTTCTCAAAAGAGATTTAATTTAGAGGTATACTCAAATAATAATAATAAATCCAACTTAGTCAAGAAAAACTTTTTTTTTTTTTTTCTTTTTTACACCCAAGGGTGCCCCTGATCCCGAGGATCTTAAACCGCAGCCTGTAGTACTGCCTGCCCAAAAGGCTGAATCCGCATTCCTTCTCACGTCTAGTTGATAAAACCTTGTAAACGTGTGGACTGATGACCACGTCGCCGCCTTGCATATCTGAGCCATAGAGATCTGATGGTGTGCTGCCCAGGAGGCGCCCATGGCCCTGGTAGAATGGGCCTTTACCGACAAAGGAGGAGGCAACCTCTTCAAACCGTAGGCCTGAATGATTAATTGTCTAATCCATCTCGAGATGGTGGATTTTGCAGCTGCCTGCCCCTTCTTGGGGCCATCTGGTAGAACGAACAACACATCTGTTTTCCGGATCTTTTCTGTAGCTTTAAGATAGGCCTTCATGGCCCGGACAATATCCAAGGTATGCAGCAACCCCTCCTTTCTAGATGTGGGTTTCGGAAAGAAGGATGGAAGTACCAAATCCTGGTTCAAGTGAAAATTGGATATAACCTTTGGTAGGAAGGCAGGATGGGGCCGGAGAACTGCCCTGTCCTTATGTAGAATGAGATATGGTTCCTTACACGATAAGGCTGCCAACTCTGACACTCTCCTGGCTGAAACTATGGCGACCAAGAATACCAACTTTCTTGTCAGTAAAACTAAAGGAATCTCAGCCAACGGCTCAAAGGGTTGTTTCTGTAGAGTGGACAGGACAAGATTTAAGTCCCATGGACAAATTGGTGACTTGACAGGAGGATTAATACGCAAGACCCCCTGTATGAAGGTCTTTACCAGCGAGTGGGGGCCAGCGGCCTCTGAAACCACACTGACAGAGCTGAAATCTGTCCCTTGATTGTGCTCAAAGCCAGGCCTTTATCCACTCCTAGCTGGAGAAAACCTAACACCCTATCAATGGTATATTTGCGGGAATTCCATCTTTTGGATTCACACCAGCCTACGTAGTTCCTCCACACCCTGTAATAAATCACCCTGGAGGCTGGCTTTCTAGCCCTAATCAGGGTAGGAATTACCTGCCTAGACAGACCTCTACCCCTGAGAATCAGGGATTCAGCCTCCAGGCCGTCAAATTTAGACGCTGTAATGTAGGGTGGAGGATCGGGCCTTGTGAGAGTAGGTCTGGTCGTAGAGGAAGAGTCCAAGGGTCTCCCACTGCCATCCTTAGGACTAGTGAGTACCATGTCCTCCGGGGCCAAGCTGGAGCTACTAAAATGACTGGCTTGTGCTCCACTCTGATCCTGCGCAACAGGCGCGGAAGTAACTGTAGCGGAGGGAATGCATATAGAAGTTTGAATTGATGCCAAGGGCAAACCAACGCATCGGTTCCGCAGGCCATAGGGTCCCTCGCTCGAGACACAAACCTGTCTAGTTTCTTGTTGAACCTGGATGCCATTTACGTCTGGCATTCCCCACTTCTGGCAGATTGTCTGAAAGACCTGAGGATGCAGAGACCACTCCCCCGGCGACAGAATCTGGCGACTTAAGAAGTCTGCCTGCAGGTTGTCCACTCCGGGAATGAATATCGCCGAAATGCAGGGTACATGAACCTCTGCCCACTGAAAAATCAAGCTCACCTCCCTCTGAGCGGCCTGACTCCTGGTTCCCCCTTGGTGGTTTATGTATGCCACCGCTGTGGCATTGTCTGACTGGATTCTCACCGGGGACCCCTGTAATCTGGAGGTCCATGCCAGGAGGGCTAGGCGAGCAGCTCTGATCTCCAAGACATTGATGGGTAGCTGCCTCTCTGCTTCCACCCAAGTTCCCTGGCGAGAGAACCCCTCCAAGACCGCCCCCCAGCCTGCCAGGCTGGCGTCTGTGGTAACTACCTTCCAGACAACGGGGCTGAAGGACCTTCCCTTTAGAAGATTCTGAGGGTTCAACCACCAAGCCAGGCTTTGTCGGACCCTTGATGACAGCGTCAAAGGGGACTCCAAGGCATGTGCTCTCTTGCCCCAGGCTGCTAGAATGGCTGCCTGTAGGACGCGAGTGTGGATCTGAGCGTATGGTACTGCCTCGAACGTGGCCACTAGCTTGCCTAGTAATCGCATACACAGGCGAATAGTTGGTTTTTTCTTGCTTAGAACCAACTGAACCAACCCCTTGATAGCCTCGATCTTTACAAGGGGCAGGAACACCCTTTGTTGTTCTGTGTCTAACCTCATGCCGAGGTATTCCAACTGCTTTGTAGGCTGGAACGCTGACTTTTCCCGGTTTAGGACCCAGCCGAACCTTTAGGTAAACGTTTAAACTCTTTAGGTCCAAGATTGGCCTGACATCGCCGTTGGGCTTTGGTATGACAAAGAGATTGGAATAGAAACCTAGCCCCTGCTCTTGGGCTGGCACCTCTATTATCACGTCCTGGCAAAGCAGGTGATCCAAAGCTGCCAGCATCGAGGCCTTCTTTGCTGGATCCTTTGGTAGCCTTGACTCTTGAAAATGAGGCGGAGGAAACTTTAGAAACTCCAGTCTGTAGCCTGTGGTTACAGACGCCCGGACCCATTTGTCGGGGATCTTGGCTTCCCAAACTTCTGAGAAGAAACGAAGCCTTCCCCCCACCCGCGAGAGTGGGGGCGCCCCTTCATAAGGCAGACTTAGGGGCTGGTTTTGTCGGCTTGCGATACCATGGTCTCTTACCCCCAGGGGCCTGTCCCTGCGATCTACTGTTAAAGTTGGATCGCGCAGGCGGCCGTCGATACTGCCTGGAATTTGAGGGCCCTGAGACAGGAAATAGCTGCCTTTTAAATGTAGGACCCCGGAATGTCTTTTTGACTGGTAAAAGGGTACTTTTGCCACTTGAAATAGTCTGAATGTATTTATCCAGATCCTCTCCGAAGAGGCGTCCTCCATGGAAGGGAAACCCTGCCAGAAGCTTTTTGCATGGGGGCTCTGCCGCCCAGTTCTTCAACCATAAGAGCCTTCTCATGTGCACCAAAAATAGTGATAAACGAGAGGCCTGCTGGATGGAATCCTTTATAGCATCTACCGCAAAACACAGAGCTCTGGGAATGTCAGAAAACTCTTCTGCCTGTTGGGTAGGCATGTCTTTTAGCATTTCTTTTGTCTGGTCCTTTAACGCCTGACAAACTCCAATCGCAGCCACAGCTGGCTGCACCACTGCTCCTGCCGTAGCAAAGGATGCTTTTAAAAGTGTCTCTAACCGTTTATCAACCGGATCTTTAAACATTTGTATGTTTTCCACCGGGCAAGTTAGTGATTTATTCACACATGAGATGGCTGCATCCACCACTGGGAGCTTCCACCTCTTCGAAAATTTTTCCTCCATAGGGTAAATGACCGCAAATCTCTTCGGCGGCAGAAAAATCCTGTCCGGTCGTACCCAATCCTGAAAGATCAATTCCTCCAAGAGAGGATGGACCGGAAAAACTGCGTTGCTTAAAGGAGCTTTCAAAGAGCCCAGAGAGGATACCGCAGGAACCTGAGGCTCTGGCAATGGTAAATTAAATGCCGAGCGGACCATGTCCGTCAAAGACTGCACCCACAGTCTCTCTGTCTGGGAGTCTGAAAATGGTTCCTCAGAGGTAGATCCCTCAATCCCTGAACCCTCTTGGTTCAGGTCTAGTTGATCCTCCTGCGATTCCAATTCCTCCAGAGAGAGAATTTCAGCATCTGAGGATACACCTTTTGGTGATGGGGATCTAGCCCGTTTCTTGCCAGGAATAGATCTAGCGATCAACGCTGCTAATCTCTCTTCTAGCCCCCCTAGGGATACAGCTAGCATCTCCTCTGTGATAAACACAGGGCTGGGCTGATCTGGGCCAGCCTCAGCACCAGACCCCCCTAATGGCTCATCCAAGGCGACCTTCATGGGAATAAGCTGCGGGGAAAGTATCGGCATATCATCAGAATCAGAGGGGGAACCCCTTTGTTTTTTGGTCTTTTTTGTACCCTTTGACCCCGAACCTTTGGAAGCCATAATACAAAATCGAGGGACTCCGCCTACAACAGCAGACTGTAGTGGCCAGGAGTACAAAAACTAGGGTTTAGGGGACAATAGATCACTAATGCCCAAAAACTGATGGGGCCCCGTATGTTTTCCTTTTATTTATTTATTTATTTTAAATATATAAGTCCTTTTTTTTTTTTCTAAAACATACAGCGACCCCAAACTTAGTTTGCCAGCCTCCAACCTGTTGCAAAAAGGGGGATTTTTTGGCTTAACAGAAAAGCATTGGAACTAAGTCCAGCATGTACTACCCCTCTTCCGCCACCGGGAGTCACTGTTCTGCCGCTCTGCGTCCTCTCCCTTTCAGATCAGCCTCAGACTGAGCACTGACTATAGCCTGCTGATCTATAACAGCACAAGGCGCGCCCCTGATGACGCTGCAGGCACGCCCCCCCCCCCCCCCCCCCCCCGCCCGGCGCGAAAAACGTCTATAAGACGTGCGCGCGCGCGTATGCCGGAGCAGGAAGAACATGGAGGAGCCGCGCTGCTGGAGACCCAGGACTGCAGTACCAAGCGGCAGAATCAAACCCCCGGCCAGGTAGGACTCTCCAAAAGGCCCCATAGGGGTCCTTACTTAGCCCTAGGAAGAAAGCAGCAGGTAGCTAGCAAACACAATTGTTTCTTAGACAGGGGAACCTAGTGATGGGGGAATGAGACCATCCTGTCTTCTTAGACATAGTGAGCAAGGTTGCCAATGCAGAGCATACTTAGGGTACCCCCCTTTTAGGTTACCCCGGAGAGCCTGCTGTCGAACCAAGTCCCGCAGGCTCCCCTCTTACCTGCTCCATGCTGCAGGATGTTTGTCTAGCAAAACGATCCAATCTTCTCCCATCTCCGTGGGTAGCGTAATAGACCTTCAGGTCCTGGGGTCCTATGAAGGTACCCACTGTCCTGGACCTATATAGCACCCTGGCAAACAGGAACTTATGGTCTTTACGAACTCCAAGTCCTGGGCCCAGGGTCCAGCCCTCCAAAGAGGAGCATTATAGGCAAAACCCCACGGTTTGGGGCCCGGGTACTGTCCACTTTGGCACTGAGGCTCCTTGGACAGATCCGGTTAGCCCGCCCTTAATCCCAAGGATGTGGAGCAAAGCTATTCCGTGACCAACACCTAAGACACTGGCGAAAAAACTGAGGGACTCCCTCTAGGGGAGGGGGTTATATAGGGAGGGGACTTCCTGTTTGAGATTGCCAGTGTCCACACCTGAAGGTACTCCATATAACCCATATAGTAATGAATATGCCGCTCTGTGTCCCGTGATGTACGAGAAAGAAAGTTTTTTTTCCCTGAAAACACCCTCTTAAAGTTAGGGTGCGTGTTATACGTCGATAAATACGGTATGTACCAAACATTGTGGTTGATTTAGAAAACCTGGACAATGCAAAATCTGGTGCAGCTTTTTTTTTTTTTTTTTACAAAGCTTAATTGAACAAGCTGATGCACAGCTGCACCAGATTTTGCACTGTCCAGTTTTAGTAAATGAACTCCAGTGTATCTTGTGTATCACACAAACCAACCAGTTGTGCAAATCCAATGTACTGTAATAGTTGCCTCTGTACAAGTGGTCAGAGAATATAGCCTAGAGTAGAGTCATTTGTAGCAGGGAATATAGCCTAGCGTAGATTCATCTGTAGCTCCCATAACCAAATCTAGCCTACTGTTATGCGGCTGCCCCAGGTATGCCATGTTCTCTGCCCAGAAAGTACAGAAGGCTGAAGAAAGGAAGAACTACAGGAGTGCAGTTGTCCTAAGAAACATATTCAGACGTGCATATGGGTCCGTTCAGGCAGAGACATGGTCAGCAAACAGGCAATAGGTTGGTCCAGGCAGCACTATTGTAAAAAAAAAAAAAAAAAAAAAAAAAACTTAAAGCAACAATGTAAACATTTTTAATAAAAAATTTTTTAAAGAAGAATTTTAAAGTACAGCCACCGCCCCATGCATCGGTCCTGCACGCACACAAACAGGGATCGTCCCATACACGTGACGTATCACTGCGAAGATCATATCATGGCAGTAATTGGAGCAAAAGACCTCGGGCCAGATTCACAGAGCGATTACGCGTGCGCAACTGCTGTTGCGCGTGCGTAAGTCTAAATGTGCGCGTGCGTATAGTTGGACGCGATTCACAAAACAATATACGCCAGAAATCTACGTTTTTTGGTCCGGCGTAATTGAGTTAGACATTCTGTGCTTCCCTTCGCGCAAAACTGCGCTAGACACACCATTGATTTGCTAGTCAAATATGCTAATGAGGGAGTTACGGGGATCCACAAAAAAACGCAGTTGCTGCGCAGGCTACGCGATGTGCGCAACTGCAAAATGTCCTGTCTAAAGTTAGAGCCCATAAAAGCTGATCTAACTTTTGAAAAAAAGTCTAATTGTCAGATAAAGCAACACTTGTTTCGTTATTGAGGAGCAGACCACACACACGTGTTGCACTACAATTTGACTGCCAACATGCTAGGGGCATCGTCGCTCATAGCTGCACTAGTGAATATAGATGACCAAAGAAGGAGGAGGGCACGGAGGATGGCACGGGAGAGGGTATACCGCACACGCATAGACCTGTTTGGCATGAGTGATTCTGAGGTGTATCGCATCTTCAGATTCCCCCCTCATGCCATCCTGGAATTAACCACAACCCTGCAGGAGGACATCACCAGCCCAACACAACGCTCACAAGCAGTGCAGCCACTGGTGAAGGTCCTGGCAACACTCCATGTCCTTGCCAGTGGCTCTTTTCAGCGTACAAGTGGAGTGGTGGCTGGGATGTCACAATCCTCCATGAGCAGATGTGTGCACCAGGTTGTCCCTGCTAGAAAATCCTCACATAGAACGCTTGGCCAACCAAATCATTATATATGCTTTTTTAGCAAACCCACCACTGAGGAGATTCGAATCAAGGCAATGGCAGATTTCTACAACGAATTGCCAGATTCCCATCTCGCACTGTGGGGGCCATAGATTGCACACATGTGGCACTCCAGCCCCCCCATGAGACCGAGCACATGTTTTTACCGCAATCGGAAGAACTGTTTTGGCTAAAAAAAAACTCCATCAACGTACAGGTGATAGTTGATGCCCAATTTTTTTTCATATGGCACGTCCGTGCCAAA
Source organism: Rana kukunoris (assembly GCA_029574335.1). NCBI lineage: Eukaryota > Metazoa > Chordata > Amphibia > Anura > Ranidae > Rana > Rana kukunoris. The sequence goes on along the minus strand of CM056059.1, from coordinate 50,629,776 downwards.
CACCCAGGGTCCAGCCATGACAGCTACATCTACAATCAAAGCCACATCCGAACAGAATTCGAACAGAACGTGTATGGGAACACCTGGCTGGTTGGTGAGTGACAAAATGGGAGTCAGGCATGACTATCCCCTCCCGTGATGCACAACAGAAGTGGCACATGCATGACTAACATTCTCCTGTCTTTTCCTACTTACAGGTGACTCTGCATATGCACTGGGACCCCATCTCATGACTCCTATCCGGAACCCCCAAACCCCAGGATTGAGGAACGATTGGGGTATTGCAATGAAGCACACATCAAAACCCGTGCAGTGGTGGAGCGCACCTTTGGCCTCCTGAAGTCACGTTTCCGATGCCTGGATAAGTCAGGGGGTACACTGTTGCCGAGTATTCCCCAAACTTCGTGTATTGCCATATCATCGCTGCATGTTGCATGCTACACAATCTCGCAGTGAGGAAGGGCCTGCAGGTTGAGCTACGCGATGATCTGACCCCCCAACCAGAAAATCAACCCCTAACCGAGGATACCCCGTCTTCTGAGGGAAGAGCAGTCAGGAGGCAGCTCATATTGGGCATCTTTGCACGTTAAACACACACATTAATCATGGCACAATGAGAATGCATGCATGCACACCACTGTGGTCCCTAGCACACACACCCCACATCCTCATCAAATTGGGGATTGGCACCAGTCCACCATGCAAGACTGGTGATTGCAGTAACGCCACGTCAAGGCTCCAATTATGTCACTGTACATTCAGATACACCATTCACACGGACCTGGGAATCACTTCTCCCTGGTCCGAGTATTGGGGAACCCTTCTCCACCAAAATTGAGGGTGACACCCCTTTTCCAGCATCGGGAATGTCACCCCCACATTCAAACGAGTATCATTCACAACCCAAAATATGCCAAAAAAGTCAAACAAACAAAAATGCATAAAAACAAAAAATGCATAGGAAAAAAAAAATGCTTAGAAAAAACAAAAAAAAGCAGAGAACAAAAATAAAAAAGCTTTCAAAACAAACAAAAGGGGGAAAAAAAAATTATTGTCCTCTGCCTGAGCCACGCCTGGGGCGCCCCCGGCCACGGCCCCGGACCCTCAGGGGAGACGCATGGGGGAGGGGAAAAGCCGGGGAAGGAGGAGCAGCCCCTGAGATCTGCCCACCTGGCGGCCTGCCCTCCAAGGCCACGGCTATTCTGTCCAGGGCAGCACCAAGTGTTGCCGTGTTGCCCTGGATAGCCTGGGTAAGGGCCCTCACATCCTGCCCAACGCCTGCTGCTGTAGTTTGCAGGTCATTTAGGCAGGTATTGTGGAGGCCCGGGAGTGGGAGTCCAGGTTACCCAGGCTATCATTAATGGAGGACAGGCTCTGATCCACCCGCCCCATAGTCTGGCAGAGCTGTCTCAGAAGGCGGGTCTGGGTGGCCAGGTTCCTTCTCAGACAGGCGGGCATGAGATTGGGCGCCCCCCTGGTGCTTGGGGATGACCTCCTGGCTCCAGCTGATGGTTGTGGCCGGGGAGAACTGGGGAGGCCCTTGTGAGGGGAGCCATGTTGGTACTGGGAGGATTGTTGGGGGGGGGGGGCTGACCCTTAGGGAGGGCAGGCTTCTTGCAGCCAGAGGGGAAGAGTCCGCAGAAACCAAAGGGCCAGTGCCTTCCATGGACTCCTCCTCCTCATGATTCTGCTCCTCCTCATGATCGTCCTCCGCATGATCCTCCCCCTCCTCTTGTTCCTCCTCTGCGGACTCTGGCCTTGTTGGGGGGGCCTCATTAGGCTGCTGTCCTGGGGTTGGAGCGGTCAGTCCAGATGGCCCTGCACCCTCCTGCACAGCTGTGGATGACACAAAACATTCACAGGTTGGAGGATCCACACACTTGCCACATATTCCCTTTCACCCCCTCCCCCACACATGCTACACACCTGAGAGAAATAAAAACCTTACCTGGCACCGCGGGGACCGGACTTGTGTCAAAGCCTGGCAGGCCCTCCACGTCATGCCGGTGAAAGGTCAGGGCCACCACACGCTCCGTCTCAGAAAATCTAACCCGGCATGGTGGGCCCCCTCCTGTGCCCCTGGCATGGGCATTTATTGCGGCCAGTTTTTTTTTCACCTCACGCCGGAGGTCATTTATTTTCTTTTCAAGTATCCCAGAGCGGGTCCGTGTCTCCCCCTCCCCCGATGAATTGACGGCTGCTCTGTGATCATATCCAAGATCTCCCTCCTCCTGGCCGGGGTGGTGGTGGCACTCTGCGGGCCGTGGAGAAAACGCCCATAGTCGGTAATGGCCCGGGCAAGAATTCTTTTTTCCCCCACAGTAAAATTGAGCTTTCTTTTTCTCTCAGTCATACTTCCAAACAAACTCACTAGCAGTCACCAAAAATCTGTCACAAATACAAGCACAACCAATCAGACAAGAACACACACAAAGAGAAAAAGAACAGCCAAAAATCACACTAGCACTCAGCAAGAAACACACACAAAAAAATCAGATGAAAAAATAAAGCAAGAAAACAAACGCTCAGAAATCTATCAATCAAACAAACAGTCTCAAACACTTATCAAAATACACTTTCACAAAACTACCAACAAGCACAAGATCACACAGAACACTAATCTCACAACTACAAAACACACTCTAACGAACAACAGAGCAAAAGCACTTGATTCAATGGGAAGGGACACAAAGGGATGTACTTTTGCAATGGAAGGGCGTTTGTGTGTGTCTATTTATGCTGTCTGCGTAGTTCACAACATTGCCCTAGTCCATTTCCAATTTCAATGATTGCGCCGCTCCCGAGTTGTGAGCATGCGCACAACGGAGCTGACATGGTTTCCTTCATGCGCGCATGCGCGAGTCGGCCGGCCCTTCATTTGCATGGTTAAAGGTCACGGCTCATTTCAATGTAACACGCCCACGTCCCTCCCAATTTGTATTACGGTCCTCCTTACGCACTACGGAAAAAACCAGGGATCGTTTGCGCAAGCTCTTGCGTAAAAGCTACGTGAATCGCCGGATTACGCGGCTAGATCATGCGCAAGTCTAACGGAAAAGTGGTGCGCTACGCCGGAATGATAATGCGCCGATCTACGTGAATCTGCCCCCTCCTGTGTAAATCTCAAGTGGTAACTTGTAAAGGCTTTTAAAATGTCGCCTAGGTATAGTAAGTGTTACTTAGTTTTTCAGCCATGTTTGGTATCTATTTAATCAGCATATCATCATTTTTTTATACTTTACAAAACAAATGGGTATTATGTTTTTGTTCATTAAAATTTTAAAAAGGTGTATATTTTCCATAAAATTGGGTTTTAAAAACAAATACCCTGCAATATAAAAAAAATTGCAACACCCATCAGTTTATTCTTTAGGTCCTCTTTTTTTTTTTTTGTTTATATAAAGAGGACAGAAGCTGCGCTTAGGATTGCCTAATACAGGGTAAATAGGACGAGTAAAGGTGTGCGACTGCAGCCCCCCCTAAATATGACTCCCCGAAGGGGGTATATGGAGAAAGTAAAAAGGTATTGGGGGTGATGGCGCTGTCACTGATATGTTGTTAACTGACCCAATGGGTTGGTGACAACATTCCCTAAAGTAATATAATAAAATGTAAAACATATAAGTTCAAAGGGTAGGATAGTAGGGGACAGTGGTAATGCTTCATTACCAGTGGTGTTGGTGTCCGATATAAAGTAATGGGTGTGTTCTTAGTGGCTGACCCACGCCGTACTACAGTAAATAGCAGGAACTAATTTACAAATCTAAATGTGTGCAAAAAAACGTGATCAAATTATACAGAATTGATTCACATTAAAAGTCCGTAATCATAAGCAGGTAAATGTAAGTGGTGGACAATCAAGGTGCACCTATGTGGATAGGTGTAAGCAGTACATCAAGTGAATATCGCAGTGGGTCTGGTGCTCCCCTTATGGGTCCCCATCACCAGAGGCAATCACCCCTCAAGGGTAGAAGTGTCAGTCAAACGAATGTTCCACCGTGTCATGACTCCTTTTCCTGATTCCAAATGGATCACCTGGATTCTGATGTGTGTCCTTGGGATAAGTGGTTAGTGATATGGGTTTCAATAGTTCCTCCAAAGCAAAAAAGAAAGGCTTCCATAGTGTGGTACGTTAACGGTATAAAAAGAATTTTATTGGCACTGCCAAGAATAAATGGCACAAGTGCAAAAATACAAAAATGAATAAAAATCATGACACCAAGCTGAGACAAGATTCCAGCACAGTCAGCAGCAAGATGCATAAACCACAAAAAATAAATAAAAATGTGTAAAAACAAATTAACAGCAGCCTATGTTCTAAACGCACATAGGCACTGCAAATACACAAGCACTAAAGATGTCCGATTAGCTAGTCACACCAGCGTGGGAACGGCGTGCGTTCCATAAACAATTCGTTGGTTAGCCCGGAAGTGCGTGTAGGTGTGCGTGTGGCCGCTTACCAACGCACTTCCGGGCTAACCAGCGAATTGTGGAACGCACGCCGTTCCCACGCTGGTGTGACTAGCTATTCTGTACTGTACGAGGTATTTATTGGCAAGTACATTTTTATTTTAATGAATACACATAAGACCAATTCTTATACCACGGGATTACCCAAGCATTAATAGGGGTGCTTTGGAGCCCTGGACAGTATGGCTTTATTTATTAAGCTGTTATTGTCCAAGAAAATGAGACCTACTTGCAGAAAAGGAGATTTTTCTGAACAAAGAAAGAAGGTTTGCACTTATGTTTTTTTTGCTGCAGTTAAAGGGTACTCTTCAGTGATATTTTTATTACAGTCATCTCCCTCGCTGGTTAGCCCGGAAGTGTGTGTGGCCGCTTACCACACGCACACCTACACGCACTTCCGGGCTAACCAGCGAATTGTTTATGGAACGCACGCCGTTCCCACGCTGGTGTGACTAGCTATTTGGTCATCTTTAGTGCTTGTGTATTTGCAGTGCCTATGTGCGTTTAGAACATAGGCTGCTGTTAATTTGTTTTTACACATTTTTATTTATTTTTTGTGCTTTATGCCATCTTGACTGCTGACTGTGCTGGAATCTTGTCTCAGCTTGGTGTCATGATTTTTATTCATTTTTGTATTTTTGCACTTGTGCCCATGTTCATTCTTGGCAGTGCCAATAAATTTATTTTTATACCGTTAACGTACCACACTATGGAAGCCTTTGTTTTTGCTTTGGAGGAACTTATTGAAACCCATATCACTAACCACTTATACCAAGGACACACATCAGAAATCCAGGTGATCCATTTGGAATCCAGGAAAAAGAGTCACGACACGGTGGAACATTCGTTTGACTGACACGCATTCTACCCCTGCAGGGGTGATTGCCTCTGGTGAGTGGGGACCCATAAGGGGGAGCACCGGACCCACTGCAATATTCACTTGATGTACTGCTTATCACCTATCCACATAGGTGCACCTTGATTGTTACACCACTTACATTTACCTGCTCTATGATTTACGGACTATTTAATGTGAATCAATTCATTGTATAATTTGATCACGTTTTTTTGCACATATTTAGATTTGTAAATTAGTTCCTGCTAATTGTACTGTAGTACGGCGTGGTTCAGCCACTGCAAGAACACACCCATTTACAAATCCTTTTCATATCGGTGACACCAACACCACTGGTAGCACTTAGAAGCATTACCACTGCTGCTCACCTAAGGTTATCCTACCCTTTGTTATTCACTGTCATATGTTTTACATTTTATTACTTTAGGGAATGTTGTCCCACTAGAACTTACCCACCAACCTATTGGGTCAGTTAACAACATATCAGTGACAGCGCCATCACCCCCAATACCTTTTTACTCTTTTTTTTTTTTGAAAATATATATAATTGGGGGTTCTATGATTTTTTTTTATATAAAAATACTGATTGTTGCCTGTAAACAAAATGTGTTAGAAAAGGCCTAGTCTACTAATTACACTTTCTAGTTAATTCTGTAAAGCAGTTAAAAGATGATTGATGAAAAGCAAATTGCAACAAGATTTATTTTGTACTGTAAATACAGTACAAAACTTTCAGACATACTATATGCAGCGACTGTTAGGAGATTGGGCACCAACACTGGCTAGCCCGCCCACTCCCTGGAACTCCAATTGTTTAGCAAGCAATAAAGAGCGACCAAGAGGGGAGGGGCCAGTGTCCTGTACTGTACTCCAAGATAAGGTATTTATTGGCAAGTCAACATTTTTATTTTAATTGTACAGTACATAAGACCAATTCTTATACCACGGGATGTACCCAAGCATTAACTGAGGGGTGCTTTGGAGCCCTGGACAGTGATGGCTTTATTTATTAAGCTGTTAGTTGTCCAAGAAAATGAGACCTACTTGCAGAAAAGGAGATTTTTCTGAATTCCAAAGAAAGAAGGTTTGCCAGCTTATGTTTATTTTGCTGCAGTTAAAGGGTACTCTTCCCTACAGTGATATTTTTATTACAGTCATCTCCCTCATAGGACATAGCAGGTTTTTTTTTAACCCAGATTTGCAACTTTAGTAAATTCAGTAGCAGGCTTCTCCAGTTCTAGACATGGATGCACCACATTAGTTAGAACCAAGATGGTATGAATGGTAGGAATTGTGTCAAAAGACTGAACCTCTTCACGCACCAGATCATCCAAAAGGGATAGAGTTAGATTCCTTATATGAAAAAAAAAAACCGCTGCAGGCATATCAGAGACAGACTCTGGAGGAAATCAGCATACACTTGCAGCTTCTGTATTCTGAGTCGGCAATCACAGCAGTATTTTTTTTTCCAAATAAATCTGACATAGATGTGGGAAATTCCTCTGTGGATATGACAAAAGAAGGAGCCATGCCAGGCAGAGTTAAAGAAGACTTTGAAGAACATGTGAGCTCAAGCAGAGAATGATCCATGTTGTCGGCATTAGTTCCAAAAAGGAAGAACTGCTCAAGAGCTGTTCGTGAACTGTAAGCTGAAAAGACCAGCCCTCTGCACTAGGGGTAGGCAACCTGGAGCCGTCCAGCTGTTGCAGAACTACAAAACCCATCATACCTCATGGGAAATGTAGTTCCACAACAGCTGGAGGGCACCAGGTTGCCTACCCCTGCTCTACACCATACTGCTGTATAAAAAAGTCAGATCTTCCCCAATGGTACTCCTAGAAACCCAACTGCAGGGGGGGGGGGGGGTTAGATGACCTTCTGTGACCAAGTCACTGTAGGTAGCAGAGAAGAGGACTGCCCTGGAACCCTTTCAGCAATCAGTGAATCTACTCAAGTTGAGGATGGGATGAGGAGGAAATCTACACACATTTAAAGAGGTGTCAGCCATTTTTCCCGAAGTGCTTGTGACACATACATTTGGTTGCAGCACTAGACTCAATAGCCTCAGCCCCATAGAAGAATTGCCAGAGACTAACCACATACCAGCTGATCTAGAAGACTGTAAAGGGAGCGCTCTTGATTTTGCAGAAAGAAGAAAAATGTCTTGATAAAAGAGGAGAAAATAGTGCTTTTCTCACAGGAGTAAATAGGTAAAAAAATTCCAGGATACTAGCAAGAAACTGAAGCACGATGGAAGTGGTTTATACTTACAGTTGCATTTTTTTGTCGTCTGTGCCCAATTCTTCTGTAGGTGGCAGTATAACCCATTTCCTGCACAAACAGGAAAACAGGACATACTGCATACAGCTCTCTCCAGTGTCAAACGCTCCTTAGCTATGGGAGATGCAATCCACACAACGTATACTATAGTCTGATCTCCTCACTGCACTGCTAATAAAAAGCTATTCTGACATACACAGTTTAACCACTTCAATACCGGGCTTTAATACCCACCTCCGCCTATTCTGGCACTTATCTCCTACATGTACAAATCATCATTCTTTTGCTAGAAAATTACTCAGAACCCCCAAACATTATATATTTTTTTTTTAGCAAACACCCTAGGGAATAAAATGGCAGTCATTGCAACTTTTTATCTTGCACGGTATTTGCACAATCATTTTTCAAACGCCTTTTTTTGGAAAGAAAATTGTTTCATGAATTAAAAAAACAACAAAACAGTAAAGTTAGCCCAATTTTTTTGTAAAATATGAAAGATGTTACGCCGAGTAAGTAGATACCTAACATGTCATGCTTTAAAATTGCGTACACTCATGGAATAGCCCCACATCTCTCCTCCAGGCTGGAAAGCATGAAATCGTAAAAAAAAAATTCACAGATCTCATTCTTACTAGCCGCAATTGCGGTTTGTTTACTTACGGGTCAGAGAAAACTGGGAACAAGTAGGACTATTATGAACACACAGACTAATTGGTAATACAAAAATACAATATTTATTATCAAAACATGATGGTGGAAAGATACATGATAGGACTAAAAAACTATTTCTGTGGGACCTGATTAAAAGGGTGTTCCAGGCAAATTTTATGTTTATTAAAAGTCAGCAGCTACAAAAAGTGTAGCTGCTGGCTTTTAATAAACATACACTTACCTGCTCCAGCGTTGCGCCGGCCGGCGCTCCGCTCCCCCCCTCCCCGACCGGCATCCTCATTGCTACTGTGGGCACCCGGCCGTGACAGCTTTCGGCTTCACAGCCGGGCACCCACTGCGTGTGCGGCCCGGTGCTGCGCCGTCCTATTGGACAGGCAATCGCCTAGGACCTGTCAGTGTCCTAGGCCATCGCCTACAGGGATGGGCTGCAATAAGGCGATTAAGCTTAATCGCCTTACCAGCCCCTCGGCGGAAGGAGGAAGTGGGACAGGAAGTCCCACTCATCCTGAAGCCCCCACTCCCCCCCAAAAAAAATGGCATGCCAAATGTGGCATGTAAGAGGGTGAGGAGTGGGATAAGCGGAAGTTCCATTTTTGGGTGGAACTCTGCTTTAAGTGTGTTAATACAATTGAATCCTTATATTACAAATGATTCTCTCCCTTTTCTCCACGGACACATATGCCAAATATTTGTAGAAAGCCTGCAAATAGAATATTTATTTATTTTGGTCTAATCCATGACTGCAGCCAATATTGTTTTTTTTTTTCTAGTCTCTCTCCCCTTTCACTGTGGCTCGAGCTCTCGGGAGGTCAGGGAGGAAGCCCATCTCTTTTACACAGCTAGCTGTACTTAATTTGGGATTCTCCAGCAAGAGATGGACATTTTTCCTTAACCTCTCGATGTCCGGACAGTCTTTTTATGTTATGTGTTATATGTCTTGTCCATGTGTGTATGTTCATGTGGCTACCTGTACTAAGTTCTTATAGAATCAGATCCCACAGAAATCGTTTTTTAGTCATATCATGTATCTTTCCACCATCATGTTTTAATAATAAATATTGTATTTTTGTATTACCAATTAGTCTGTGTGTTCATATTAGTCCTACTTGTTCCCAGTTTCCTCTGATTGGGATATTTGTCTATATATGCAGTCAAGGACTGAACCACATGACCGTTACACATGTTATGAAACACCAATAGCCTCAATTTGTTCTTTTCTATTTATGTTTACTTATGGGTACCCGGGCATGACGTCATCACATCGCGCCCGGGCCTCCAACGGTCAGAGATGACTGGTGACCATCTGGTCACCAGTCATCTCTATGCTTCCCATCCAGCGCACGGCGATCATCTCTCCGGGCCCCGATGGCACGGGAGAGCCTGGAGAAGTACCGGATGGCGCCGGGGGCGGATGTCCCATCCTGCTGCCTATAAGAACGATCAAGCGTCGGAACCGCAGGTATGATCGTTCTTATGGTGCGCAGGATCTCCACCGGAACAAAATGATATCTGAATGATGCCTCTAGGTGCAGGAATCATTCAGATATCACCGCACAAATTACAGGACGTCATATGACGTCCACCGGGATAAGAGATCCCCTTTATGGACGTCATATGACGGTGTGCGGTATTGAAGTGGTTAAGGTGCTTGTGTGTATGTAGCTTAAAAAAAGATTCAACACACAAAATACATAGGAAAAAAGTAACAACACAGTATTTTGGTTTTATTTAGGATAGAAATGTAAGAATATAGTCTAAAATCTGCCAGAGGAGTATAATATGGAACATACTGAGAAAAGATGCTAAAATACACTGTATTTGACCTTTATAAAAAATATTAGTAACTTTCTTTTTATATAATTAAGCAAAACTGAGGACAAAAACCAAACCAAGGGCTACGTGAGGTGAAGCCAGAAAAACCTCAATTTAAATGCCCTAAAAAAAAAGAGCACTGGTCTTTGATAAATTCTGTCAGTAGAGCGAGTGAGCCGTACATTTTGTGGTTTAAAAGACACAACAGCCAGGCGCCCAGTTATACAGAGCCTCGAAATATCTCATCTTCATTGCTCTGTTCAGCCAAGCCCTGGGCTATGATGTTCGCCGTGACCTCTGCTGACCTCACACATTATTTAACCTTGCAAACAAGAACTTTTAGGTCATCCTTCAGGCTACAAATTAAATACAACTAACACACAGCTTCCTCTGGAGTTTACGATAAAAAAAAAGAAAAAAAAAATACATACATATGTGACCAACAAGATTTTCCCCCAGAGCTGTAGATTGTGCCTGCAACACATTATGGAGTGACTAGAAAACAGGCCCAGCTGACTTCAGCTCTAATCCCCATCAATAAAACAGACAGGGTTCCGTTCCCTTTTTGTTTTCATGAGAAAGTAAATATTTCCCAATCATTTTAATGTAAATTTGAGGCGTGCTTGTGTGTGCAGAGAGATGATTTGTATTTTATTCACACACACTGTGCTAAAATGAAATTTTCTGATCAAACATTAAAATGCAGTTGACCTGAGCTGGACCACAATGCATTGCAGGTTTGACAATCAGCTCAGAGCTTACAATGTAATGAAAGAACAAAATAAAAAATGGAATGGTGACTACAACAAAGTCTATCCCATAAGGCTCCAAGTGTCCTCAGCTTATAAGGAATGCCCCTTCTGCACTGCTGTCCCCCATTAGGCTCTTGTGAAAGAATGCATTAGAGAGGTTGGTGAGAGGGATACAGCCCAGAGGTATTTTAAAGACTTGCAGAGTGATGCACACAGCCAGAATGGATTGATGAATACTGTACAATCAATATCTAACATCTGTTTTTCATCCCCTTTCCCTATTGTTCTTTTAATGGAGGATAACATAGTGTGAAACAGTTTAGCTGTGTCAGAGAATACTGACTCTCTCCCCCAAAGCTCTCATCTCTGCATCCTCAGGATCAATGGATGGTTGGGGAAGAAGGTGGGGAGGGTACGGGATACAGTGCTCATCGGCGTATGCCTCCCACCGGAGATCATCACTTTCGTGGGAGATGTAACGCTCCCCTATCTTGCACTCCAGTTCACGCAGATCCAACCAGGTTTGGTAATCCTAAAGGCAAAAAGAGATTGGATTAAACAGATAAAAAAACTGCACTTAAAAAGTGGAAATTCAAAGCAGGACCACAAAACAACCCTCTGTTCATTTATCTGGAATGTGAGATGGCAGTCACCTTTAACACAGGCCTATGGGCAGACGCACATGCTGCCAGACACGCAGATCAGTCTTGTAAGCATGTTTAAATTGGTTCCTCCCCCAGATAAGCCAGACCTGTAAAGGGCTTCACTCTTTTGCCTCACAGCTAAAAATGATTCTAAACCCTAAAAAGCAGCCTATAGATTATGCAAACCATGAAGGGTGGAAAAAAAGAAAATTGCTCTATTTCCCAGTGAACACAGTCAGTGTTGATGGAGGAATCCCTCCCTCAGTCCTGTACTGAGGAATCCCTCCCTCAGTCCTGTACTGAGGAATCCCTCCCTCAGTCCTGTACTGAGGAATCCCTCCCTCAGTCCTGTACTGAGGAATCCCTCCCTCAGTCCTGTACTGAGGAATCCCTCCCTCAGTCCTGTACTGAGGAATCCCTCCCTCAGTCCTGTACTGAGGAATCCCTCCCTCAGTCCTGTACTGAGGAATCCCTCCCTCAGTCCTGTACTGAGGAATCCCTCCCTCAGTCCTGTACTGAGGAATCCCTCCCTCAGTCCTGTACTGAAGTTAACTGATGGATTGACTTCAGTACAACCAGCTTGCCCATAGATGGATCAAATGTCTGCAGGTCCCTGCTACACTGGGCAAGATTTGATGCATCTATAGCTGGCTTAATAGTGTGCCCATATCTAGCCACTGATTTACATTAACCATGATTTCACTATTTACTTTTTGAATCTTCTAAAAGGGTGGTCATGTGATTTTTTTTCCCCTTTCTCTGCAGCAGGGCTGGGGCTAAGCTGATCACATGTCCTGTGATGTCACCTCAGCTTTCCCAAGCACTGCCCCCAGGCATTGGAAGAGGACTAACAATGAACAGCAATAATCTGCTTGAACCACCAATGCCTTCAGGGAGAGCAGATCTTTGACTTGCAGTACCAATCCTCTTTGCAATGCCTGGGAGGAGTGCCTGGAAAAAGGGACATCACAGGACCCTCGCCAGCTTAGCCCCGCCTTGACAGTAAGACAAGTGTAGACACAGCTTACTTGCATTGAAGGAGGGGAGCATTTGCAGTGTGTTTGGAAATGGTGCAGAGGCTCGTGGAGCCTGCAGATCGTTGACACACACTATTGATGTCTGCAGGGTGCACCAGTAAGTTTAAATAGAAAGATTTTCCAGCTAAACAAAGGACACAGACAGTATACATGTTAGGAAGGGTTTTAATTATATATTTTTCTGAGTTTTGTGACACAAAGGACAAAACCACATTAAGGGCTGGCTCGCACCACAATTTCTGCATTCTGGATGCGTTTCTGCATGTTCATTTTTGATGCGTTCTAGTGAGTCCATTTTTCACCGGTCATCTCAACTCATTCGAGGACATCTGAGAACATGTGCGTTCCCATGAATTTTTGACATGTTCTATCTTTGTTGACTGTACTGGTGTGAACGAGTGCCATTGGAACTCATGTTAAACACTGTCCAATGCATTTTTGATGCAGAATAAAAAAACGCACTGGACTGCATCTTGTGTGAACCCGCCCTTAGTGAAGCTGTCCTAAACCGCTTGTCGCCCATCCACCATCAAATGGTAGGATGTCATGATGGCATGATGGCACCCCAGAATGGCCACTATTGCAATTCCTCAGCACAATGAACGTGGCCACACCCTGTTGCTAGGACACGGCATGACCCCGATCTCTATAAAGAGCCGCGGCTCCTTAACCATGTGATCTGCTGTGTCCAATCACAGCCGTTCACATGTAAATATGGAAGTGCTGTGAATGCGCACTCCTTGCCTCACACTGACAGAGTGTGTGGCGTGAAGTGCCGATGAGTGGCAGTTCCTCGCAGAGGAGACCTGGGCAGGTAATCACGGCACTGATCAGTGCCCCGATTACAGGAAAGCCCCTTCAGTGCCGCCTCATTAGCACAGCCTTATCACGCCCATCAGTGCCGCCTCATAAGCGCAGCCTCATCAGCCACACAAACAACACATACTTCTTTACAAAATTTACCGACAGAGAATAAGAATTTGTGTGAAGAAAAAGATAAAAAATATCATATGGGTACAGTGTTGCATGACCACGCAATTGTCATTTAAAATGCCACAGCGATGAAAGCTAAAAAATGGCCTGGGCAGCAAGGGGGTGAAAGTATTGAGGTGGTTAAAGTAACTTGCCCACCCCTTAAGAGTAGTCCACCTGGTAAAATACTTAGAATCCTTTCTGCTCCTAATCACAGAAAACGCATTAATCCAGTTATGTTAAATAATTACTCATCATAATAAATAATAATAAGTGTGGTTTCAGGGAAATTACTCTGAATGAAGCTCAGCAGAAACTTTTTTTTGCTTTGTTAAATTACACTGTATATTGTTTTTTATGTGCTATTCACGCTATGCTCACCTGTAACCAGGTATGGTTGAGGGTTTTGTCCACACTGTAGCGTTTCCTCATCTTTACTTGCAGCAGGTTATTAATGAGGTCAATAGCTAGAAAAGGAGAACAGACAGTTGCTATCTCGACAACACAAAAATCCATGTAAAACTGCACAGGTCAAGAATTCTCAGTCTTCTCCTATATACAACTACCTCAAAAAGAGAACCTTATATTATGCATTATTTTGTGGCTGGCTAATTGACTAGGCCAACAAGCATCAAATCGGTAAAAAGCAACGTGTTTGTTTAATTGATGGGCTCCCCCAGCTGCATCTACCTAATTTCCTGCTGATTTGTATTGTTTTTTTCTATTTACCACTAATATTTTATTTTAGAAATAGTGGTAATAGTTTATTTTTATCAATTAACAAAATAGAAAGTAAACAGAAGAGAAATCCAAATCAGTATTTGGTGTGAGCATCCTTTGCCTTCAAACCAGGATCAATTATTTTCAGTACACTTGCACATAGAACTCGGCATGTAGGTTGTTTCAAACATCTTGGAGAACTAACCAAAGATCTTCTATGGATGTAGGTTGCCTTAAATCTTTCTGTCTATACATGTAATCCCAGACAGATGCGATAATGTTGAGGTCAGGGTTCGGTGGGGGGCCAAACCATCACTTAGGATTCCTTGTTTTTTTATGCTGAAGATCATAATGACATTGGCTGTAGTTTGGGGTCATTGTCCTGCTGCAGAATACATTTGGGGCCAATCACATGCCTCCCTGATGGTATGGCATAATGGATGAGTAGCCTATATTTCTCAGCATTGAGGACACCATTGATCCTGACCAACTCCATTTGCATAAATGCATTCCCAAACTTGCAAGGAACCTCCACCATGCTTCACTGTTGCCTGCAGACACTCATTGTACCATTCTTGAGCCCTTCAGGAACAAACTACCTCCTGCTACAGCCAAATATTTCAATGTTTTGACTCAGCAGTCCAGAGCACCTGTAGCAATTTTTGGCACCCTCGTTCCTATGTTTTCATGCATAGTTAAGACACCTGACTGTTTCCATGTTCTATGCATTAAAACATTATGCCATAGCATTTCGCGAGGCGTGTGATTGACCCCAAATTTATTCTGCAGCCGGACAACCCTAAACATACAGACAATGCCATTAAGAACCATCTTCAGCGTAAATAAGAACAAGGAGTCCTGGAAGTGATGGTTTGGCTCCCACAGAGCCCTAATCTAAATATCGAGTCTATCTGGAATTACATGAAGAGACAGAAGGATTTGAGGCAGCTTACATCCACTGAAGATCTGCGATTAGTTCTCCTAGCTGTTTGGAATAGGGATGAGCTCCGGTGTGTTCGCACAGTGCACGTGCAGAGCACGCCAGGAAGTCTGCCCGGTGCTGCGCTAATCACAGGCAGGGAGACATGTTCCAATGCTCGGCTGCAGAGATCGGGAAATGTCTTCCCTGCCTGTGGTTAGCGCATCGCCGTGCAGACTTCCTGGCGGGCTATGCACGCGCACTGTGCGAACACGCCGGAGCTCATCCCTAGTTTGGAACAACCCACCTGGCGAGTACTTCAATTTTTTTTTGCAATAGTACCTAGAAGATTGATGCTGGTTTGAAGCCAAAGGGAAGTCACACCAAATACTGATTTGATTTAGATATTTTTTCTGTTCACTCACTTTGAATTTTGTAAATTGATTAAAATAAAACAAAAAAAAAGGATTTTTAATAAACAGCTTACCTGTAAAATCCTTTTCTTGAAGTACATCACGGGACACAGAGCGCATAGCCATTACACTTGGGTTATATGGGTACCTTCAGGTGTGGACACTGGTGTAATCAATTTCACAGGAAGGTTCCTCCCTATATAACCCCCTCCCACTGGGAGTGCTTCAGTTTTGTAGCAAGCAATTCTCCCGAGGTTACACAATGTTCCCCAAAAGAGGGGTGGGAGCTCTGTGTCCCGTGATGTACTTCAAGAAAAGGATTTTACAGGTAAGCTGTTTATTAAAAATCCTTTTTTCTTTATCGTACATCACGGGACACAGAGCGCATAGCCATTACACTTGGGATGTCCTAAAGCAATGCTTTATGAAGGGAGGGAGACCGTAAGGCCAAGAATAGCCAAATAAAAACATTGTCAGGAGAAAACATAGCTCCACCAACAGAAAAACAAGGGGGCGTGAACCGGGCCAGAGGATTCTATACTGCTGCCCGTAGGACCGCCTGCCCAAAAGCTGCGTCCGTACCCTTTGCAACGTCCAACTTATAACATTTAGTAAACGTATGTACGGAAGACCAGGTTGCCGCCTTGCAAACCTGTGCCATAGAGATCTGATGGTGTGCCGCCCAGGAGGCACTCATGGCCCTCGTAGAATGGGCTTTAACTGATAAGGGAGGTGGAACGCGCTTCAGACCATATGCCTGAAAAATCAGCTGCTTAATCCACCTAGCCAAGGAAGACTTGGCAGCCGGCTGACCCTTCTTGGGGCCATCCGGAAGAACAAAAAGCACATCTGTTTTCCGAATCTTCTCTGTAGCCTTGAGATAGACCCTCATGGCTCGAACCACGTCCAAAGTATGAAGCCGTCTTTCCTCTCTGGACTGGGGAGTAGGAAAGAAGGATGGTAGGACTAGGTCCTGATTCAAGTGAAAACTAGATATGACCTTAGGAAGGAAAGAAGGTTGAGGCCGCAGGACCACTCTGTCCTTATGCAGAATAAGGTATGGCTCCCTGCATGACAAGGCTGCCAGCTCGGAAACCCTTCTGGCCGAAGCCATAGCCACCAAGAAAACCAACTTTCGGGTTAGTAGCACAAGAGGGATTTCTGTCAGAGGTTCAAACGGCTGCCTTTGTAAAGCTGACAAGACCAGATTTAAATTCCAGGGGCAGAGGGGAGCTCTAATAGGGGGATTCACATGCAAGACCCCCTGCAAGAAGGTTTTCATAAGCGAATGGGTGGCCAAGGGTCTTTGAAACCATATTGATAAAGCCGACACCTGCCCCTTTAGAGTACTAAGAGCCAACCCTTTGTCAACGCCAACCTGGAGGAATCGCAAGATCCTGTCAATAAAAAACTTTCGAGGATGCCATTTTTGAGACTCGCACCACTCCACATAGGTTCTCCAGACACTGTAATAAATATTTCTGGAGACCGGTTTCCTAGCCTGAATCAACGTAGATATGACCTGATCTGAGAGGCCTCTGCCCTTAAGAATTAGGGATTCAGCCGCCAAGCCGTCAAATTTAGCTGCTGTGAAGCAGGATGGCAGATTGGGCCCTGAGACAGCAGATCTGGGCGCAGGGGGAGCGGCCACGGCGCCCCGACTGACATCTTCACGATGAGTGCGTACCAAGCCCTCCTGGGCCAGGCTGGGGCCACCAGGATCACAGGCCTGCGCTCCACCCGGATCCTCCGTAGAAGGCGGGGAATCATCTGCAGTGGAGGGAACGCATACAGAAGAGAAAACTGGTGCCAAGGACAAACCAAGGCATCGGTCCCGTAGGCCGAGGGATCCCTGGCTCGGGATATGAATTTGTCCAACTTTTTGTTGGATCTCGTTGCCATAATGTCCACATCTGGGACTCCGAATCTTTTGCAAATCTCTTGGAATACCTGGGGGTGAAGAGACCATTCCCCCGGGAGCAACTGTTGACGACTCAAAAAATCTGCTTGAGAATGGTCTATCCCTGGGATGAACACTGCCGAGATGCAGGGTACATGGGCTTCAGCCCATGAGAAAATCAGGTTTACTTCTCTTTGGGCTGCTGGGCTCTTCGTGCCCCCCTGGTGGTTTATGTATGCCACCGCAGTGGCGTTGTCGGACTGTATCCTTACTGGCAGACCCTGAAGGGGGAGAGTCCAGGCGATCAGGGCCAGCCGAGCAGCTCTGATCTCCAAGATATTGATGGGAAGCAGTTTTTCTGCCTCCGACCACTGCCCTTGCTGGGTCTGTTCTTCTAGAACTGCCCCCCAACCTGACAGGCTGGCATCCGTGGATACTATCTTCCACGCGATGGGGCGAAAGGATTTCCCTTTTGACAAATTTTGAGAGACCAGCCACCAAGACAGGCTGCGCCGGACCTTCGGGGAGAGCACTAACGGACGATCTAACGCCTGAATGGACTTGTTCCAAGCAGAGAGTATGGCTGCCTGAAGATATCTGGTATGGATCTGGGCGTAGGGCACAGCCTCGAAGGCGGCCACCATCTTCCCCAGCAGTCGCATACATAGGCGAATAGTCGGCCTCTTCTTGCCTAAGATCACTTGAACTGCTTGAGCTATTGATCTGATCTTTGCTTGAGGTAAAATTATCCTCTGGCAGTCTGTATCTAGCCGAAGGCCTAGATATTCCAACTGCTTTGTGGGTTTCAATACCGATTTTTCTAGGTTTACAATCCACCCGAATTCCTCTAAATGCTGAACTGTGCGACCTACTGCCTGATTGAGGTTGGAAGCTGAGCTGTCGATAACCAGAAGATCGTCCAAGTATGCCAAGACTAAAATGCCTTCTGTCCTTAGGACGGCTAGCACCGGGGCTAACACCTTTGTGAATACCCGCGGAGCTGTTGCCAACCCGAAAGGGAGGGCTACGAACTGGTAATGGTGGTGATCTATCATAAAACGAAGAAACCTGTGATGTGCCGGGTAGATCGGCACGTGCAGATACGCATCTTTTATGTCTATAGATGCTAGCAAGTCGTCTTGATGTAGGCTGGCTGCCACCGAACGTATGGACTCCATACGAAAGGTCTGAATGTTTAGAAAGCGATTTAGGCGTTTGAGGTCCAAGATAGGCCTGACATCGCCATTGGGCTTTGGTATTATGAAAAGGTTGGAGTAGAATCCCAGAACCCATTCCTGGGTTGGTACTTCTACAATTACCCCTTGGAGCAAGAGACGATCCAATGCTTTTACAAGAGAGGCCCTCTTTAATGGGTCGCTTGGAAGACTTGACCCCTGAAAATGAGGAGGGGGGACTTCCCGAAACTCTAGCTTGTAGCCCGTGGTTACCACGGATCTTACCCAAGAGACGGGAATTCTGGCCTTCCACACTTCGGAGAAAAACCGAAGCCTTCCCCCCACCCAAGAGAGTGGGGGCGCCCCTTCATGAATCTGACTTGAGGACTGGTTTAACCGGCTTGCGAGACCATGGCCTCTTGCCTGTCGTGGCTTGTCCTTGTGGGCGGCTATTAAATGCTGAACGCCCGGGAGGCCGTCGATACTGACGGGAAGTTGAAGGGGCCGAGCCTACGAAGGCCTGTCGCTTAAATGCGGGCCCACGCGATCTTTTCTTGACAGGCAAGAAAGAACTTTTACCACTTGATATGGTCTGGATATATTTATCTAGGTCTTCACCGAATAGTCTCCCACCATGAAAGGGAAATCCTGCTAAAAGCTTTTTGCAGGGTGCCTCTGCTGACCAGTTTTTTAGCCACAAAAGGCGACGCATATGAACCAACAGCAGAGATAAACGGGACGCCTGTTGAACGGAGTCCTTAATAGCATCTACTGCAAAGCAGAGAGCTCTTGGGAGGTCAGCCAATTCACGAGCTTGCTGAGCCGGTATGTCCCTTAATATCTGTTTAGTCTGATCCTTTAAAGCCTGACAAACGCCAATGGCTGCCACTGCTGGCTGAACCACGGCACCTACTGTGGTAAAAGAAGCCTTCAGTAGGGTCTCCAATTTTTTGTCGACTGGATCTTTAAACATCTGGACATTTTCCACCGGACAGGTCAGGGATTTATTTACGCAGGAAATGGCTGCGTCCACGGTAGGGAGTGCCCATTTCTTTGCAAATTCTTCTTCCATAGGATAGAGAATGGTGAACCTTTTAGGAGGGATAAAAATCCTATCAGGTCGAGCCCAATCCTGAAAAATCACGCTCTCCAGAAGGGGGTGAACCGGGAAAGACGCACCACTCAATGGTGCCTTCAAGGAACCTAAAGAGGATACCGCGGGGGCGAATTGTTCTGACACTGGAAGTTTAAAAGCAGTGCGAACCATATCCGTCAGAGACTGGATCCACAGACTCTCTGCTTGAGAAGCCGAAAAAATGTCATCTATAGTGGAATCTTCAATGTCTGACCCGTCAGGACTCAGGTCCGCTTGATCCCCCTGTGGGTCCAATTCCTCCTAAGAGAGGACCTCTGCATCCGAACACATCGTTCTAGGTGACGGGGATCTAGCCCGTTTGCCACCCGGCAAAGAGCGGGCAATTAAAGCAGTTAACCTTTTCTCTAGCCCACCCAGGGTGGATTCTAGCATTTCTTCCGTAACATAAACGGGAATGGGTTGATTGGGGGCCGCCTCTGCCCCTAGCACCCTCAATGGCTCCTGCACGATGCTGTTCGGTGGTCTATCTGGTGAGGGTGGGACCACTGGAGCCTGGCCCAAATCCTCTGACCCCGTTGGAGACCCCTTTACTTTTTTGGCACCTTTTGCAGCCTTAGCTGGTCCTGATCCCTTGGGAGCCATTGCACAACCTTGAGACACCCCTACAGCCAACACCCAACTGTTGTAGCTAGAAGTGAAACATTAATAATGACAGGCTATGGTAAAAAAAATTCCAAATTTTCATACGCCTGAGAAGGCGGCAATACCGAGGAAAGTCCTGTGAGTATTGCCACACCAATGCCTGTTAGCTGGAGTCCAAGGTTGCACCGACTCAGATACTGCCAGATCTAAGGCTGAGTCCCTTTTTTTTTTTCTGGTCAGTGTGGACTTAAGTCCAGACCTGAAGATCCACAAACCACCACTGGGTGTCACTGTTAGCCAGAACTGGCTCAGCTGCGCGCTCTATGTCCTCATTCTCCACTGCTCTCAGGAGGGAATGACCAGCCAGGAAATGCTTTTTTGCTTTATCTGAGACCTGACGCTGCTGGCCCGCCCCCCCCACGCACGCTGACGCTGTAAAAGGCGGCGCGCGCGCGCGCCCCCACCCCCCCCACGCTGAAACCAACATGGAGGAAGCAGAGAGCAGAGGAGAAGCCTGGACCAGCGCTAGTAACACAGACACCCGGTAAGCCACTAATCTTTGTAGTGCACACATAGAGGAAGCTGTCCCCCTAGGCTTCCTAGGAAACAGGAGTTTTGTCAGCACTTCCTCTCTATACACGTGGGGCTGCAGTATCATGCTAACAGGCAAATCTGGGGGGAGTAGCAAAATACATATCTTTAAAAGCATATATATATCTACATGTTATCTGGGTAAACATTAGTACATCCCATCCTGCCTCAAAAGACATAGTGGAGATAGTGGCTGATGCACAAGCATACCATTAGCCAACCCAGAACCCCCAGGGGGATACCTACTGTCGAACCAAGTCCCGCAGGTTCCCTCTTACCTGCTCCACGCCGCAGGGTATTGCAAAATGCAAGAGGCCCAGCCTTCCCCCATCTCCGTGGGTATTGTCTTGGACCTTCAGGGACCGGGGTCCTGTGTTAAGGAACCCACACCCCTGGACCTATATAGCATTCTGGCATCAGTAGCGTTTAGTTCTTGGAAGAGACTAAGGCACTGGAGCCCAGAATCCAGCCCTCCAAGGAGAGGCATTATAGGCAAAACCCCACTCCAGCAGGGCCCGGGTACCGTACACCTTGGCTTTGAAGCACTTCGGACGGATCCGGCTAGCTATCCTGGGTCCCGAGACCTCCGAGGGACAGCTAGACGTGACCAACACCTAAGACACTGGCGAAAAAACTGAAGCACTCCCAGTGGGAGGGGGTTATATAGGGAGGAAACTTCCTGTGAAATTGATTACACCAGTGTCCACACCTGAAGGTACCCATATAACCCAAGTGTAATGGCTATGCGCTCTGTGTCCCGTGATGTACGATAAAGAAATATATATTTTTGAAAGCAGTACTTCAATTTTTGAATGAAGTTCCCTTTAAGTAATGACAACGTTATCGCCAAAAATATTGAGCATAGAAGATGTACAGGTGTGATAGGAGAGGTAGCAAGTACACTGTTCTGTCTCAATACCTATACAAGTCCAACGCAAACTCTAAAGTTACAGCAATATATTGTGTACATAAGTTATATGTGCTTGATTTTGTCTTGTGATAGATGCTTACCATCAGAGGATGTCTCTCTCCAGGGATTTGGGGGGTACATAAAGGCCGCATTCTGGATCTGGTCATGAATGTCTTCATCCTCATTAAATGGAAACGTTCCACTTAAGCTGACATAAATAATTACCCCCACAGACCACATATCTAGAGATCTGTTGTAGCCTCGGTTTCTCAGAACCTCTGGGGCCAAATAAGCAGGAGTCCCAACCACTGAGCGTCGAAAAGACTTCTCTCCAATGATACGTGCAAAGCCAAAATCACACAGCTTAACCTGAGGTATAAAATTGTGTCAATTACAACGCTGAGTAAACTGAAGATTTACAAACAGTATAAAGAGAAAAAGAGTAAAAATATGGCATACTAAGAAGATAGTTTGGGTACAGCCAGCTGAACAACCACAACACTAGCACATTCCTGGTATCAACCTGTGCCCAAGCTGGTGCTAACCCTGACCCATTACTGCAGATAAGTCAAGCTTTCATCATCCTACTGACCACTAAGGCTCTGGCATTAAACTGTTCGGCCTCGTTTACAGAGAGTATGAATCTATACCCAGTGTGCGAGGCAAGCACAGTCCTCACACGGGATATGGATTCATATATCCCGTGTGACCAAGCCTTAAACTGCAAGGTGGGAGCATTGCTGAGCTTCTAGTACAGCATAATGCAAGGCCCTGCGTAAAAGGTGCACAAGGAATCCAGAGGCTCCTAAAGAGGCACAGGAATCAATAAAAAAAAAAAAAAATTAAAGAAGTCAGAGTGATTCAGGGATATTAGTTTAGACACACTGATGTTTCTGACAGAGTTATGTTGGGGTAACTTGAACGCTGGTTTCAAATTTACATTAAGATCTCATCTAAGCATTAACCACTTGCATACTGGGCACTTACACCCCCCTCCTGCCCAGGTAAAATGTCAGCTTCCGGCACTGCGTCGCTTTAACTGGCAATTGCGCGGTCGTGCGACGTGGCTCCCAAACAAAATTTACGTCCTTTTTGCCCCACAAGTAGAGCTTTCTTTTGGTGGTATTTGATCGCCTGTGCGATTTTTATTTTTTGCGCTATAAACAAAAAAGTGCGACAATTTTGAAGAAAAATACAATATTTTTTACTTGTTGCTATAATAAATATCCCAATTAAAAAAAAAAAACACATTTTTTTTTCTCAGTTTAGGGCGATACGTATTCTTCTACATATTTTTGGTAAAAAAAAAATCAAAAAAAAATCGCAATAAGCGACTGGTTTGCGCAAAAGTTATAGCGCTTACAAAATAGGGGAGAGAATTATTATTTTTTATTATTTTATTTTTTTTACTAGAAATGGCGGCGATCTGCGATTTTTATTGGTACTGCGACGTTATGGCGGACACATCGGACACTTTTGACACATTTTTGGCGCCATTCACATTTATACTGCGATCAGTGCTATAAATATGCACTAATTACAGTATAAATGTGACTGGCATTGAAGGGGTTAACACTAGGGGGTGAGGAAGGGGTTAAATGTGTATCCTAGGTGTGTTCTAACTGTGGGGGGAGGGGGGTGACTGGGGGGTGACCGATCTGTGTCCCTATGTAGGAAGGAACACAGATCGGGCTCCTCCTTTCCAGAGACAGGACGCTGTCTCTGTTTAAAACGGCAATGAGAGATGATCTATGAGAGATCATCTCTCATTCGCCCACAGATCGCATCGCAAACGGCCACTCTGATTGGCCGTTCGCCGCGATCTGTGATTGCCCGTGTCCAAGGTACACGGACAACACAGGGCTTCCCCACAGCGCGCGCTGGGAACGCCTGAAGGACATGCCGTCAAATGACGGCATGTTGGATATTCAGGCCCGCGCTGTTGCCGTCATGCGACGGTAGCGCGGGCCTGAAGTGGTTAATAAAGAGGATTGGTATGGCAGAAATAACCAAGAACCAGAAACTGTCCATGATAAAAATGACCCACATAACTTTAAGATCTGCATTCTAGAGTAGCCTTAAAACAGAACGCCAACCAAAAGGGGAAGTTCCGCTTTAAGTTCTCCTCTGCCCCTGCTATGCCCATTTTGCATGTCATCATGGAGGGGAGTTGAATGAGCGGGTACTTGGTTTTGACAGGTACTCACTTCTGCTCAGATTGCATAGGTGATCCAAGCAGAAGTTCTCCCACTCCCCTGCAATCTTCTGGGACACATCACAGGTCCCAGAAGACTGCAGGACAAATCACAAAGTGCAGTGCCACTCGCGCATGAGCAGTTGGCCATGAAGCCAAAATCAGCATAGCTGGCTGCCCACAGTTAGGATGCCGGTGCCTTGACCAGAAGCAAATTGAAGAATCGGCTCAGGTGAGGACAGCGCTGGAACGCACAAAAAGGTAAGTGTCCTTTTAGTAAAAGTCAGCAGCTACAGGATTTGTAGTGGTTGACATCTTTTTTTTTTTTTTTTTTTACCTGAGTGGACAACTGCTTTAAATGCTTAAATCTTGCGTTTGGAGAGGAGTTTTTTGTGTATTTTATGCTGTTTGCACGTTAACATTTGTGCAACTTACATGCATTCAGCGTACATCACAAATGCACTCCATTGGAGCTGCCTGCCTTGTAGCAACAAATACAAGGTTTCAGGATCTAAAAGGCAGGCAGCTTGAGCCACCTATGGTCCTTTGGAGCTAGGAGGAAGATGGCACTATGGCCCATGCCCTCACACAGGGCTGATGTAAATAATAGTGCATAATCAGAAGGCACCCCTGGATACACACTATTAATGCCTTGACTGAATGAGTCATTCATGTTGCAAATGCACATGTAGAGGGTGTCCAGCCTTCAGTCATCCTTCAAGTCCCGTCATTCTGCGAATGTAGCAATAGTGGCATGGATAACTCATGGGAGCTGAGAGCAGGCTGCGGACGACGGAGGGACATACACTGACCACAGACTCATTTAGGTATGACCTATGTCCATTATTGCTAGGATGCAGGCAGCTCAAGCCCCCTGGAGTCCTAGCAACCGTGCACACACTTGTATGCACACACATTACAGAAACATTTACATGCATACAGAAAACATTTTATGCAGGATCCTGCTGCCAGCTTCTGATCAAGAGTATCCCCACCTATTTGTACAGGGAATTAGTTTGCTTGGTAGCCTAGAAGCTCATCCCGTTTTCACACTTCTACGAAATAAATGTTTTAACTTACCTGAGGAAAGGGATCTGCTGAAGCAAGCAGCACATTTTCTGGTTTCAGGTCACAGTGCACAATATTTTTGAAGTGAAGGTGTCGAAGTGCTACCAATATCTTAAAAGAAGCAAATTTGTATGTTTTAGAAACGCTTTATACACTTTTCTCAGGATGTGTCAACAGAATAAAAACTTACACTAACCTGTGTAACCAGGAATTTGGTGATACGCTCAGGTAACCTTCCCTTTTCACTGGATAGAATCATTTCAAGCATGTCACCATGCAACTTCTCCATTACTACAAACACTCTTTCTGGAGTCTCAAACATACACTCCAAGTTTACAACCCCACGGTGATGCAGATTCTAAAGAGAAAATATGACATCATTTGTACAATAAATGTGCATTATGTTCTTTACCACCCTCATGTTCTTCCAAAATACACTGTTCATCTTGCTATAAAAACAAGAATACATTTTTATGGATAAACATAAGAGTTAAGCCGGCCATAGACCGTGATTTTCTTTTGTGCAACCACAGGTCAGTGTTGTTCATGGGGGAAGCCATCCCTGCTGGGAGAACACCGTGATTATTGTTAGCAGCTAGGGCAGCCGTTTTCAATAATTGCATGTAAAATTGTAACTATCTATTGATCAGCTTGGGTACAATCAGCCTGCCCATACATGGTTCAGATCTTAGTTGGCTAGATTCTCTCTTAGGATTTTACTGTCTTTGGGTACCCACTGGAGATTTCTTCTCACTTCCTGCCCTAGTAACCTAACAAGAGGAGGAAATCCTACCTCACAGGAGTCACCAGAAAGAAAAGTGAGGGGAAATATCTTGAGTGGGGTTGGAGGCCGATAAAAATCTGTGCGCAAAGAAGAAAACACCGAAAGCAGAACACATATATGTTCAGATTAAGTGTGAACTCAAGTCTTGGGTTTTAGGGGTTCAAATAGGTCCCCTTCATCAGGGCTACAAATGGCACAAATGATTTTTATCACATACAGTATTGACTGGTGTCTAAGAGGTGATCTTAAAACAAAACAATAGATTGATATTGAGTGAAGGCCCTGCACCCATGTCACATTGGGAGCAGCGATTGTGTCTGTGCAGCCGCTGCATCCCAATTGACAGCAATGGGGCTGCCTGTATAGGGACAAAAAAAAGCCTCACAGAGAGGAAGCAGATTCATATGCCCCATGGGAACTTGCCTTAATGCAACATGCATCAGAACATTAAAATGTGCATTAAAGTGCACTGAACTGTGGTGTTGGGGACTAAGAGCAGACTCCACAAGATGTCTGCGCTTATGTTTCTAAATCAAAAAGTTTTTTTCTACTGCTTTTTTCCTGCTGTTTACATGCCTCCATGTCGTTTTCAATTCCTCTCAAACACAATGTTGACACACACACACACACATGCTGCATGCACCACAGCGTTCAGTAACACACTATTGTGCCTTTTGGTGAGCTGAATTGAAAAAAATGGTGGACATCTAATCTTTTGCCTGCTCTGATGCACTGGAAGGCTATTAATTTGACAGGATATTAAAAACAAAAACACAAAATTTTCAGGTAGCCGTGTATTATAGAACTGTCCCTGCTGTTAGACCTTTCACTTTACAATACAGTTATGTATACAGTGCAGTCCCTGTGACCATCTCCAGCATATACAAAAGGAAAAGAAGCTTCCAAATAAGTCACATAAATGGAACACTACAATTTGAGCAGCTTTATTAGAAAACACACAATATACAAAAATTGTTGGGCACAGTGGGACAACACAAACCATTAAATTGTTAAAAAGAGACAACATTGTCTAAACCAGGGATCTAGAATTGGCACATACACCCATACACACCATGATTCACTTCCCAATCTCACAGTAATAGTCCATAGATATTGATAACAGTAGCTTCAGCAATTTAAATAATTAGAGGCTATACAACCATCATAGTTCCAGCTGTGCTGTATGTGTCAAACAGACCAAGTGTGTTGGGTAAAGGAAAGTAGGGTAAGACCGTATGTATCATTTAAGGTGCCTAGTTTCCAATTGGGTATTGATATGAAACCATATATTGCATTGTAGCAGTCTCTTTTAAAGGACATTGAATGGCACCCGTATCTGATGAGGTCTGGGCTGGCTCACAGTGGTACCAAATTAAAAATATTTTGGCGAAACATTGAGATGTTTGAACTTTGCCCCCCTGTATTTTGGAAATAGAAGGTCCATGGCCATCAATGACAGCCAGGAGAGCCTGTAACATTAAAGTGTTTGTTTATACAAAATAAATATAGATTTTCTGCTCCCTTAACCACTTAAGACCCGGGCAATTATGCAGGTTAAGGACCTTGCCCCTTTTTGCAATTAGCCACCACCTCGCTTTAACTGACAATTGCGAGGTGGTGCGACGTGGCTCCCAAACAAAATTGGCGTCCTTTGTTCCCCCCACAAATAGAGCTTTCTTTTGATGGTATTTTGTTTGCGCTATAAACAAAAATAGAGCGACAATTTTGAAAAAAATGCTATATTTTTTACCTTTTGCTATAACAAATATGGCCAAAAAATATATATATTTTTTCCCTCAGTTTAGGCAGATACGTATTCTACTTATTTGTGGTAAAAAAAAAAAAAATCACAATAAGCGTTTATTGATTGGTTTGCGCAAGTTATAGTGTCTACAAAATAAGGGATAGTTCTATGGCATTTTTTTTTTTTTTTTTTTACTAGTAATGGTGGCGATCAGCGATTTTTTCCGTGACTGCGACATTATGGCGGACACTTTTGACACATTTTTGGGAACATTGTCATTTTCACAGCGAAAAGTGCTATAAAAATACACCGATTACTGTAAAAATTACAATGGTAGTGAAGGGTTAACCACTAGGGGGAGCTAAGGGAGCGATTTTTACTGTAGGGGGGCATGGCTGTAGGTGTGACGTCACCGATCGTCTTTCCCTATATCAGGGAACAGACGATCAGTGTCACTGCCACACAGAAGAACGGGTAAGGTGTGGTTACACACACACACCTCTCCCCGTTCTTTAGCTCCTGTGACCCGATCGCAGGACACCGGCAGCGATCGGGTCCACGGGTCCCGAAAGAAGACATAGCAGTCATGATGGGAACAATTATCAACTTCAGACTCGACTATGCAAATGCCCTTTACCTCGGACTCCCAAAATACCAAATCTCTCGTCTGCAAGTCATTCAAAATACGGCCACTCGACTCGTGACTGGGAAAAAAACATTGGAATCAATCTCGCCTTCACCGAGATCCCTTCATTGGTTGACAGAATTACTTTTAAGGCACTCTGTCCGACGCATAAGTGTGTTCAAGGGAATGCCCCCCAAACTTCCAAGCGAAAAATTAAAAGGTCACAACCCCAATCGCGTTCTGCGATTGTACTCCAGATAAACAAAGCCAGATGCAACTCCAAAGGAGAAAGAAGATTTGCGGTCCAGGGTCCTAGACTATGGAACGCTCTACCAACCAGCATCCGATTGGAGGTGAATTACCTGGCCTTCAGAAAAAAAAAATCAAAACCCATCTTTTCTAAGGGCAAAAGTTCAGTAGGGAATGGATACTAAGCGCCCAGAGGCAATTCTGTTTGCATGTGCATGCGCTATACAAGTCTCTCACTCACTCATGGAGCTTCGGACCGGGGCGTGCGCTACCCACGGCTAGGCCCTAAAAGGCGATGTACAGGTACGTGCTTGTGCCCAGCCGTGCCATTCTGCCGACGTATATGTGCAGGAGGTGGTCCTTAAGTGGTTTGACCACTTAACGCCCCCCCCTCCCCCGCACGCCTATGTACCTCCACAGAATGGCACGTACAGGCAGATGGGCGTATATATACGTCCCTGCCTTCTAGCGGGTCGGGGGTCCGATCGGGACCCCCTCCGCTGCGTGCGACTTACCTTGGGGAGGGATCTGTACTGAGGGGGCGGCTGCTTGATTCTGTCCGCCCCCTCGTGATCGCTCCCAGCCAATCCCGGGAGCCTCCGCCGTGTCACTTCCTCTGCCTGTAAAATGTAAACACTGGAAAAGGAAGTGATGCAGCTCTCCTCTCGGCGGTATTTTCAAACCGCAGAGAGAAGAGAAGACATTACACAGCAAGTCCCACCAACAGCACACTGACACCAGCACACAGGCACATTTAACCCCTTGCAATAACCCCCCCACCCCCCTGTCACACGGTCACTGAATGCAGTGATCATATATTTACTGATCACTGCATTTAGTGTCAGTGTGACAGGCAGTTAGTGTTAGGTCCAGGGTAGCCCCCCCCCCCCCCAATGAAGTTTTAACTCCTTGATCACTGTTAACCTTTTCACCCCTTATTACCAGGTAATTTTGGCCTAAATGTTTGACTAAATTTAGATTATTAAAATTTTCTTATAACAGAAAGTAAAAAATATTGTTTTTTTTTTTCAAAAATGTCGCTCTATTTTTGTTTATAGCACAAAAAAATAAAAATCGCAGAGGCAATCAAATACCATAAAAAGAGAGCTCTATTTGTAGGAAGAAAAGGACGCAAATTTTGTTTGGGAGCCACATCGCATGACCGCGCAATTGTCTGTTACAGCGACGCAGTGCCGAATTGTAAAAACGCCTCTGGGCATTTAGCAGCGTATTGGTCCGGGCTTAAGTGGTTAAGCAGATAACACAGCACAGTGCTTGTGTTGTGTAATCTGCCCCCCTCCACTTCCTGTGTCCCCCTCTCTGTACCGAGCGTGATAATCAGGGCTTCAGAGCGTGTAGGTCCCTCAGTCATGCGCAGACTGCTCTCAGCTCCCCCCTCCACCCATCTCTGCCTGTAAGCTCCTTGTTGTGCGTCTCATTGTCTGCCGCCACCCCCTTGCGCCAATAGAAAAAAAACTAAAAAAAAAACTTAGTCGCTACCAGCCCCTCTTGCCCTTACCCGACACACTTTACTGACCCAATCTTGGTCTGTTGGACACATTAAGCACAGCTGAAACTTTGATATTTGTATAGCCTCCAATTATTTAAATTGCTGAAGCTACTGTTACCAGAATTCATGGACTATTACTGTGAGGATTGGGAAGTGAATGATGGTGTGTATGGGCGTATGTGCAGCTGCTAGATAACCGGTTTAGACAATGTTGTCTCTTTTTAAACAATTTCATGGTTGGTGTTGGTCCCACTTATTGAACCAATAATTTTTGTATATTGTGCGTTTTCTAATAAAGCTGCTCAAATTGACCGTAAAGTCCCATTTATGAGACTTACTTGGAAGCTTCTTTGTCTTTCCTATATTAATTTGATAGGGCTGCCTTAACACTGCCCACTTTAACACACACAACTCACATGCATTATGAACAACCCAGATCAAATAAGTGTAAATCCAGCCTAAACTAAAAACGGTTTTCCTGAATCTACCTAAAAAAAACAACAATATAAGTGATTAAAATGGTCTACTCTAATCAAACTGGCATGCCAAAGACATACATTTTTGACATTCTACTACCTTACGCTTTAACATTCGGTTTTCCAAGTTTCACACTGCCCTTTAAAAAATCTATTTTACAAGTTAAAGTGATTGTAAAGCCTCTTTATTTTCTATAAAAATAACAAACATCTAAGGAAGAATGATTATAAGTTCTCTTTTCAGCCTGTAGCAATGCAGTTAAAGGGGTTGTAATGGATTTTCTTCCCCCCTAAATAGCTTCCTTTACCTTAGTGCAGTCCTCCTTCACTTACCTCATCCTTCGATTATGCTTTTAAAATGTCCTTATTTCTTCTGAAAAAAAAACAAACAAAAAAAAAAAAAAAACACTTCCTGTTGTTCTGTCCAACTCCACACAGTAATGCAAGGCTTTCTTCCTGGTGTGGAGAAAGCCTCTAGGGGGCGAGCAGCAGTGTCAGGACACTCTCTACTTTGCAGATATAGAAAGGAGCTGTGTGTTAGTGGGCGTCCTAAAACTCCTGCTGGCCCCTTTCCCCCCCTCAAGAGGCCTTCTCCACACCAGGAAGAAAGCCGCACATTACATTGTGGAGTTACAGACAAAAGAACAGTAAGTGAGGATTTCTCAGAAGAAAGGACATTTAAAAGTAAAATCGAACTATGAGGTAAGTGAAGGACAACCTCACTAAGGTAAAGGAAGCTTTTTATTTTCTATAAAAATAACAAATATCTAAGGATCCGGGCTGCCCTTCTTCTCGGGTCCCTGGCTGGAGTTCCTCGCTCCTCCCTCCTGTTGAGTGCCCCCCACAGCAAGAAGCTTGCTATGCGGGCACCCGGGCCGAGCCGCAGCTTTGTGTATCCATTCAGACATGGAGCCACAGTACGGTCCCACCCCCTCTCTCATTGGCGGACTTTAGTTGACAGAAGTGGGAGCCAATGGGATCGCTGCGGTGTCTCAGCCAATCAGGAGACCGAGGCCTGGACGGCGAAGGCACTTGTGGACATCGCTGGATCAAGATGGGGTTCAGGTAAGTATTAGGGGGGACTGTTGCACACAGAATACATCAAGTTAAAAAAAAATCTGCCTTTACAACCACTTTAATTAGTAGGATACTATTCACTGGCTAAACCAAAAACAGAAATGTATTAATACTAGCTACTAAAACCTGGTCAGTATCTTATGTGTAACCCTATAGCAAGTCAAGTGCTAAAAAAGAGCCTAAAACACTGGAGACGGGTAAAGGTGTAAACATCAATTAAGTATAAATGAGGGCCCATAATGATACAAATGAAGCTATCACATAACACAAGACAGGTGTGTAAGCAGCTTTACAAATACAATTATGTGTAGGCAAATTGCTAATGTAACAGGTACTCCGATGACTAGTCTTAATGGAACACTCGGTATAGTTTGGCTGCAGTCTTTGTTCTCTTAAAACATTACACTTTGATGGATAAAAATTAAGAGGACACAAATGGGCAAGTTAAAGTAAAGTAAACACACAGGAAAATGATTCCACTTCCTTCCCTAATTCAGCCTAGGTCTTGCAATGTGAACACTAAATATTTTGTAGCCCAATTTCAACATCACTTAATAAAGGGGGGCAGAGCTAACCTAGATCAATATTAATGTATCCATTCCATATGTGTTTTGTCATGGCCAAGGTCTATAAGAGAGGCAAGTTAGGTCGCCCTGTGCATTCTCCAGTTAAATGCAGTTAGGCCTCGAATGCCAAAACGTTTAGCAGTTATATAACTTATTACAACTTTTATTTTGCCGTATTAATAATTCTACTTCTGAAACTTACACCTTTACCACCCATCCTCATTATGACAACACTTCAGCTATACTAGCTTTAATCTCACTCTAGCACCATTAATACAACCATGTTTCTACCACAAGGCTGTTCTGTATACAAGTCTTCAGCTGCACACTCCCAATGTTGAATACTGCACACACCCAATGTCAGTGATTGCAAATTGGTGCCAAGTGTATATTTAAAGCTCTGGGCATAAACATTTATTTTTATCAGCTAGCTTTCCCTTCTGTCAACCTCTAATCCATTCTATTAGGCTTCCCCTCTTACTCTTTGAAGCCAGATATACTCTCGGGCAATGCTCAAAATCAGATACCTGCTCCCCCTCAAAAAAGTGTGAAAAATAGAAGGGGCATAAAGTGGAATTTCTCTAAGGGCGAAATTCTGATTTAACACGCTCTCTTTTCAAACAAGCTTATATACTTGTTAAGTTGCTCATAAATGACTTGGGCTATATAAATATTTTAAAAGCAACTCCTTTGCCCTGCTCACACACGTAAATGCAGATGTGCATAGAAGCCATACATATGTATGTAAACAGTGATTACGACACGTGAGGTGTCAACATTTTTATTTTCCTAATCGTACACTACAGGGCACAGAATCTTGGACGACTAGATGCCCAAAAGCAATGCAACTAAACATTTGTTACTGTGTTGCCCACTCCAGGCCCACATAACAAAAAAAAAAAAAAAACAGAGGGCTCCAAAACTCAGAGCAGCCTGAAGCATTTTATGCCCAAAATTGGCATTAGAAAAGGCTTGAACATCTACTCTGTAAAAATTAACAAACATATGAACCAAATATCACGTGGCAGCCTTAAAATCTGGATGACCAATGCAAAAAGCTGAAAAGGCCCATGAGGTACTAACAGATCTGTTTGGGTGTGCACTAGCAGGGAAGGGGTGAACAGTATCCCAGGGATTATAGGCTCAAGCAATGATCAGTCCTATGGGTCAAGACACGTTGTTACCCCTATGCTAACCCTCAGGAATGACAAAGAGAATCCGATTGTCTAAAAGACACCATAGCAGTAGGATAGAAGCTCAAAGCACATTCTGGTTAAAGTGAAAGGAAGAACCACCTTGGCAAGAGATGGGAGCCTTCAAGTCATCATTAAAACGCCACTATACTTTGGTTTAAAAGAAAAATTCAATCTTCTTGCTCTCGACTTCCTCCAAATTATTTTATTTTGCTGCTGTGATAAGTCTTTCTGTTAGAGAAGGGTTACATTCGTTCTCCATGGTCCCACTGTATGTAGGAACCCTCTCTTGCTCACACACAAAATGAGACTAGGGACTTTTGGATTTGTAGAGTGCATATGAAGGCAACTAACGTGCACTGCTTGTTCCAAATACTCGGAAGTGGGGAAAGAAGGGAAGGTTAAAGAGCTCATGAAGGATGTTACAAGGAGGTAGAAGAGTGGATGTGAATGGATTATCTAAAGAATATCTAAACCTGAAAAATATCATTTAGTGTCACTCTAACCCTATGTAACACTAAGATAGGCTCTATGTAAGATTTGGCTGTTAACAGAGGAGATAGCAACAAGGAAAGCAACCATGCAAGTAAGAAAGCACTTTTTGAGATGGAATTTCCCAGACTCACAACATGTAACGTAAACATTCCAGGTGTGATGGCTGAATTTGGGAGAAGACAACTCAAGCTTTCAAGAGCATAGGGAAAACTTAATCCACTAAGCCCTTCCCTCTGTATCAAGGTTTTATGGTCAAGCTGTTAGTCAGCATACAAGAAGCAGAATGGTGAATCAGTCCCTTGGACAAAACAACTGAATAGAGAGGGCCCACAGAGTCTGCAAGGAGTACAGCATCCTCCTTGAACAGTACAATGCAAGAAGAATCCCAGGAATGCTTTCCATCTCGATCTCGGCAAAGGGACTTCAGATGAGGAAAGGTAAAGATGAAGTTGACTGATCCCACACTAATTTATCCACTGCAAAACCCCAAGGATTCCCAATATCTAACTTGTTGTGTTTCGTGTTGAACCTGGATGCGCCAGGAGGTCCACATCTGAAGTTCCCCACCTGTGACGAGAGCTCAAAATACCTCTGTCTGAAAAGACCATTCTCTGGGATCTAGATGTTAATAAATGACAAAAGCAGCCTGCCAGATTTCTACACCAGCAATGTGCATGGTGGTCAGGGTCAGAACAGGAAGTTCTGTTCAAGTCAGTGTCCACTCTACTATTCTTGAGTTGCTCAACATCTGATGCCTCCTTGATGGTTGATGTAGACTGCTGCCCTGGTATTGCATAATGGAATTTTGGTTGGATGACCTCATAGTCAGGGGTCCAGTATTGAAGAGACAACCAGAATTGCCCTGCATTCCAGGACACTTATCAGAAGCCGAGCTTCCTTTGACAACCAAGTCCCTTGCACTGAGGGGGTATCAAGATTCCTCCCCAGACCGGCTAGCATTCATTCCATCAGGGTGGCAGACAGACGCTTATGCCTAGTACAAACTAGCAGAGTTTAGATGGAGCAGTTGTACCATCTATCCAATGTTAGTACAGCAATCTACCCTGCTGTGCGCTATTGTGTTCTGACAAGGGCACTAACCACACATGGTTAGTACAGCATCTCTGACCTGAGCTGCCCAACCGATGGACTTGCACAGTCGGAACTGCTTCTCACACTCCACTTCAGTGCTTCCGTCTATATACTGCTTCCTCCAGTATGAACATCAATAGCCAATATTATAGCCACCTATTGCAATCAATAACTAGACAGGACTCGTTTCGTGCAAAACTGGAACACTATTTGAAACTCAGACACATACTTTTATATCACACAGGAGGACATCCCCTCCCAATCATATTACCCTAACAATACAAACGGTAACTAGAAACATAAGTACAACAACCGACATATGCTATAAACTATTAATTAGCCACCTGGATGACTTAGAGGTCTCATTCCAAGTCAGACTTACCGACTTCAAGCTCAGAAGGTACCAAACACATTAACATAAGTATAAACACAAGACAACTTCGGACAATAGCAGGAGACCCCAGTAGCAGACTGTCTGGCTCATACCTACAATAGTCTATGAGGCAAAGTTCAAACAATGTTCCATCATTCTGATACAGTGGAATTATTTTATCAGATTTCTTGCGGGATATTGTGGATAAATATTACTGTTCCACAAATAATATTACACCTTTCAATCCACTCTAGAAAGGAAGCTTTGTTGTCCTTATTCAGAGAAGTAATCCAAACCTCGTTCTCAGCTTTCATTCAGTGGTGGTCTATCATTAGAGAATGATCTGTTCTCTCCCTGGGCCATAGTCCGTGGGTAAAAGGCTTGCTCCTAGTTCTCTCCAGAAGTCCCCATCTTGGTTAGGTCTGTCACAGTGTGTACACAGCAGGTGAACTACGGCCCTAGACCTGTAAAGCACCCTGGGACCAACATGAAGTCAACATTACAGACTGACACTTCATCTTCCTCCTGGTAGGGTCAGGGTACGGTCCCCCAGGACAAAGTCAAGAACTAAATGATCGTGACAATCTTGAGAAAAGAGCAACAGCGAAAAAGTAAACAGTTTGCTTCTCCCATAGCAGGGAGAAAACATTTGCACACTAGCAAAAAATAAAAAGAAGAACAAGGTTTTCTGGAAATAGGAGTTGTAGTGGCCTGTCCTTACAATTCTTGTTTGCCAGTGTCCAATCTCCCAAAGGAAGCGACATAATCATTCCACATTACTTTCATTACTATACGATTAACAAATAGATATTTTTTTGATAGGGATATTTAAAGAGGTTTAACTTTGGGGAATTTTTTTTTTTTTTTTTAAGTCAGTAGCTACAAATCATGTAGCTGCTTTTAATAAAAAGGACACTTGCCTGTCCCAGGAATCCAGCACCATTTTCATCCAGGATAGTACTTCACTAGCCTTCGGGTTCCCGATGCCGGCATCATGTGGCGCCAGTGTATTATATAGGGAATTATGTCTCCTGTACCCCCACCAATCGTGGCCATTTCAAGTAAATGGGGGTTGCTTGTGTGAGGTCCAAGGGGTTAAAGCAGGTGGTGAGGGGGCGATACACCACCACCTCATCGCCTGTTAACAGCTCTCTGAAGAATGATCCAAACACGAACATGGTACAAAACCAACTGTGATTGGCACTATACCACATGGTCGCTGTGACCAACCACATTATTAACAAAGAAGAGCATCGTGAATGACAGCCTTTGTTTACTATAGGCGACTGATTGGTCACAGTGATCACATGGTACAGGGCCAATCATGGTGGCCCTGTACCCAAGACATGTGATCCGCTGTGACAGCAATTACAGACTGTGCCACAGCCTGCCCCTGAGAGTGCACAAGCTTCAATACTTATGTGCACATCCTCCTGGATCGTTGCCTGATCCGTTCACATCAAACCATGTCCCAGTTAAACAAACACCCCTATCCCCGTCTCTAAAACACAATGCTTATTTCAGGCAATGCAGATTAACCTATCAATATGTATTTGAATTGTGGTAGGTTCTGTTCCCCATCCCTGATGATGAGTGAATAAGCAGTTATACTGCAAATCTGTACCTGTAATATGGCAACTTCGTTCCTTAGCTGGCTTTCCTGCTTAGTAGGAAAACGCAGTTTATCTATTATTTTTATTGCCACATCTCGGCCTGTCTTCCGATGCTTTCCTGAAATTAAGGAACACATATTTACAAATAGATCAGTGAGCCATATTTGAACAATATAATATTTTACAAATAGTTTTGGCAGTGGGTGTAAACCATACCTCCATAAACAATACCAAACTGTCCTGATCCAAGAACCTCATCTGGAAAAATCTGATATACAGAACTAATATCCTATGGACAAAGCAAACAGAAAAATTTGCATTATTAAAACTGAGTAGGCAACATAAATATGCTCATAAAAATACTATTTAAATACTATTTAAAGGGGTTGTAAAGACAAAAATATTTTCCTCTTAAATTAAAGTCTGACAGTAGCTGATAAAGTAAAAAGTAATGTTTTGCATTATTACTAGTTTGATACCTGTTGAAATCGAGCTATTTTATTGACCTCCGTCACTCCTGAATTATTATTCTCACTGACTTCCTGGTTTGCAGTGCACATTCATTCTTGCTACATCACGGCCTAATGGGAACTACAGTTTCCATTAGGCTTAGCCTACATGCCTGCAAGGCATAAGAGAGCATCTTCACGCAGGGCTGTAGTCATAGGGAGGGGGCGAGCACACTCTGCTTTCCACCATGCAGGTGCTGGTGGAAAGCAAGAAGAGGAGAGACAGGAAATGGCATTTTCAAACCTGGATTACTGTGTTTTAGAGGTCAAAAGGAAAAACGAGGTAAGTGATATTTAAATGTTCCAGCTTACAGCAATCAATTGATCTAATAAAAAACGAACCTTTAGTGTTCCTTTAAGGCTAAACTCTAGGAATTCAGCCACTTTGTACAATGTTCTGGATTACTAGTGGTTAGGTCCATAAAGGTGCATGTCTCCTCATGCACTTATTAATTTAATTTGCAACTAACATTTTTACAGAGCACCAGAAGCATAGCTATTAGGCCTCTGGACCTTTTGGTCTCAGATCCAGCAGTTGCTATGCCTGGCCGCTCCCCGCCTCATGCCCGATCACGGAGTGCTTTATATTATGTAAACACATTCACACATCACAAAGGTTTCTGTGACTGGGCAGCAGAGGGGAGGGGCAGGCAGAGAAGCTATGTGCAGCATCTCCCGTCAGAGCCCTGGAAGCGTAGGGATTGCTGTACTCCCGGAGCTCCATAAAATTGTCAGGTCTAAGTTAAAGAGAAGTCTATGGGGTGATATGCACCTTACTAGACTCGCCTCATGGTATACCAGCATTGGCCAATCAGATGAAACCCCTACAACCCCTTTACAAGAAGATCTCAAATGCAGAAGGGTGGGACCTGTGTCCCTTAATGATCTCCAAGAAAAAGATTTTATGATAATAAAAAACACTTTTCTTATTCATTCATTAAGGGACATAGGATCAAATGCAAATCAGGAATGAGCAGTACACTAGGTGTCTGGGGAATGCCACGCTTGAAGCCCAGTGCTCACAGGTCTTATTCCAAATGGTCTTCATCATATCCAAGGGCATAATCCTAAGGAGTCTTCAGAGACTTATTTACACCTGAGCCTGTGCTACTGTTCTGAACCTGTAGAGCACTTTGCGGCTAACAAACTAGTACACCAGATGTCTGGGACATCACATGCAGAATCCAGTCACAGCGTGGACCAGGTTAGGTCTCCAAGGAAACACAAAGCATTAGCTGATCAAGATAGCTGCATAATAAGCTCAGCAGAAAAACAATAAATCTTGTATGAAGAAAAATAATCTTGGTTTGAAAAAGGTTTAGTAAAAAAAAAAAAAAAAAGGGTAAACTTTTCTCTGTAAAAGTAATAGAGATTTTTTTTTATTTACTACAGCACTAAAGATTTAGAGATCAGGATAGGCAGGGCTACCCTTGTGTGACTTCTCTGGCCGGAGAGAACAGTACACAACAAATTTGACGTTTGTGTCAACAAAAGGCTCAAATTCCTAATCTTTAGTCACACTGTTCACATTGTAAATAGGTGAAGGATCTTGGTTAGAAATACATACCACATTTTCTTGCACCTGGCAATTAGACACGGAGATGCTGGTGGAAACATCACCTACAAGAAAAACATAGGTAACATGATGCACACATTCAATTCAGCAATTACTTTTTCAATGCATGCCAAAATAACTATGTTTAAACTTACCAATGCCAGCCTAATTATTAAGCGCAGGAAACTACGTATAGGAACATACTGTTCACAAAGGACTGTGTTGCCACTGGCCATATCCACTTGAAGGGTATAAGAAGGTAGGTGGAGGTCTCCAATATCTCAGCAGCATTATTGATAGTTACTGTTGGGGGGGGGGTACTTTTTAACAACAATCTTATGCTTACAACACAGGTCCACTTGGAAATTGGATAAGTAAAAGACGCTATAGGCTGAATATTAAACTCTTAGATTGTGACACTAATATGAGTTTTTGTTTTTTACAAGCATATACTGTATATTATGTCCTCACACACAGCAATGCTGGTCTATTTTGGAAAAAATACATAAACAAACATGGCAGACCATAAATTACCTCAATCTAAGGCTTCATTTCCACTGGCGTTTTAAAAGTGAGCTGTAAAACAGCTAGGTATGCCTGGAAAAATTTGTGTTAAAAACGCGAAATTTACCGCGTTTTTGCGCATTTTTTAACGCTAGCGTTAGGCAGCGTTTTTTTGAAAAAAAAAAATCTCTAGGCTATAAGATTTTTTATGAAATCCCTGCAGCTCAAAAGCGCCGCGGTGCGCGTTTTTGCTTATTTTTTAAGGTCAAGCGTTTTTACAGCTGTGTTTTAG
Organism: Rana kukunoris; assembly: GCA_029574335.1. Classification (NCBI taxonomy): domain Eukaryota; kingdom Metazoa; phylum Chordata; class Amphibia; order Anura; family Ranidae; genus Rana; species Rana kukunoris. The sequence continues at coordinate 50,589,996 of CM056059.1, read as the reverse complement.
GAGCTTTAGAACGCCCTGCTCCTGCGTTTTTTTTACAGCTCAAAAACGCCTAGGCCATTTGCAGCTCAAAAACGTCTATGTGGGAATGATGCCATAGAATAACATGGACAGGCGTTTTTAAGCTGTAAAAAACGCTCAGAAACGTAGCTGTAAAAACGCCAGTGGAAATGAGGCTTAATAGTCTAGTGGTAACTAGCATAATCTACTGGTCGTCACCGACAGTCACTTGCCTTGCCTGAAACTTACCAGCAGACTATAAATTGTGCATTGTGTTCCCATGATGGGGCATCTCCAATGCAAATCAATAATTGCCTCTTCTGTGTAAGGCATCTGGGAACTTTGAGGTAGCGCACACACAGGCCGAAAGCTCACAGTGTCATGCTAGAGCATATACCTTGAAAAAAACACCAACCAACAAAATGGGTGGATGCTGTATATCATATTCCAAAATGCTGCCATTTTCTACCATAGAGTGTACTTAATAGCTAAAAAGGAGCTAGACTTTTTGCAGCATTTTGAGAATAGACGATATATTTTTCATTTAAATTCCACAAATTTTAAAATCCATCTCAAAGAGAGTGTTAAAGTTGATTTCCTGTAAACACATTTCAAGCTGTGTATTGTACGGGTTGCAGTTCCAAAACACCTGTACATCCAAGTACCAAGACCCTTATTGTCATTGGGTTTATCAGTCCTCTCCACTTATTCTGTATAGGTCACATGGTGCTGGAATTCATAGGTCAATATTTTGGTTAATCTGGAAACAATATAACAATTCCATTAATATACTGTATGTATGCAATATATGAAGATTTCAAACATTAAAACTAGGGATACATGGTTATATCAGGATTACATATAAATGAAGAATACATATTGTTTGGAGAATTTGGTGTTTCCCCATCTAACTGCATCATTCCTCAGAGTATCAGAGTTTATTTATACAGTACCCAACTCTCATTTTTGTCAATATTTTATTATATCTTATAATCGTGAAACTCCCACCACCATGCTTGACTGTAGGCAAGACACAATTGCCACCAGTTTATCTTGGTCTCCTCACATCACAGGACATGGTTTCAGTAATCCATTGCCTTAGTCTACTTGTCTTCAGCAAACTGTTTCCAGGTTTTCTTGTGCATCATCTTTAGAAGAGGCTTCCTTCTGGGACGACAGCCATGCAGACCAATTTGATGCAGCGTGTGGCACATGGTCTAAGCCAGTGTTTTTCAACTCCAGTCCTCAAGGCACACCAACAGGTCAAGTTTTCAGGATTTCCCTCAGATGAAATGGCTGTGGTAATTACTAAGGCAGTGAAACTGATCAAATCACCTGTGCAAAATAATGGAAAGCCTGAAAACATAACCTGTTGGTGTGCCTTGAGGACTGGAGTTAAACACTGGTCTAAGCACTGACATCAATATACAAAAAATGAGATTGCGAGAATCACATGAATAAATAAATCCCCCAACATAGGAGAAAAAGTTCATATGGAAAATTCCACCACATGTGCCAACGAACCCACACAAGAAAAGTGCTGGAACAGACGAGACCTCCACCAAGATCACATGAAGCCTCTTACCGAATGGGAATCATCTCTTATTAAGGAGATCTAAACCGTCTGATAAGATGTGATATATGCCATGGATCGGTGACATCCAATACGTTAAACCCAATGGAAACAGCCTGGATCTTAGATGGTTGATGAATCACTCCCAGTATGCCATCCGAGGATATGTATAAAACACAAAGGCCTCATATAGTGTAAAACCTTCATTTATTTGGATAAAAAAAAAAAATAATAATATAGACTTGCACTTACATGTCACCAGGTGAACAGCGCGTATAAAACAGCCGGCTAAGAACACACATCCCGTACTCCGGGTAGAGAATGAATGCGCGGTGACGTCAGAACGCCGACTCCCTAAGTTTCGTCACGACAGGACTTGATCACAGGATCGTGACGAAAAGTAGGGAGGCGGCATTCTGACGCGCTGTTCACCTAGTGACATGTAAGTGCAAGTCTATTTTTTTTTTCTTATCCAAATAAATGAAGGTTTTACACTATATGAGGCCTTTGTGTTTTATACATATCCTCGGATAGCATACTGGGAGCGATTCATCAACCATCTAAGATCCAGGTTGTTTCCATTGGGTTTAACGTATTGGATGTCACGATCCACAGCATATAATCACATCTTATCAGGCTGTTTAGATCTCCTTAATAAGAGATCATTCCCATTCGGTAAGAGGCTTTATGTGATCTTGGTGGAGGTCTCGTCTGATCCAGCACTTTTCTTGTGTGGATTCGTTGGCACATGTGGGGAATTTTCCATATGAACTTTTTCTCCTATGTTGGGGGATTTATTATTCATGTGATTCTCACCTATAAACGTTAATAACTTTGTTCTATCACTGCACATTACTCAATTGATATTATATATCATCATATGTTTTATTATTAGCGCAATCTCATTTTTTGTATATTGATTTCTGTGTGGTATAACACTTTTGATCGCCGCTTTTTGTTTATTAACGGGCACAATATATTTTTTGGGGATTCTAAGCACTAACAGGCTGTCCCCCCACCCCTTCAACTTCTGTAGCAATGCTGGCGGCACTCGTACGTCTATTTCCCCCCAAAAAAACTCTGCATATGACGCTGAGCACGTGCACTTAACTTCTTTGGTCAACAATGATAGTGTATATTATTTATATATATATATATATATATACATATATATATACACACACACACACACACACACACCCCTAAAAAGGCAAACCCCTTTTACAACTTAAGGGGATGGTGGATTGCTTTTACCATTTTTCTGTAAATGTTTAATAATACCGTATTTTCCGGCGTATAAGACGACCGTTTGGATGCAAAAAAAATTGATCCAAAGTCGGGGGTCGTCTTATACGCCAGTGACAGTCTCCGTCTGCTGCGAGCGTCCTCGATTTAAGAGCCACGCCGCCTCCTCAGATTGTTCTGTGATAGGCGGAACACAAATTTTTCCAGCAGCGCCTCTGTTCTGTGTTCCTCATATCACATATGCCTTCTCATCCTCGGATGAGAGGACGTCCGTGATAGGCGGAACACTGAACAGAGGCCGTGCTGGGAAAATTTGTATTCCGCCTATCACGGAACAGTCTGAGGAGAAGGCGCGGCTTGTAACTTTTTGTTTATCAATGTTATTGCCATTACAAGGGATGAACAATGCCCTTTATAATAGCATGGCCCGTGAAAGATTCTCTTTTAGGCGAGATCTCGGGTCTATTAGACCCCAACCCTCTCCTCTGGCCTTCACGCAGATTGGTGTGCCCACTACACTAGCTGATCCCCACACCGACCTACCCGATTCCTACTTCCTGCACTACTCACACCCGCACAGGTACAATGCAGATGGGTGGTATTTGCTTACCTCTCAATGGCTACCATGATCGTCCAACTAATCAGGGCTCTCCCCACTGTTCTGGAGTCCCGCCACCCAGCTGCTCTACCGAGAGAGCCTTAACAACTGCTGTATGCTCATCACCATGAACCGCCCCTCCCCTTGCATCGTTCTCACACACAGAATCTTGGGGGACAGGAGTCCCTGGGGGGGGGGGGATATCTAGCATATGCCTAATCGGAAGGGGTAGGGGGCTGGTGGAGTCAATTGGCCACAACACCCATCACACATGGGATGGCATTGTTGGCAGACTCGGCACAGCACAGTAATCATTTTGCACCCTCCCATGCTACGCCACTGCCGGTGGGCCCCCTTCCACAGCACGGCCCTCGGACCATGGGCAAACTGACCAAACTATCACTAGGAGAACACTCTGGAGCTGGAGGGAGAGAAAGGAGGAGGGGAAGGTACCCGGTAGAGCTAGTGGGAGGGAAAGAAGGAGGTGGGGGACGGGAAGTCCCACCGACAGCTGAAACGCCAGTGGGACGATAATTGCTGGAATTCTTTGGTATACTTTCCTGCTGTCAGCGGGGGAAACCCACCGACAGTTAAAAAAAGACGAACCTAAAAGGTATCGGTTTCTAGTATGTCGCATTTTCACGAGTACTGTTGCTCGTGCAAATGCTTAGTTTCGGCATCGATACCAGTATCGGTGCAACCCTAGTAACACCCATGCAATCCATACATACAAAGAAACCAAAAAACAAATAAGTTCAGACATTAAGTCATATGTAATAAAATGGAAAGACACAGGGAAAAGGTATTGAACAACCTTTCCTATTTGCGTGTCTACTGTGGCTTGTCAATAAATATGTCAATTGTTTAAGAGCAACGACCGGTGTGCGGATCATCTTTTCCTCACGATTCTACGCAGCCAGCGACGGTGGATCGAGCACCCGGGAGCTCTGCTTTCCATGTGATGTATGGGTAGTAACACTACTTTTTTGTTTATATTCAAGGTATTGAACACGCCAACTGAAATGTATTTAATACTTTATACAAAATTATTTGTTGGTAATGACAGCTTCAATGCTTATATGGAGAAACTCATGCGATGCTCAGGTGTGGTTTTGGCCCATCCTTTCAGAGTCTTCAACGCAAAGGTTTTGTGGCCCTCTTCTATGAACTCTGATCTTTAGTTTTCCATAAAAAAATTATTGGATTAAAATCAGGCAACTGGCCGGGCCATTCCAACAGCCATTTTCTTTTCTTGAAAACACATGCAGTTTCTTGGCTTTGTTTTTGGGATCATTGTCTTGCTGAAATGTCCACCCTTGTTTTATCTTCATCATCCTAGTAGATGGCAGCAGATTTTTATCAAAAAATGTCTTGGTACATTTTACCATTTATCCTTCCTTCAACCATTTGCCAAGTACCGTATGCTGTAAAACATCCCCACAACATGACGTTCCCACCTCCAAACTTCACTGTTGGTATGGGGCCGTTTTTGGGGTGATGTGCAGTGCCATTTGACCTCCAAACATGGTGTATATTATGGCATCCAACGAGTTAAATTTTGGTTTCACCTGACCAGACTACATTCTCCCAGTATTTCACAGACTTGTCTAAATGTTGCGCAGCAAACCTTAAACAAGCTTCAAAATGCTTTTTCTTCAGCAATGGAGTCTTGCGTTGTGAGCGTACATACAGGCCATGGCGGTTGAGTGCATTACTTATTGTTTTCTTTGAAACAATTTTACCTGCTAATTCCAGATATTTCTCAAACTTTCCAAGTGGTCCTTGGCGCTTGGACAACTCTTACGATAATTCTTATCACTCCTGTTAGAAATCTTGCAATGAGCACCTGGTTGTGGCCGGTTTATGGTGAAATAATGTTCTTTACACTTCCGGATTATGGCCCAAACAGTGCTGACTGGAACATTCAGAAGTTTAGAAATCTTTCTGTAACCATTGCAATTAGTATGTTTTGCAACAATAAGGTCTTGAGAGCCCTTTGCGTTTACCAATCAAAAGATGTTTCTTGTGTGACACCTTGGTAATAAGACACCTCTTTATAGGCCGTCACTTGAAAATAAACTAGCCAATATTAATTTGCACTGACAAGGGGCAGGATTGCTTTGCCACTACCAATAGGTTTTTAGATGGTAAAGAATAAAGAAATGTATTTGGACAGCCGCACTCCAAAAAATCTTTGTTGCCTTTAATAGTAAAACAGGATAACAAGAACTACAAGCCACAGCAAAAATAGCTATGATTAAGCATTAATATTAGTGTAAAACTCGTCAGATGTGTGTCCTATTTTTGCTGTGGCTTGTAGTTCTTTTTATCCTGTTTTACTATTAAAGGCAACAAAGATTTTTTGTAGTGTGGCTGTCCAAATACATTTCTTTATTCTTTGCTATACGCATTGCCAGCACCGTGGCTTCTGAGAGGAGGTAATCACCAAGCAGATCCACCTTGAGCGGTAATTCCCCTTCCCTATCGGTTTCAGATGGTGTCTTGAACTTCCATGTCTTTTTGCACCTCCCTTTCTTCATGTGTTAAATACTTTTTCCCTGTGTCATTCCATTTTGTTACACAGAACTTAATTTCTGAACGTATTTGTTTTGTTTTCTTTTTATGTATGACTTGCATGGGTTGTTACCAACATGTGGTGTCAATAGCACCTTTAGAAATATAATAACCTAAAAAAAATAGTGACGTGTCCAATTTCTATTTTTACCGGCAGTACTTAGAGATGTGAAATTCCTTTGTGAACCCCAATTATATATAATCCTGATATAACAATGAAGTGTACACATAGTTGCAATGTTGGAATCCTTCATATATTATGTACATAATTCATTTGAGTTGCTATACTGTTTCCAGATGGACTTAAAGAGGAACTGTAATCTGCTCACATAATTTGTAATCTTTGTCATTTAAAGCTTCTCTCCAACCACTTTGCATATTTTATATATACTGGACTTGCCAAATGTGCTGCAGAAATTTCCCTCAACTAAGTTTGGCTGCAACCAATTTAACTGTGGGCAGTTTAAGCTGCTGCCTGTTCACTTCCTGGATTTTCAGACACACGGAGGAACACCTCCAGCTCTCATTGGCCCTCTTATGACTCATCCCCAGTCCCTTGCTGGCAAACCATGATGAGAATGAGAGGGGGCTGTGCATCATGTCATAAGCCTAGGCTTTTTACCAGACAAGAAACGGGCTGTATAAAGGATATTTACTGGCAGACTTTTTTTTTTTATTTACTATACAAAGTTAAAACAAGGGCAGAAGATGGAATAGATTGAAAGGTCCGCTTTGAGTATTGCCATATATATTGTGTGTGTAGAATGTGTCCTAAAAAAAAAAAAAGTGGCAGAGGACCACGAAACGCATTGACAAAAAAAGTCTTAGTATATATTGTGCCTTTCCGAAAATATGAATGGCAGATCCCATATATATATATCCCGGCAGCCTTGATTGAATAGAATCCCAAAACTCAAAAAATCCCCATTATAGAATTTCTACCTGTGTGTACTAGAATAGAAAGTCCCTCCCTACACAGCTTACCCATTGCATTTCATTGTTCAGAATCAGCACTGACAAATATTACAAGTGGCAGCAGTCCACCTAGGAAACTAGGGAAGGTAAGAAACCTCTATGTTACAGTATGGAATTTTGTTGGTCTACTCTAAACAAAACATTTTATTGAGTAAGGACAGAATTGGCTAGATATTTAAAAGAAAATATAAAAATGTTCTTAGATTCTGAGCTGAAAATCTAAATAAGGTAATCTCAAAACCTAAAGCAAAATAATTGGCTGTGTATACCTGTCTTGGTATAAAGTATATAGAAAGACAAAACTTTCTTCATTTTGCATAGAGTGGGGAAAGGTGAACACCCATTGTTTCCCCCATCTGTGTGCCATTGGTGAGACTTCCTGTTCAGTCCTGCAGACAGGATGGGAAGAGAAGTATCCTATTGGGGAGATTTTCCTTCCCTTCTTGTTCTGGGGACACGTAGGGAAAGCTAAAAGAAAGCTCCACAAAGTGAGGAACCCATATTTTACACACAATTAATGCTTTGGTAATGATTTAGACAGTAAAAGGGGGACATACGGTGTTGGCTACTTGCTCCATTTGCTCCCTTAGGATTGACTGGCATCAGTGCATGCTGTATGGCGATTTCCCACATTCGTGCCACTTCCATTCCCACACCGCTGTTCACCACGCTATTATTTCCGGTCTCAGGCGCCGTCAGTGGAGGAAGGCTTTCCCCCACATAATATACAATATTAGCAGTCGTAATTTCAAAGCAATGAGGATTTGCACCGGGAGGAAGCAAAGAAAGGTTTTTAGCAGGTTCCAGGCAGAGTATCTCAGAAAGGGGGATTTCCTGTTGAACAAGAAAATAAAAGTTAAAGTTAATTATTAAAGGCAATTGTAAAAAAAAAAAAAACACTAAAGTCAAATGTTTTAAACAAAAAAATCATACTGATCCAGTAAGACCATTTTTCTATAAGATAATAGATTTATATGTGAATTCCGTTCTGTGTGAGAATATAAACATGTCTGCCCTTTCAAAGAAAACTGCTACTAGTTTACTGGTAGGTCTATGTCAGATTATTGCGCATGGTTGCCTAAGCAGGCCCAGGGGGTGCAAATACAGTGGATATAAAAAGTTTACACACTCCTATTAAAATGTCAGGTTTCTGTGGTGTAAAAAAATGAGACAAAGATAAATCATTTCAAAACTTTTTCCACCTTTAATGCGACCTATAAACTGTACAACAAACTGAAATCTTTAAGGTGGAGGGAAGAAAAATTCAAAAACTAAAATATGGTTGCATAAGTGTGCACACCATTAAACTAATACTTTGTAGAAGCACCTTTATGTTTTATCATTTTTAAGTCTATCAGCATGGCACGTCTTGACTTGGCAATATTTGCCCACTCATCTTTGAAAAAACACTCCAAATCTTTTTAGATTGCGAGGGCATCTCCTGTACACAGCCCTCTTCAGATCACCAGATTTTCAATGGGATTCAGGTCCAAGCTCTGGCTGGGCCATTCCAAAACTTTAAACTTCTTCTGGTGAAGCCATTCCTTTGTTCATTTGAATGTATGCTTTCGTTCGTTGTTATGCTGAAAGATAAAGTTCCTCTTCATGTTCAGCTTTCTAGCAGAAGCCTGAAGGTTTTGTGACAATATTGACTGGTATTTTGAACCGTTCATAATTCCCTCTACCTTGAATAAGACCGATGTTCCAGCTGAACAAAAACAGCCCCAAAAGCATGATGCTGCCACCACCATGCTTCACTGTGGGTATGGTGTTTCGGTGATGTGCAGTGTTGTTTTTGTGCCAAACATATCTTTTGGAATTATGGCCAATAAGTTAAAACTTTGTTTTATTAGACCACAACACATTTTCCCACATGCTTTTGGGAGACTTCAGATGTGTTTTTGCAAAATTTAGCCGGGCTTGGATGTTTTTCTTTATAAGAAAAGGCTTCCGTCTTGCCACTGGTAGAGCCATAGCCCAGACATATGAAGAACATGGGAGATTGTTGTTACATGTACCACACAGCCAATACTGGCCAGATATTCCTGCAGCTCCTTTAATGTTGCTGTAGGCCTCTTGGCAGCCTCCCTGACTAATTTTCTTCTCGTCTTTTTATCAATTTTGAAGGAACATACAGTTCTTAGTAATGTCTCTAATGTGCCATATTTTCTCCACTTAATCATGACTGTCTTCACTGCATTCCATTGTATATCTAATGCCTTGGAAATTATTTTGTACCCTTCTCCTGACTGATACATTTTAACAATGACATCCCTCTAATGCTTTGGAAGCTCTCTATGGACCATGGCTTTTGCTGTATGATGCGACTAAGAAAATTTCAGGAAAGGACTACTAGAGCAGCTTAACTTTATTTGGGGTTAATCAGAGGCACTATAAATGATAGCAGGTGTACTGACTCCTATTTAACATGCGTTTGAACGTGATTGCTTAACCACTTTAGCCCCGGACCATATTGCTGTCCAAAGACGAGAGCACTTTTAGTGAATCGGCACTGCGTCGCTTTAACTGACAATTGCGTGGTCGTGCGACGTGGCTCCCAAACAAAATTGGCATCCTTTTTTTCCCACAAATAGAGCTTTCTTTTGGTGGTATTTGATCATCTCTGCAGTTTTTATTTTTTGCGCTATAAACAAAAATAAAGCGACTATTTTGAAAAAAATTCAATATTTTTTACATTTTGCTATAATAAAAATCCCAAAAAAGATATAAAAAAACATTTTTTTTTCTCAGTTTAGGCCGATACGTATTCTTCTACATATTTTTCGTTAAAAAAATCGCAATTAGCGTTTATTAATTGGTTTGCGCAAAATTTATAGCGTTTACAAAAAAGGGTGTCGTTTTATGGCATTTTTATTATTATTATTTTTTATTAGTAATGGCGGCGATCAGCGTTTTTTTTTCGGTACTGCGATATTATGGCGGACACATAGGACACTTTTGACACAACTTTGGGACCATTGGCATTTTTATAGCGATCAATGCTATAAAAATGCATTGTATTACTATAAAAATGCCATTGAAGGGGTTAACACTAGGGGGCAGGGAAGGGGTTAAGTGTGGTCCTGGTGTGTTCTAACTGTATGGGGGGGGGGGGGGGTCTCACTAGGGGAAATCACTGATCTTCTGTCCATACATTGTATGGACAGAAGATCAGCGTTTCCCCCGCTGACAGGAACAAGAGGTATGTGTTTACACACATACCTCCCGTTCCCCGCTCTGTAACGAGCAATCGCGGGTGCCCGGCGGCGATCGTACCCGCCGAGCGCGCGCGGCCTACAAGCTGCTAAAGGGAGGACGTAGAGCTACGTGCTCCCGCGTAGCAGTGCCACCGTCCCGCAGTAATATGACGGCGGGCGGTTGGCAATTAGTTAATTCTGAACACAGCTACATCCCCAGTTATAAGAGGGTGTGCACACTCATGCAACCACATTATTTAGGTGTTACAGGGGGGGGGGGGATTAATGGCACAGTACTGTGCTGTATAACTTGCTTTAAGGGATCAGGATCTGTTTTTTTGTTTTGTTTTTTGGGTTAAACGCTTTAATCGCTTGGGGACCGTCCAACGCATATTTACTGTGGCCGCTCTGTGCCAGATCGTGTACCTAGTACGAGATCTGACACTTCGGGGTCTGGGGCGTGCAGCGACAACAATTTTAATTGGGTACAGTGTCGACCGACCACGCAGATGTCAGGTAAAGTAAAGCAGTGCCGTACCGCAAAAAAATTGGTGAAGTGGTTAAATACAGAATATAGCCAATAAAAAATCTCCTGAACCAAATAAATGGATTTCCTGTTGAATTTTTTAAGTTGACACAGGAAAATATTGTCCTGGTCATTACTATCTTATTTAATACTATGTGGGAGACGGGTCCATACCTTTGTTCTGGCTCAGAGGCTTTTATAAGATTCTGTCCTAAAAAAGGGAGAAGACCTCACAGCACCAGCATCTTTATAGACCGTTTTTACTATTAAACGTGGATGTTAAAATTCTTTCAAAAAAATTACAGCTGCACGTCTGTCTGACCTTTTTCCAAATCTTATAGCGTCATCTCAATTAAGGCTCGTTAAGGGGAGATCTGCCTTTTCTAATATTTGCAGTTATATGTGTCTTAAATTCGGTTAAAATCCATCCAACCTAGCAGAGAAGTTATTGCTTTAAGATGCTAAAAAAGCAAATAGCCTAAAGCAGGATAACATTGCCTTTAACTGGTTGTTTCAAGTTATGGTGAATATGGGCTTTTCTTAAATTTTGGATTTTATCCAGAAACTTTATTATTCCCCCTAAGCTAGGATCACAATATGATTTATCAGAACTGATTCCAATGATGAACGGCATCTGCTTTTGCCACTTTTATTTAAGATAGCTTATCTGGGCATCTCAAATTTAGATCATGTTTGAAGGGAATAAAAACAGGAAAATAGAGATTAAAACTGCATTATTTGCAGATGATGTATTCATATTTATATTCCGGACGGAATAGGATTTTCCAGTGATTTAGGAAATATTTGGATAATATAATATATTTACAGGCTTTCGTTTAAATTTGATACATCCACACATCATAAAAAAAAAAAGTACAAATTACTCTGTTGAATGTTGAAGTGAAAAAATATTGTAGATATTGTAGGTATTTGGGCATAAAGATTGTCAAGACGCCATCTTCATTGTATGTTCCTAATTATTTACCATTGATAAATAAATTATAGCAGAATATTGCAGAATATTCCACTTTTCCTTGAAAAGCTCCTGGGTTACATTCACAGTGCATTTAGGATCATTTTCCATCTGTACTGTGAAGCGCCATTCAATAAACGTTGCTGAATCAGGGCTGGCAGCACTCATGAAGCCCCAGACCATGACACTCCGACCAACAAGCTTGACTATAGGCAAATCACACTTCTCTTTGTAGGCCTCACCTGGTTGCCGCCACACACGCTTGATACCAACTGAACCAAATAAGTTTATCTTGGTCTCATCAGACTACAGGACATGGTTCCAGTAATTCATATCCTTAGTCAGCTTGTCTTCAGCAAATTGTTTACGGGTTTCTTGTGCATCATCTTTAGAAGAGGCTTCCTTTTGGGATGACAACCATGCAGATTCAATTTGATGTAGTGCGCGGTGTATGGTCTGAGCACTGACAGGCTGACCCCCCTACCCCTTCAACCTCTGAAGAAATGCTGGCAGCACTCATACGTCTATTTCCCAAAGACAACCTCTGGATAGGATACTGAGCATGTGCACGCAACTTCTTTGGTCGACCATGGCGAAACCTGTCCTTTTAAACCGCTGTATGATCTTGGCCACCGTGCTGCAGCTAATTTTCAGTGTCTATGCAACCTTCTTATAGCCTAGGCCATCTTTATGTAGAGCAACAGTTCTGTTTTTCAGATCCTTCTAGAGTTCTTTGCCATGAGGTGCCATGTTAAACTTCCAGTGACCAGTAAAAGCGATAACAACAAATTTAACATACCTCCTTCCCATTCACACCTGAGACCTTGTAACACTAATGAGTCACATGACACCGGTGAATGGGAAAATTACTAATTGGGCCCAATTTGGATATTTTCACTTAAGGGTGTACTCACTTTTGTTGCCAGCTGTTTAGGCATTAATGGCTGAGTGTTGAGTTATTTTGATTAGACAGTAAATTTACACCGTCATACAAGTGTAATTTCTTCAGTGTTGTCTCATGAAAAGATAGAACATATTTAAAAATATGTGAGGGGTGTACTTACTTGTGAGATACTGTATACGGTGATCCTGCCAGTCTCCCCTGCTTTCCCATTTCAAACTGAACACGCTAGGCATGAGAGCACGTCTATGCCAGTATGGACTGTTTCCTGGCTATACTTTGAGAACAGTCTGCATGTCCTTCAATGCTCAGACATATGCTGACACATGGGGCCAAACTGAGCAGTGGGAAAGTACATGGGAAGCTTTAGAGTGGTAAATGTAATTGCACCTGTTTGTTCTCAGTGGGAAAAATACACATTTACTTTCTGGTGCTTACACACGAGATCGGAGCATTGAAACTAATTTTGTCCAAATCTAATTACGGTATGTCTACTGAAGCAAACAGAAAATAGTAAAATATAAATGAACCTACAGATAGTTTGGAGGTTTTGTTTAAGTTCCTTTAAGTCCAGTATGAGAATGCATTAATTTGTAAATGCAAGCCTGAAAAGTATTTTTCAAGAGATGGCTGCCTGGCAGTGCTAAAGATACAGCTGCATCTCATAAAATTAGAATATCACCACAAAGTTAATTCATTTCAGTAATTAAATTCCAAAAACTCATTTTATATATAGATGCGTTACACACAAAGATACATTTCAAGCATTTCTTTCTTGATGATTATGGCTTACAGCTAGTGAAAACCCAAGATTCAGTATCTCAGAAAATTAGATTACATAAGACAAAAAAGTATTTTTAATGCAGAAATGCTAGCGTATGGAATATACACACAATACTTGGCCGGGGCTCCTTTTGCATTAATTACTGCATCAATGTGGTGTGGCATGGAGGTGATCAGCCTGTGACACTGCTGAGGTGTTATAGCAGCCCAGGTTGCTTTGATATCGGCCTTCAGCTCATCTGCATTGTTGAGTCTGGTATCTCTCCTTCCTCTTGACAATACCCTACATATTCTCTATGGGTATTAGGTCAGGCGAGTTTGCTGGCCAATCAAGCACAGCAATACCATGATCATTAAATCAGGTATTGGTACTTTTGGCAGTGTGGGTAGGTGCCAAGTTCTGCTGTAAAACAAACATCTCCATAAAGCTGGTCAGCAGAGGGAAGCATGAAGTGCTCTGGAATTTCCTGGTAGAGGGCTGCAATGAATTTTGACTTGATACAACACAGTGGACCAACACCAGCAGATGACATGGCTCCCCAAATCATCACTGACCATGGAAACTTTACACTGTAATTCATGCAACTTGGATTCTGTGCCTCTTCACTCCAGTCTCTGGGACCTCCATCTCCAAATTAAATGCAAAATATTTTCCACAGTCTAATGATTTGGAGAGCCATGTCATATGCAGTGTTGGTCCACTGTGTTTTCTTAAGTCCAAAGTTAGCGCAGCCCTCTACAAGGAAATTCCAGAACACTTCATGCTTCCCTCTGATGACCCACTTTATGGAGATGCTGATTTTATTTTCCAGCACGACCTGGCACCACTAGTTACCTAGTTGTCACCACTATCTATGGTTGCCCAGAAAATCCCACCTTTTTAGAAGTATTCATCTTTTCGCACGACCTGGCACCTGCCCACACTGCTAGAAGTAACTATACCTGGTTTAATAATCATGGAATCACTGTGCTCGATTGGCCAGCAAACTCGCCTGACCGAAAAAAAAAAAAAAAAAAAAATCTGTGGGGTATTGTCAAGAGGAAGATGAGAGACACCAGACCCAACAATGCAGATCAGCTAAAAGTCACTATCAAAGCAACCCGGGCTTCCATAACACGTGAGCAGTGCCACAGGCTGATCGCCTCCATGCCATGCCACAAAGGAGCCACGACAAAGTATTGAGTGCATACTATACTGTTCATGGACATACTTTTCAGTAAGCCAACATTTCTGTATTAAAAATCCTTAGTCTTATGTAAAATTTTATTTTTCTGAGAAACTGAATTCTGGGTTTTCACTAGCTGTAAGCCATAATCATCAAAATGAAAAGAAAAATGCTTGAAATGCATCTCTGTGTATAACGCATCTATATAAAATATATGCGTTTCACTTTTTAAATTGAATTACTGAAATTAACTTTTTGATAATATTCTAATTTTATGAGATGCGCTTGTAAACCCTTAAACAGCAACAATTAACATCAGCACTTGCAGTCAAATCCATTTTTCATAGAATAAAACATGGAGACTACCATGGTTTACTTCTATTAACATCCTTCACAGAATTCAAGATTATAAAATGTTAACAAAGACGTTTTCTTCAAGGATTTAAGGGCCACATATACAATAAGGATATAAGTGTATGTACACCCATCCAAATATTGCCCAAGGTTTTGGAATGTAGAGCAAGTTCATATAGATGTGATGGGCAGGTGTCAAACATTTTAGCCATGTAGTAAAACACTGCAACCTTGATCAATCAACTAAGCACCAATGATCCTGCTACTCATGCAGACACACACGCCTGCAAAGCACTGCTCATCTATGCACCGGTCATCGAAACATAGTGCTGATGGCAGTTGGACTGTTCTCGAACATCCAAATACTGCTAATTTATAACTGCTTGACAACAGAAATCAAATACCCCCCTGTATGTTGGTGCAAACTTCTCCATTACCTTGTAGTATTTGCTTCCAGTATCATTCTGAAATAAGGTTATACACTTGCTGTCCAGTCTCCAGTAATGCCTCTTTCTCTGCCATAACGGAGGGACAAAAAATAAAGAAGAAATGTTTAAAATTAACAGATTTGTTACATCAGTTTGAGCATTTACCCATGGTTCAAACGGAATACGGCTTTGAAATTGTGCGAACTTCACTTAAAGCGGAGTTCCACCCAAAATTGGAACTTCCGCTTATCCCACTCATCACCCCCTTACATGCCACATTTGGCATGTCATTTTTTTTTGGGAGGGGGGGGGGGGGGGAGTGGGGGCTTCAGGAGGAATGGGACTTCCTGTCCCACTTCCTCCTTCCGCCGAGGGGCTGGTTAGGCGATTAAGCTCCTCCCTGTAGGCGTTCGCCTAGGACACTGACAGGTCCTAGGCTATCGCCTGTCCAATGGGACGGCTCAGCGATGGGCCGCTCGCGCATGTGCAGTGGGTGCCCGGCCGTGAAGCCGAAAGCTGTCACGGCCGGGTGCCCACAGTATCAATGAGGATGCCAGATGGGAAGGGGGGGGAGAGGAGGGGAGCCCCGGCCGGCGCGTTGCTGGAACGCTGGAGCAGGTAAGTGTCTGTTTATTAAAAGCCAGCAGCTACACTTTTTGTAGCTGCTGACTTTTAATGAACATACATTTTGGCTGGAACACCCCTTTAAACCCGCACGATTTCAAAATCGGCGTGTCAATGAAGACTTCAGGTGCAACCTGGCTGACATCTGCTGTGCGACTTCATGCACAGATGTCTATACAAGACGCACCAGAAGTCGCCAAAATTGCAGGAACTACTTTTTTAAATCGGTGCAGCAATGCAAAGTCGGCGTTGCACCGATATATAAAAAGTTCAATTGCTGACAATAGGTGTGAACATGGGCTTAAAGCCCAACCATGGTTCAAACAGTTAATTTTAGACAGGCTGAACTAGGATTAGAACCTCAGGTTTGCAATATCATCTCTGTGTTCCCTACTAGGGAGATCTCCCGTAACTTTCTTTCAAGGCAAGTCATGTGGAGGAATCAAACTGTGAACATGCTGGAGCTACCCAACCAGGAATCTGTCATAGTGGACAACACCATCATAGGAAGCAGAGGCATTCCCATTCTCTGCAGATACGCACAACTGCGGGGTGGGGAAAGCCTCCACTACCTAGAATAGGTGGTCTAATTTGTTAGCTTTTGGACAGATAGCTCAGGCTGGGTTGGACTCGGGGGGGGGGGGGGGGGGGGGCACTGGGGGTTGGGACACAGACAAAAATAACCTGACCAAAATATTAACTCCAAAAACCCCACCCAACCCACTCCAAAACTAAAATACATAAATTCTCACCATAGTATCTTTACTGGTGTAATGCACCATCCAGCTTTCCTTCATAACACTGCTGCTTTTCCGCTTTGTGTGTTTGACAGACTGAACCACTCTCATCAAAGGAATGTTATTACTGGCTGAGGGGCTACATGAAAAGCAAATACCAAAATCAACATATATTGCATGGTTTATCTTTGTGGGCACAAAAGTAGTACTCTCATTGCTGAGCAACGTTGATTCCACTCTCCACATCATTACAGTGATGACTACGGACATAATGGTATTTGATTGGACTGCTCTAAAACCAACTAAATCTAAACCCGCTTGCAACCCCATTCTAAACCCTATACTAAACTACCCTGTAGAGGAAAAATGTCTATATACGTGCCTATTCTCTGGGCACCCGGGTCCAGTCACATGATCGCACCAGTTGCTTACTTCAGGGAACAGGAGAGATTGTCAAAAACGGTTGCAATGCCTTGGAGGGGGAGTCGCCCATCCTGCTTACTATGGAGCATCCATTGTCAGCTTTCCCTCCTCTACCCCGAGGGCCAGTTCACACCACTCGTAGTCCAGTGGATTTTTTTTCGGCGTCAAATACACATACAAAGCAGGTTATATGATTTTCAATGGCATAGTTCACACCAGTGCTTGCAGTTCCAGTGCATTCCACTAAAAAAAAAAAGTAGAACATGCTGCGTTTTTCCTGCACTGGAATGCTGAAAAAAGCATCAAAACCACACTGGAACGCAGCAAAAAACGCACTGGTGCACATGTCCTTATTTCATGTTAAGAAAAATGATGAGGAACATTTGCACTGAACTGCATCAAAAACCTGAAGCCAAAAGTATAAACATCTTTCTTCTACAGGGTAGTTAGTACAGTATAGGACTTAGAATGGGGGTGAGAGCAGGTTTAGGTTTAGATGATATTTGACCAGACTTCTACTTTAAACTTCCTACATAAAAAAGTAGAAGTACCGACCACAGCAAACAATTAAACATTATTTTAGGAACCCAACGCAGGAAATTAACACCAAGAAACAGACTGATTGCCATCGGTAAACCTACACATTTTCACTTCCTTCAGTAATTGTAAAGCACCGATAAGAAACGTATTGCCTTGATAGTTTAAAGATATGTACAATCAGGTCCATAAATATTGGGACATCAACACAATTCTAATATTTTTGGCTCTATACACCACCACAATGTATTTGAAATGAAACAAGATGTGCTTTAACTGCAGACTTTTAGCTTTAATTTGAGGGTATTTACATCCAAATCAGGTGAATGGCGTGGGAATCGACAACAGTTTGTATATGTGCCTTCCACTTTTAAAGGGACCAAAAGTAATGGGACAATTGGCTACTCAGCTGTTCCATGGCCAAGTGTGTGTTATTCCCTCATTATCCCATTTACAAGGAGCAGATAAAAGGTCCAAAGTTAATTTCAAGTGTGCTATTTCCATTTGGAATCTGTTTCTGTCAACTCTCAAAATGAGATCCAAAGAGCTGTCACTATCAGTTAGGCAAGCCATCATTAGGCTGAAAAAAAAATAAACAAACCCATCAGAGAGATAGCAAAAACATTAGGCATGGCCAAATCAACCGTTTGGAACATCCTTAAAAAGAAAGAACGCACCGGAGAGCTCAGCAACACCAAAAGACCCAGAAGACCACGGAAAACAACTGTGGTGGATGACCTAAGAATTAATTCCCTGGTGAAGAAATCACCCTTCACAACAGTTGGCCAGATCGAGAACACTCTCCAGGAGGTAGGTGTGTGTGTGTGTCAAAATCAACAATGAAGAGAAGAAATCACCAGAGTGAATACAGAGGGTTCACCACAAGATGTAAACCATTGGTGAGCCTCAAAAACAGGAAGGCCAGATTAGTTTGCCAAACAACATCTAAAAAAGCCTTTGTAGTTCTAGAACAACATCCTATGAACAGATGAGACCAAGATCAACTTGTACCAGAGTGGTGGGAAGAGAAGAGTATGGAGAAGGAAAATAACTGCTCATGATCCAAAGCATACCACCTCATCAGTGAAGCATGGTGGCGGTAGTGTCATGGTGTGGGACATGTATGGCTGCCAAAGAAACTGGTTCTCTTGTATTTATTGATGATGTGACTGCAAACAAAAGCAGCAGGATGAATTCTGAAGTGTTTCGGGCAATATTAACTGCTCATATTCAGCCAAATGCTTCAGAAATCATTGGACGGCGCTTCACAGTGCAGATGGACAATTACCCGAAGCATACTGAGAAAGCAACCAAAGAGTTTTTTAAGGGAAAGAAGTGGAATATTATGCAAGTCAAGTCCATCACCTGACCCGAATTCTGATTGAGCATGCATTTCTCTTGCTGAATGCAAAACTGAAGGCAAAATGCACCAAGAACAAGCAGGAACTGGAGTCAGTTGCAGTAGAGGCAGTGCAGAGCTCTACCAGGGATGAAACCCAGCGTCTGGTGATGTCTATGCGTTCCAGACTTCAGGCTGTAATTAACTGCAAAGGATTTGCGACCAAGTATTAAAAAGTGAAAGTTTGATGATTTTTAATCTGTCCCATTACTTTTGGGAGGCACATATACGAACTGTTGTAATTCCTACACCGTTCACCTGATTTGGATGTAAATACCCTCAAAGTAAAAGGTGAAAGTCAGCAGTTAAAGCACATCTTGTTTGTTTCAGTGCAAAACCATTGTGGTGGTGTATAGAGCCAAAAAGATTAGAATTCTGTCAATGTTCAAACATTTATGGACCCGACTATATGTACAGTCAAACTCCAGGTTTGGATGTTGTCAAATGGTCAAAAACCCCATTTGAAAATGGCAGGCTATGGTGCACTTTTAATTTTTGTTTGCTTTTAACCCATTAATCCATAGTCCAACTAGCTAAAATTTAATTTCCTTCTACTGCACAGTAGACTGCTGCACCAGCTTGGACAGCTTAAGGAAATCTGTATTTAGACAGCAATGTACTATGGCACAAATGTATGGCACCACAGTAGCCAAACTTGCCACCTGACCATAAAAATGTCCCCAAATGAAGTTCAATACCTAGCTTGGCTAATATTTTATTCTCAGGATCACATTACATTGCAGAAGCATTAGTATACATTTCTTTGTTAAACTTTTCTTGAGCCAATAAAGCCTAAAACCACCTACTGATTTATTCTGTCCCAGATATAGCACCAATTGTGTCTGATTCAATGCTGCCCAGACTTTAAGTCCATTTTAGCAAGAAAATTCTCAATCTTAAAACCGTATGCACTGTCTAAACTAGTATGGTTGTTATGACTATCACTAGTTGTTCAGGATGAGCCATGTATTACCAGAATAAATAAAAATCATCTTTCCATAGCTAATTTTCATAGAGTAATGAACTTGGAGGATCTCTAGAATAGACCCAATTTAATCTTTACACTTTACTGAGCAAAAGCTAGATATGCCTAAATTTTTGTTTCAACTATTCGTAGTGTTATAGCTCATAATTAAAACCACCACATGGCACGATTGCACACCTGATCATACGGTCCGATGTGTCTTGATCTTGGTCGGGGTCCTGCATGTCTCCGTTCTCACTCTGGCATCCACTTCCACTGTCTGGTGTTAGAGGCTCATCAATGTCATCCATCATCGAACAGACTGGGTCACTCTCAATGTCACTTAACTCCTCCATTAAAACATCATCTGCTCCGGGGCTCAGCAAGTCTTCATATGCAGAAACATACAAAGTGAAAATAAGTCTTGCTATATTTTACATTTAAAGCGTAATGTTAATTTAGGAAGGACATCAATCTATGCCAACATTTCTAGCTCAAAAGAAAAGCGTTATGATAAGTAAAAGATCCGCTTAATAAATAATTTTAGTATGTGCTAAAGTTATATTAAACGAATATGCAGCTTCTTTATCTTTTAACCCTTGCAAATGCTCCAGTTTAGGTTGTCATGACCAAAGCCCAAAGTTTCTTGTTTTGTCTCCTTTCTCTTGTATTGTCCTATAAAGCCACCCTTGCATGCATTGGACTAGATTTGTGTCTCCCTACATTGTGAGCATCAATAAAAACACACAGCCCCGTAAGCCTTGGCAATAAACTCCTCTGCTCATCCCTCCTTCCCGCTCCTGTCCCCAGACTGCACTTTGTGTTAACTCTTTCCTGTAAAGATCAGAAGTTTCAGGGAAGAAGCACAGAGAAAGCAGGAACTAGCAGCATTAAAAGTTGCAAACTGCAAGTGCTAGAGTCAGAATTTTAACAACTAGTCTACTGGGGAATGTTTATTTTATTGTGCTAACGTGTTAAGCTAATACAAGCTAACAGTGTAAAAGAGAAGTAATCCCCGCCCCAACTATACCTACCTAGGTGGATGCAGCATCATATTCATTTACTACATGTGCAGGCTTTGCTCTTTGTTTTGCAAGTGCCATATGATGATTGTAATATATGGTTTATTTTCATAATGCAAATCTCACATCAGCTGATTCACTGAAGCAATGCACTCCCTTTGACTCTGAAACCTGGATTTCACCTAACCTACGAAGGAATGTTTGCCTAAGGACTGGTTCACACCAGAAGCAGTGGGATTGTATTGGACGGCTATTCCGGCGCAGTTTCAACACTGCAAAAAGCCTGGTCTTCTACATGCCCAATGCACACTACTGGCCATACAGGTATGGCCTTCCACCAAGGTTATGTCACCGATAAGCTGATCCAAAAACCTGCAAAACGGGCCCTAAGGTCTTAATATCTATCTCCTAATGTCACTAGCAGAAAACATAGGCCTACTGGGAGGGGGAAGGGTTATTGCTGGTCTTACAGCTTTTATCGCCAGGGTCCAAATCTCCTGAAAGTGTCAGCACAACTCTACTTCTCTGAATACCATTATATGTCCTGTAATGTACAATAAAGAAAAATCATTTCAACAATGTGACAGCCCTAAAATGGCCAAAGTAACCCATTAAAGTTTTAGGTGAACTTTAGTAAAAAAAAAATTACGTAAAGGCTAAACCACCAAGGCCCCTTTCACACTTGTGCGGAAAGTTGTTCCCCATGATTCCCAATGATAACCATTCATATCAGTGCAACTTCAAGTCGCAGCAGTGTGAAAGTTGCCAAGTGAAATTGTACAGCCCAGATTCTGGCTAAAAGTGTAAATTCACTAATGAGAACACATGCTCATCTACAATAATCACTAGAGGAGGACAGATGTAGATGTGCTATAAAGTGTACCACTGCAATTATGAGAAGATGTACAGGAATCCTCGCTAATATATAGTTATCCCACCAGAACTCCTGTCTGTGATGGACAGCCTAGTAATGAGTAGAGGGTAAATTGCTGGGGACCAACATTAACATGTGATGTACATATGGAAAGAAAGCATAGTATAATTACATAAACAGGGCTATGGTGACCAATCTTACAATTCTCACATTAGCCCTATAACGTCTATGATGCATATATGAAAATACAAAGCTTTGAAAAACCTACCTCCATTTATTGCAACTTCCCCAAGACAATTGGGAGGCACTTTAGTTGCACACCGTTTGTGGCAGTTGAATTTGCAGTCTTTGCATTGAAGTCCTTGCCGGAAAAGGCCCTTTAACAATTTCTTGCAATACTGGCATACTGTTGGTCGAGTGTATGAGTGGATAACAAAGGTGTGAGGCACTTTGACCTTGGTAAGTAGGATCTTGTCCAACTGTATGGGGCGACCACCATAGGGTTGGGTACTGGTCCTCTTCTCCCGCATGAAAGGCTCTGATGGTGATTTTTGCTGTGCACGAAATGGGATTGGTTAAGCTTCGTACATTTTGACATTCACACAAGTAAAAAAAAAAAAAAAAACACACAAAAAGTTCAACATGCATCAAGTATACAAAATATTATAGTCAATAGTGTAAAAGCTTTCTTTTCAACCTGTTTGCTATGTCTACATACCTGGTTCAAACTCTATTTGGTAAAAGTCTATCTGTAAAACTGCTAGGTCCTATGTACTTTTATTTTGACACGGGTATTATGAGAAGCAACCAGAGTTTGCCACAGGTACAGTGGTTGACCGCGATATTGTGTCAATCTCGCTCCCTTTCTCGGCGAGATTGAGCACCGAGCTGGCTTGCTGCGATGGAGACAAAGCCGTCATAGAAGCGACGGGGATCCGACGCGGATTCCCGCCAATTCTACACGTGGGCGGAGTTTGTTATGAATCCTGAGAAGGAAGTCCCCGCCGGATTTTAAATAAAAATCCGGCATGGGTTCCCCCCTCAGGAGCATAACAGGCCCTTAGGTCTGGTATGGGTTGTAAGGAGACCCCCCCCTACGCCGAAAAAACGGCGTGGGGGTCCCCCCATAATCCATACCAGACCCGTATCCAAAGCACGCCGGCCGGTCAGGAGGGGAGTGGGGGGCGAGCGAGCGCCCCCCCCCCCCTCCTGAGCCGTACCGGGCAGCATGCCCTCAACATGGGGGGGTCATGTGCTCTGGGGCAGGGGGCGCACTGCGGCCCCCCACCCCAGAGCACCCTGTCCCCAAGTTGATGAGGACAGGGCCCCTTCCCGACAACCCTGGCCGTTGGTTGTCGGGGTATGCGGGCGGGAGGCTTATCGGAATCTGGAAGCCCCTTTAATAAGGGGGCCCCCATATACCGGCCCCCCCACCCTAAGTGAATGAGTATGGGGTACATTGTACCTACCCATTCACCTGCAAGAAAAGTGTAAACACAAATAAACCACACAGTGTATTGAAATATTTTATTAGTTGGCCCGCCGGGGGGGGGGGGGGGGTGTGTGATGATCGCTTTTATAAAAGCGCCCCCCTCTGGCGGGCTTCTGCGGGGGGGGGGGGGTGGGGTGCCGCTGTTCTTCACCGCCGTCTGGTTCTCTTCCGCCGCCGGGGGGGCGCTTTGATAAAAGCGCCCACCACCCGGCGGGCTTCCTTCGACATCTTCGGCGGCGGGGGGGTCTTCTCCCACTCTCCGGGGTCTTCTCCCACTCTCTTTTATAAAAGCGATTATACACACCCCCCCCCCCCCCCGGCGGCGGCCAAACTAATAAAATATTTCAATACACTGTGTGGTTTATTTGTGTTTACACTTTTCTTGCAGGTGAATGGGTAGGGGTACAATGTACCCCATACTCATTCACTCAGGGTGGGGGGCCGGTATCTGGGGGCCCCCTTATTAAAGGGGGCTTCCAGATTCCGATAAGCCTCCCGCCCGCATACCCCGACAACCAACGGCCAGGGTTGTCGGGAAGGGGCCCTGTCCTCATCAACATGGGGACAGGGTGCTCTGGGGTGGGGGGCCGCAGTGCGCCCCCTGCCCCAGAGCACCTGACCCCCCCATGTTGAGGGCATGCTGCCCAGTACGGCTCAGGAGGGGGGGCGCTCGCCCCCCACTCCCCTCCTGACCGGCCGGCGTGCTTTGGATACGGGTCTGGTATGGATTGTGGGGGGACCCCCACGCCGTTTTTTCGGCGTAGGGGGGGTCTCCTTACAACCCATACCAGACCTAAGGGCCCGTTATGCTCCTGAGGGGGGAACCCATGCCGGATTTTTATTTAAAATCCGGCGGGGACTTCCTTCTCAGGATTCATAACAAACTCCGCCCACGTGTAGAATTGGCGGGAATCCACGTCGGATCCCCGTCGCTTCTATGACGCACTCGCTGGAATGTGCTTTTACTATTCCAGCGAGTGCGAGATGTCGGCAGCCTGTCGCCGAGAATCAGCGCGATGCTGTCGTGCTATAAACACATTCTCGGCGGCAGGCACTGTATATTACGAAAAAATTAAATCACAGACGACCTTAAAAGGAGTATATCAGTTTAAACTGTAGAGTTATCTGCTGTGGGCACTCATATAGGAATACATTGAGAGTTGTAGTAGTGCAAATCATCTACGACATCTATAAGAGGAGAAAACAGGCACATGCCAAACAGAAATGGCAACTTTTTTGTGATACAACATATTTGAGCACTGTTTGACATAATACAAAAGAAAGAATTTGTGTAATTGGTCAAGAATACAATGGAAAATCTTTATACAAGCCCGACCCTTCTTTTCACTGTGATTGGAATGATCCGAAAATGGTTTGTGTGACTTAACAGTGGACCGTTGTATATAAAAAAAAAATACAGCAGCCTTGGGGATTTCGAAGATGACAGCCAACTCACATTTTTTAAATAGAGATCTACAGCCCTGTTATCATCAAGAGATCTATTAGAGAACTTCTGATGTTAAATTTTGAGCTAACTATACAAGGCAGCGTTTATATTTCTTCATTCCTAAACTCACCTATAGGACTAAAAATAGGACTTTTTTGGTTTTACGGTAAAATCTTTTATTTTTTTTAAAAGTACAGGACATAGGATCTTTAGTCTTTAACCATGGGTTATATACCATCAGATAACTGGGCACTGAAATAAAAAATATAGAAGTCTGCAGGGACATGTCCTATATAACTCCTCCTACTCAGAGTTAGCCTTCGAGAGCAGCTTCTAATACTTCATGCTCAGAATTAGCATCAAAAACTGAAAATCCACCTAGTAATACTTAACCACTTCAGCCCAGGACCATCTAGGTGGGAAAAGACCAGAGCACTTTTCGCGATTCGGCACTGCGTTACTTTAACTTGCGCGGTCTTGCAACGTGGCTCCCAAACAAAATTGGCGTAATTTTTTTCCCACAAATAGAGCTTTTTTTTGGTAGTATTTGATCACCTCTGCGGTTTTTAGTTTTTGTGCTATAAACAAAAATAGAGTGACAATTTTGAAAAAAAAAATATTTTTACCATGAAAATTAGCCCCCAAAAATATATATATAAAAAAAACATTGTTTTCCTCAGTTTAGGCCGATATGTATTCTTCTACATATTTTTCGTTAAAAATAAAATAAAAAATAAATCGCAATAAGTGTTTATTGATTGGTTTGCACAAAAGTTTTAGCGTTTACAAAATAGGGTATAGTTTGACGGCATTTTTTATATATATTTTTTTAATTAGTAATGGCGGCGATCAACGTTTTTTTCCGGTACTACGAAATTGTGAAAGACACTTCGGACACATTTTTGGGACCATTGACATTTTTTTTAGCAATAAGTGCTATAAAAATGCATTGATTTCTATAAAAATGCCACTGGCAGGGAAGGGGTTAACATTAGGGGGCAAGGAAGGGGTTGAGTATGTTCCCTGGGTGTGTTCCAACTGTAGGGGTGGTGTCCTCTTTAGGGGAAATCACTATTCGCTGTTCATACATTGTATGAACAGACAATCAGGCATTTCTCCCCTGACAGGACCGGGAGCTGTGTGTTTACACACACAGCTCCCGATTCTCACTCTGTAACGAGCGACCATGTGTGCCCGGCGGCGATCATGCGCCCCTATTGGCTGCTCGGCGAGATGACGTATAGCTACGTGATCTCACCCAGCTTGTATAACTGCGGCGGCTGGTCGGCAAGCAGTTAAAGAGGAACTCCAGCCATTTGTAAAAAAATACAAAGTCAGCAGCTACAAATACCGTAGCTGCTGAATTTAAAATACATAAGTACTCACCAGCCCAGGGATCCAGCGCTATTATCACATGGTCTGCCATCTTGAGTGTGGGAAGTAGACTGTGATTTCCTGGGGGCTCACAGCTGGCTCCCCACTGCGAATGACCAAGACACACTGAGCTTTCTGAATGGTCCCAGAACCTACGGGAAACTGTGACGTGTCCAAGGGAGGTAGTGGAGAGGAAGAAGGGGGCCCAAATGGTGGGTCTCTATACTCCAATTGGTGAGTTGGTTCCATTAACAAATTCTAAGTTTGGGGATCTAAACTGGTCTATAATTTCTGTTGGAGGACTGATCCTTTAGAAGGGTATCATACAGGTAACCCCCAACATGCATTGCCTGAGAGCAGAGTTAGTACCAAGGAAAGCACTGAGGACAGGCCAAATGAAAGGGTGTAAACTGGTAATGCTTGGCAGCCACAACAAACACAAATAGCGTTGGTGAGGAGGAGGAATGGGAACAGCCAAATACGCATCCTGGATGTACAGCAGGTAAAATAGGCATTGAACATATCACCATTTTTCTAGATAAATATATTTCTTATGGTGCTTTTGACATTAAATATGTTCACATGTCGGAAACAACCCATGCATGCCATACATTTGTATAGGCTCAAATTGCACCACAAAAGGTATTGGTTTTAGGTATCTGAGCATTTCTCAGAGAAAAAAAAAAAAAAAAAAAGAGAAAAAAAAAAACCGTCACATAAAAGGAGTAAAGCTTCCCCCAGTAGAGAGAAGTACCACCTAAAAACACTAGCAAGAAACTGGGGCTGATAGAGAAAGGGAGTCACCGCTCAAGGTAAAAGATGCAAATGATGAACCTTCTCACCGGATCTGAAGCCACAGATGCTGGCAATGCATATAGTAATGCAAAATTAAAGGGGATGTCTGGACAGCCGCACATCAAAAATATTGCTTTTTACTGTAAAAATAGGATCACAGGATACATGCCACAGCAAACAGGATACAGCTGACGCGTTTCACACTATAACTTGGTGCTTAATCATAGCTACTAATCTAGTAGCTATGATTAAGCACAGAGTTATAGTGTGAAATGTGTCAGCTTGTATCCTGTTTGCTGTGGCATGTATCCAGTGGAAATCCACAACTTGTGGCCAGTGGAAATCCACAACTTGTGGTCAGTGGAAATCCACAACTTGTGGTCAGTGGAAATCCACAACTTGTGGCCAGGTGACGTGGCCAGTGGAAATCCACAACTTGTGACCAGGTGGCGTGGCAAGTGGACAAATCACAACTTGTGGCAGGTGACGTTCCGCAGCTTGTGGCAGGTGATGTGGCAAGTGACACTCTAAATACAAGTACACTACTGCTCTCTCAGCTGCTATTCACTCTGGTCTCACAAAATGGCTGAAATGGATAAATAATACTGTTTCTTGAGCTTAGGGAGGGTCTCCAGATGTTTCTTAACTAAACGCTTATAAACACAAACACGGTAAAACGCGGCAAAACGTCGCAAAATTATCGGCAAAACAGGCGGTTTTTTTAAACGACGGTTTTTGCCTTTAAAAACGTGTGTTCAGCTGAGTTTGCACCGTCGTCCCGTGTGCAAGGGGCCTTAGGCCTAGCTACACAAACTCCAACACCCTTTCTGGGCTCACCATCTATTTTTCAAGAACCAGACTACCAATAAATCTTGGTACAAATTTTCATGTAGAATTCAAATGTGTCGGATGGCATCATTTGTGGACTGTAGGTAAAGTGTGCAAAATACTATTAAAATGGTCCTTGTGCAGTTACAGTCTGTCCTTCTGCATGCATTAAAGCACCCTCCTATGTGTGTTTTTCTTAGTCAGGTAGATTACATAATTTTTTATAAAATTTACATTTGCACAATTACTACCAATTGGCGAAAAGTTCACCATAAAGAAAACACTGCTGAGAGACGCACTGATGCAAAATCAACCTACTGAACACAATGGATTTTCTAATGTTTGTGCAATATGTTTGCATTGGAAAATGCAGAAAAATCATGACCATGCATCCGATGTGAAGGAGCCCCTAAAGAAAAACCTTTAAAACCGCTTAATATTTTTTTCAGTCTTCATCACCAGTATGCTCGATAAACCAATGGTAAAATCTAAGTTGGTACTTTCTGGGTGGTTCTGCAGGGTGAAGGAGAGGATCCTGCAGCCTTTCAGCCTCGTAAGCTTGATCTGTGGGCTACTTCCAAAGGATTTTGTTCCAGACTGAGCTTTGGCTGGAATTGCTCCAGGAAATGATTGCTAAAACCAGATTACATGATGGAAACTGTAGCTGATGGGGAGCTCAGTGAGAGGTGCCATAACCCATTCACTTCCAGAGAGAAATGATAAAGCCTTTATTAATCAACAACAAGAAAGCAGGAAACAAGAGTTAAAGTGTAAACCATTCCAAGTGAAGTTCCTAATAGCCCATGTCTGAGCTGCTGAATTTCACATCTGGAGATGTGCTTTCCATCACCTGTTAACTGCCTCTAAAACGGATGAAGTTCAAAGGGTTAAGAGGAATGTAGCTTAGCAGTCCAGCAAGGTTTCTGGTTCATCAGCCTGCACATAGCAATGACAGCTCAGGATTAAGAGACATTTGTGCAGCCAGGAAACACAAAGAGGATGCGGTGTGGAGATGCGTGAGGTGCGATCGTTAAGTGTGGAGCTCGGCCAGCAGCAGGAACTAGACCTGAGCCAAACTAAACAGCAATGTATGCTGGAACAAGCTCAACCTCCCCTTCTATACACAGAAAGCCTCCTGTAATAATCTCAGACTCTCCTCGTGCATAACATAATCACTGCATATGTCTGCAAACCTACAAATTCATTAAACTGCAAGTCAATGAATTCAACAACTGCCAGGGACATTCTGGTACAGTGTTTAACCCAATTATACAACAGATACAGTGCATCTGGAAAGTATTCACAGCGCTTCACTTTTTCTACATTTTGTTATGTTACAGCCTTATCCCAATAATGAAAGTGGGAAAAAAGCTGGTTTCAAAATTATATATATATTTGCAAAATACATAAGTATTCACAGCCTATGCCATGACACTCAAAATTGAGCTCAGGTGCACCTTGTTTCCACTGATCATCCTTGAGATGTTTCTACAACTTGATTGGAGGCCACCTGTGATAAATTCAGTTGACTGGACATGATTTGTAAAGGCATTTTGTCTATATATATATGGTCCCACAGTTAACAGTGTATGTCAGAGCACAAACCAAGCCATGAAGTCCAAGAGATTGTCTGAAGCCCTCCGAGACAAGATTGTATGAAGGCACAGATCTGGTGAAGGTTAAAGAAAAAATGTCTGCAGCATTAAAGATCCAAAATGAGCACAGTGGCCTCCATCATCCATAAATGGAAGATGTTGGAACCACCAGGAATCTTCCTAGAGTCGGCCACCCGGCCAAACTGAGCAATCGGGGGAGAATGGCCTTAGTCGGGGACATGAGCGGGTCCAGTCTTGTCTCGGGAGGGGCACTGCCAGAAAATATATTTTTGGGGATACATTTTTTGGGGCAATGGTTGTTGGCACTTCAATCATCCTGGCACCATGGTTGTTATGGTGTCAGAATGATTGAAGCTCGTTATTTTTATTATTACTTTGTTATAAAAAATAAAATAGTTTAACTTGCCATAATGCAGAATCAGTAGGAGCCCCAAGTGTGTCATTTGCCATGTCACCTTTCACCAGATGCAGATTGTCACTTGCCACGCCACACTTTGCAGATTGTCACTTGCCACACATTGCGGATTGTCACCTTCCTGCCAAGGTGGTCTCTTGCTGTGTATCAGAGTCAGGCAGCAGAGAGGTGGTGTAAGCTCTCTGCTGCCGCAGCTGCCTGCACACAGTGAGGGCGGAACTGCAGGGATGCAGGGTGGGCACTGGGCCGTCAGAGATCATGTCTAACACACTGTCACCAAGCCACACAGCTGCTCACCAACCGAGCCGCCCGCCGGCTGGCTCGCTCGCTCACTCACTCGCTGACCCGCCTGCCGGCTGGCTCGCTCGCTCACTCACTCGCTGACCCGCCCGCCGGCTGGCTCGCTCGCTCACTCACTCGCTGAGCCGCCCGCCGGCTGGCTCGCTCGCTCACTCACTCGCTGAGCCGCCCGCCGGCTGGCTCGCTCGCTCACTCACTCGCTGAGCCGCCCGCCGGCTGGCTCGCTCGCTCACTGAGCCGCCCGCCGGCTGGCTCACTCGCTGAGCCGCCCGCCGGCTGGCTCGCTGGCTCACTCGCTGAGCCGCCCGCCGGCTGGCTCGCTCGCACACTCGCTGAGCCGCCCGCCGGCTGGCTCGCTCGCACACTCGCTGAGCCGCCCGCCGGCTGGCTCGCTCGCACACTCGCTGAGCCGCCCGCCGGCTGGCTCGCTCGCTCTCGCTCACTCACTCGCTGCGCTGAGCCGCCCGCCGGCTGCTCGCTCGCTCGCTCGCCCTCACTCGCTGAGGCCGCCCGCCGGCTGGGCTCGCTCGCTCACTCGCTGAGCCGCCGCCCGCCGGCCGGCTCGCGCTCGCTCACTCGCTGAGCCGCCCGCCGGCCGGCTCGCTCGCTCACCTCGCTGAGCCGCCCGCCGGCCGCTGACTCGCTGAGCCGCCCGCGGCCTGGCTCGCTCACTCGCTCGCTGAGCCGCCCGCCGGCTGGCTCGCTCACTCGCTCGCTGAGCCGCCCGCCGGCTGGCTCGCTCACCTCGCTCGCTGAGCCGCCCGCCGGCTGGCTCGCTCACTCGCTCGCTGAGCCGCCCGCCGGCTGGCTCGCTCACTCGCTCTCGCCTCGCTCACTCGCTCGCTGAGCCGCCCGCCGGCTGGCTCGCTCACTCGCTGAGCCGCCCGCCGGCTGGCTCGCTCACTCGCTGAGCCGCCCGCCGGCTGGCTCGCTCACTCGCTGAGCCGCCCGCCGGCTGGCTCTCTCACTCGCTGAGCCGCCCGCCGGCTGGCTCTCTCACTCGCTGAGCCGCCCGCCGGCTGGCTCTCTCACTCGCTGAGCCGCCCGCCGCTGGACTCGCTGAGCGCCCGCCGGCTGGCTCTCTCACTCGCTGAGCCGCCCGCCGGCTGGCTCTCTCACTCGCTGAGCCGCCCGCCGGCTGGCTCTCTCACTCGCTGAGCCCGCCCGCCGGCTGGCTCTCTCACTCGCTGAGCCGCCCGCCGGCTGGCTCTCTCACATCGCTGAGCCGCCCCCCGGCTGGCTCGCTGAGCCGGCGCGGCTGGCTCTCTCTCACTCGCTGAGCCGCCCGCCGGCTGGCTCTCTCACTCGCTGAGCCGCCCGCCGGCTGGCTCTCTCACTCGCTGAGCCGCCCGCCGGCTGGCTCTCTCACTCGCTGAGCCGCCCGCCGGCTGGCTCTCTCACTCGCTGAGCCGCCCGCCGGCTGGCTCTCTCACTCGCTGAGACCCGCCCGCCGGCTGGCTCTCTCACTCGCTGAGCCGCCCGCCGGCTCTCTCACTCGCTGAGCCGCCCGCCCTGGCTCTCTCACTCGCTGAGCCGCCCGCCGGACTCGCTGAGCGCCCCGCCCTGGCTCTCTCACTCGCTGAGCCGCCCGCCCTGGCTCTCTCACTCGCTGAGCGCCGCCCCCCCCGCCTGGGCTGAGCCGCCCCCGCCGGCTCTCACTCTCCCTCGCTGAGCCGCCCGCCGGCTCTCTCACTCGCTGAGCCGCCCGCCGGCTCGCTGAGCCGCCCCGGCTCTCTCACTCGCTGAGCCGCCCGCCGGCTCTCATCACTCGCTGAGCCGCCCGCCGGGCTGAGCCGCCCGCCGGCTCTCACTCGCTGAGCCGCCCGCCGGGCTGAGCCGCCCCGCCGGCTCTCTCACTCGCTGAGCCGCCCGCCGGCTCTCTCACTCGCTGAGCCGCCCGCCGGCTCTCTCACTCGCTGAGCCGCCCGCCGGCTCTCTCACTCGCTGAGCCGCCCCTCTCACTCGCTGAGCCGCCTGCCGGCTCTCTCACAGGTGCCCAAGAAGCCCATGGTCACTCTGACAGAGGTCCAACATTTATCTGTGGTGATGAGAACCTTCAAGAAGAACCATCATCTCTGTAGCACTCCACCAATCAGGCCTGTATGGTAAAGTGGCCAGATAGAGCTTGCTAAAAAGGTTCCTGAATGACTCTTAGACCATGAGAAACAAAATTCTCTGGTATGATGAAACAAAGATTGAACTCTTTAGCCTGAATGGAAAGCATTATTTCTGGAGGAAACAAGGCACCGTTCACCTGGCAAATAACCATCCTTACAGTGAAGCATGGTGGTGGAAGCATCATGCTGTGGAGATGTTTTTCCGCCGCAGGAACTGGGAAACTAATCAGGATTGAGGGAAAGATGAATGCAGCAATGTACAGAGACATCCTTGATGAAAACCTGCTCTTGGCCTCAGACTGGGGCAATGGTTCATCTTCCAACTGGACAATGACCCCAAGCACAAATAAAATAAGGAGTGGCTACGGGACATCTGTAAATATCCTTGAGTGGCCCAGACTTGAACCCGATTTAACATCTGAGAGATTTGAAAATAGGTGTGCACCAATGCACCACATCCAACCTGATGGAGCTTAAAAAGTCCTGTAAAAAAGAATGGGAGAAACTGCCCAAAAACAGGTGTGCAAAGCTTGTAGCATCATATTCAAAAAGACTTGAGGCTGCAATTGGTGCCAAAGGTGCTTCAACAAAGTATTGAGCAAAAGCTGCAAAAAGAGGATTTTTGTACTCACCATAAAATCCATTTCTCGGAGTTCATAGACGGACACCGCAGCATTGACCTTAGGGTTATATCCACCTTCCTTCCAGGAGAGACTCTCTCCTGGAAGGAAGGTGGATATAACCCTAAGGTCAATGGTGCTGTGTCCGTCCATGAATGGAAGAGAAATACTTTTTTCCCCTCGCTGCAAGTGGTCTTAACAAGGAAAATACATTTTACTTATAGGACGTTCTACCACATCAGAACTCATCAGAACTCATCAGAACTCATCAGAACAGTGTGAAAAGTTAACCTATAGTAGTATACTGCAGAAATAAACTACATGGAAGAGCATGTATGTTCCAGCCCCAAGTACTAGAGAAAGCATCCTACTCATTCTAAGTTCTTTCACTTGGTGCAAATCAGACTTTTCCTGGTCCTTCCCCAGTGACATCTCACCCACATAGGTCTTTCATCCGAATTTCTCCTCCAACATCCATAGATTCCAGTTATCTTTCTAGAGATACCTCAATCTGCCATGAGGGTACAGGTGCACCGAATAGAAATGTTGGTGCCAAAATGGAAAATGCAGGATGCACTTGGCCGAAAACAGTTCTAGATTTATTTATTTTTCTTTATATATATCATGAATTTAATTGAATATGAGTTTTTATTCCTGCCCATTTTGACCCATTTTCTTGTGTCAAAAATGGGCAGGAATAAAAGCTCATATTCAATTAAATTTATGATATATATAAAAAAAAAAAAAATCTAAAACTGTTTTCGGCCAAGTGCATCCTGCATTTTCCATGTTGGCACCAAAATTTCTATTCGGTGCACCTGTACCCTCTAGTATCCATGCCAGCAGTAATCTGGTCCTCCAGTACAGAGGGATTTCTATAAAGTTTTAACATCAGTAGAGTACACTACCCAAATGGTGCCCAAGCTGCAGTATAGGTGCATTGACTGATTGATGACCAATCTGCTGTGTATGTGTATTCCATTAGTGGATGCTGATTACTAAAAGGTTAAGTCCTCTCAGTCACCTACCCCACAGACATGATAACCTATCAGTGACCTGTCTGCAGAGTATGTGGTCTGCTTTGTGGAACAAGTGCATCATGCCAAAAGAATGTGCTGTATGGGCCAAAGAGACTGAGGTTATACAGGAACAGTTGCAAGTCTGTGACGGAACCTTCAAAAGGAGGATGAATAAAAGAGCGCCAAATACATAAAGCTGGCTCCATGGCTGTAACACATTTAAAAGTGTGCTCCGCAACAAGCCAGCAGGGTATCAGCGCACTGGTATATTCAGAAGGCATGAAATTACATAAGGGGCTTTTTGGAAAGATGTTGCTGAAGATCAACTTCCACTTTAAAGCAGATCTTCAACTCCTCCCCCTCCATTTTTTCCCCTTAATCACCTGCCTACCTGCAAAATTCACATGCTCACCCACCCAGCAGATCCAGAGCTCCGCTTGTCTCCTGCCACCGCTTGGTCCCACGCCGTCTTGTTCTTTGTGACATCATTGGGAAGCTGCCGGCTCTTCTGAGTTCAGCCAGTGGAGCTCCCAATGATGTGACCCTAGAACAGTCCCCTTCCTCCTTCATGTATAAAGAACTATGCCTCCTGGGATACATGACGTGTTTTTTTCCAGGAGGCACAACAAAAACAGTGCATGTCATTTGCTTGGGTGAGTGACATGCATCGTGGGGCAGAGCGATTTCATTAAAATAAAATTTAAAAAAACTACTATTTGTGTCGAGGAGGGGGGAATTTTGTATATGGGGTAAAGATCCGCTTGAAGACTAAAGATCCTGTTTCAAGTACTGTACAATTAGTAGTAGGGTTGTCCCGATACCACTTTTTTAGGACCGAGTACAAGTACCGATACTTTTTTTCAAGTAGTCGCCGATACCGAATACCGATACTTTTTTTAAATGTGTCCCCAAATGCAGCCATGTCCCTCCAGCCATGTCCCCCATACCTTTGCCACCGAAAGCCGCTGCGCCGCCGCATGGAGAAAACCACAGCATTCATTTGAATAGCCCGCGCGTATAAACACTCCCGCTTGCTCGGGATTGGACAGATCACGATCACCCATCCAATCCCGAGCAAGGGGGAGTGTCTATACGGGCGGGCTATTCAAATGAATGCTGTGATGTTCCCGCACGCCGTTTAACCCATGCGGCGGCTTTCGGGGGGGGGGGGGGAGTATTCTATTTAGGTATTTAGGTATCGGGGGTATTTGCGGGAGTACAAGTACTCCCACAAATACTCGGTATCGGTCCCGATACCGATACTGGTATCGGGACAACCCTAATTAGTAGAATTTCCAGAAGGAAAGGTAAGCATGGCAGCTTAAATTATTCTCTGCGTACATTTCCTCTAAATCTGAATTTACATTAAAATCAAAGCTTTGATATTATGGGCATCCGGAGGGCACTCTGGAAAAACCTGCGTTTGTCCTAAATCACCTTTAGGGACTCAAACTTTGTTTATTCCACCTGTTTAGGCATTAAGCAAACATTTCACTTTAACTACTGTTCACCCTCTAATCCCACTATTCAATTCCCTGTAATTACATGCATCCGCATTTTCTGGATGACCACGCGTTCAAAACAAATCTGTACCTAGACAATGCCAAGTGCAGATTAACTGCAATCACTTGGCTTATCTGTTGTTGCAGGGAAGCCTTGGAGTCCCAAAATCCGAGAGTGCCGGCAGCTACTTCATCTTTTGAAAAAAAAAAAAAAAAAAAAAGAGTAAAGCCAATGAAAACCCTTCGTACTTTCCAAATGTGTATTCTCAGCTGTACTGGGGATGGTCCTCACTTTTAATGTCTAGTGATGGGTCAGGGAGGTTACAGATGCATTTTAAATCTGCAAAATGCAGGCCAGTGTGTACATGGTGGAAATATCACCTTTTTCCCTTTCTGAGTAAACTGCAACTTTGCCCACACAAGCTAAAACTAAGAAAAGAGTTTGCATGGAATTAAAGTATATGAAAAGCAGCTGTGTGAAATGCATCACAAATCTGGTTGCAGAAATGGTTATTGTAAAACAAGGGACTGTAGAATGTTAAAGTGACTGTAAGGGTCCTTTCACACGGAGCGGACCGTTTTTCGGTCTGCTCCGTGTGTGTCCGTCAGCTCAGCGGGGGTCTCCGCTCAGCTGTCGGCGGACAGGGCGGTCCCCACACACTGTGCAGGGACTGCCCTGTCTCTCCTCCGCTCTCCCCTATGGGGAATCGGATGAAAACGGACCGTTTGTCCGTCTTCATCCGATCCGTTCCGCCGGACGGAAGAAAAATAGGGTTTTCTTCCGTCCGAAAAACCGGATCCAGACGGACGCGGATCTTTGCGGACATTAGCGGATGCATCATCCGCTAACGGACGCAATCCCAGAGGGAACCATTACGGACGAGCGGAGGCGGACTTGTGAAAGGGCCCTAAAGGCAGAAGGTTTTTTATCTTAATGCAATCTTTGAATTAAAAAAAAAAAAAATCTGCGTGTGACAGGCCCCTTCTCTATTCAGCAATGTCCATGAGTGCCTCGGCCGCCCGGGACTGTCCCACCTTATTGGCTGAGGCACAGCTGCGTGGTCCCAATGCTGTCAAAGTCAGTTAGCCAATGAGGAGGGAGAGAGAGAGAGAGGGGAGGAGCGGAGAGAGAGGGGGGGAGCGAGGAGGGGGGGGAGCGCGAGAGGAGGGGAGCGGAGCGAGAGAGGGGGGAGAGCGAGGAGAGGCGGAGAGCGAGGGGGGGGGGGGAGAGCGAGAGAGCGAGAGGGGGGGGGAGCGGAGGGGGGAGAGCGAGAGGGGGAGAGCGAGAGGGGGGGGGAGAGCGAGAGGGGGGGAGAGCGAGAGGGGGGGGGAGAGGGGAGGGGAGGGGAGAGCGCGAGGGGGGGGGAGCGAGAGGGGGGGGGAGAGCGAGAGGGGGGGAGGGGGGGGGAGCGAGAGAGGGGGGGAGCGAGAGAGGGGGGGGGGAGAGCGAGAGAGGGGGGGGGAGGAGAGAGCGAGGGGGGGGGAGGGGGAGGAGGAGGCGGAGGGGGGGGGAGCGAGAGGGGGGGGGAGGCGAGAGGGGGGGGGGGCGAGCGAGAGGGGGGGGAGAGCGAGAGGGGGGGGGAGAGAGCGAGAGGGGGGAGGGTGGAGCGAGAGAGGGGGGGGGGGGAGCGAGAGGGGGGGGGAGGGAGGGGAGAGCGGAGGGGGGGGGGGAGAGGAGAGGGGGGGGAGAGAGAGCGGAGGGGGGAGAGAGCGAAGAGGGGGGAGAGAGAGGAGCGAGAGGGCGAGAGGGGGGAGAGAGAGAGCGAGGAGAGAGGGGGGGGAGTGAGGAGAGAGCGAGAGGGGGGGGAGGAGAGCGAGCAAAGAGAGAGCGAGAGAGCAAGAGCGATGCGAGCGAAGCGAGCGAGCGCGAGAGAGCGAGCGAGGCGAGCCCGGCGGGCGAGAGCGAGCGTGCGCGAGGAGCGCGAGCGAGAGCGAGGCGAGCGACGCGAGCAGGGGGGGGAGGGAGCGAGCGTGATGCGAGGGGGGGGAGAGAGAGGAGAGAGAGAAGGGGGGGAGAGAGAGAGAGAGAAGGAAGGGGGGAGAGAGAGAGAGAGAAGGGGGGGGAGGAGAGTGAGGAGAGAGAGAGAAGGGGAGAGAGAGAGAGAGAAGGGGGGGGAGGAGGAGAGAGAGAGAGAGAGAAGGGGGAGAGAGAGAGAGAGAAGGGGGAGGAGAGAGAGAGAGAAGGGGGGGGAGGAGAGAGAGAGAGGGGGGGAGGAGAGAGAGAGAAGGGGGGAGAGAGAGAGAGAGAGAAAGGGAGGAGAGAGAGGAGGGGGAGAGAGAGGAAGAGGGGGTCGAGGAGAGAGAGAGAGAAGGGGGAGAGAGAGAGAGAGAAGAAAGGGGGGGGGGGGAGGAGAGAGAAGAGAGAGAGGAAGGGGTGGAGAGGGCGAGAGAAGAAGGGGGGCCCGGAGAGAGAGAGAGGAGAAGGGGGGGGAGAGAGAGAGAGGAAAGGGGGGGAGAGAGAGAGAAGGGAAGTGGGGGAGAGGAGAGAGAGAAGGGGGGGGAGAGAGAGAGAAGGGGGGGAGAGAGAGAGAAGGGAGAGAGAGACGAGAGAGAGAGAAGGGGGGGAGAGAGAGAGTGGGGGAGAGAGTCTCGGAGAGAGAGAGGGGGGGAGAGAGAGAGACAGTGAGAGGAGAGACAGTGAGAGAGTAGAGAGAGAGAGAGACGAGTGACAGTGACGAGAGGGGGGTGATGAGAGAGAAGGGGGAGGGGAGGAGGAGGAGAGAGAGAGAAGGGGGGGAGAGAGAGAGAGAAGGGGGGGGGGGAGAGAGAAGGGGGGGAGAGAGAGAGAGAGAGAAGGGGGGGAGAGAGAGAGAAGGGGGGGGAGAGAGAGAGAGAGAGGGGGGAGAGAGAGAGAGAAGGGGGGTGAGAGAGAGAGAAAGGGGGGGAGAGAGAGAGAAGGGGGGGAGAGAGAGAGAGAGGGGGGGAGAGAGAGAGAAGGGAGGAGGAAGAGTCGAGAGAGAAGGGGAGGGAGGAGGGAGAGAGAAGGGGGAGGGGAGAGAGAGAGAGAGATAGAGAGAGGAGAGGAGAGAGAGACGGAGCTGAGAGGGATGAGAGAGTGAGAGGAGAGAGAGAGAGAGAGAGGAGAGAGTGAGGAAGAGAGAGAGAGAGAGAGAGAGAGGGGGGGGGGAGAGGGAGAGGAGGGCTGGGGCTCTGTGTCTAAATAGATACAAGGCACTGTGGCTTGGCATGTGTCCCCCCATTGCAAATGTCAATAGGTGATGCTGCCGTGCTATCACTTTAGTGTGACATAACTGACATGAAAATCTTTATTATATTATATATACACACACACACACACACACACAATGTGAAGAGTGACCACAATAACAGTGGCAATACCATACACGTGCAGGGACTGAAATAAAGTAAAAAAAAAAGTAAAAATGTCTGATAAGGTAAAGGGGTAGATGAACTACCTCTCCCAAAAAATAAATCGGCTGACGGCTGTCTTATAGTTGCTGTGACACTTCTGTGCTCTCAAGCCTCTCACCTTACTGCTGTAAGGTAACAGCATTAACCACTTAAGGACCGCCTCCTGCACATATACGTCGGTAGAATGGCACAACTGGGCACAGGCACGTACCTGTACGTTGCCTTTAAAAGCCCTGCCGTGGGGTGCGTGCACGACCCGGTCCGAAGCTCCATGACCGTGCCCCCGATCGCCGCCAGTGTGCCGTGATCGATCACAGGAGCTGAAGAACAGGGAGGGGTGAGTGTAAACACACCTTTCCTGTTCTTCTCTGTGGCAGTGACACCCGCAAATACTCGGTATCGGTCCCGATACTAGTATCGGTATCTGGACAACCCTAATATATATATTTTTTTTTGGGGGGGGGGGATATTTATTATAGCAAAAAGTAAAAAATAGTGCATTTTTTTCAAAAATGTTGTTTTGTTTCAAATTTTTGTTTATAGCTCAAAAAATAAAAACCACAGAGGTGATCAAATACCACCAAAAGAAAGCTCTATTTGTGGGGAAAAAAGGACATAAATTTTGTTTGGGAGCCACGTCGCATGACCGCGCAATTGTCAGCTAAATCGACGCAGTGCAGACTCGCAAAAAGGGGCAAGGTCCTTAACCTGCATAATGGCCCGGGTCTTAAGTGGTTAAATAAATTGGTCTCTCTAGGGGTACATGTATCACCGCCTGCCTCCAGGGATCTTTTCAGTGGTGAGCTTGGCCTGTAGACCTCTGTAAATCGGAAAAACCTCATCTGTGATGATCCTGCTCGATATATACCACCATTACGGAGAAGGGGCAGAATCCCCCAGGATAATCACAGAGGATGATACATGGACCCCTAGAGAGACCCATTTATTTAAAACTGTTACCTTACAGCAGTAAGGTGAGAGGCTTGAGAGCACTGAGGTTTCACAGCAACTATAAGACATCAATCACTCGATTTACTGTTTGGAAAAGCTAGTTCATACACCACTCTACCTTATCAGACAAGCTTCGTCTCCACTTTGACTTATTTTTAGTTTATATCAGTCACTGCACATGTATGGTATTGGCACTTTTATTATGGTCACTTAGCACATTGTTATTGCTTATCTACCCACTGGGTATTTGTTGTTGCACTTATATATTTCTTATGTGCATCATTACATTATTTGGAATTTAGTAGTGTACTTTTATAGTTACACATTTATATACATATTGGTATTTTTAATTTGACCACTTGTTTGTTACTTGACAGTGCAACACCATTACTCATGCCCCCATAGCAAGCTGCTTGCTTTAGGGGCCCTCTACAGGAGGGAGGGACCAGAAGCGCCAAAAAGGAACCTCGGAAGAAGAGGATCTGGGCTGCCCTGTGCAAAACCACTGCATAGAAGAGGTAACAGACTTTACAATCACTTTGATTTTTTTTTTTGTTTAACCATTATATTGCATTAGATGTCATAGATAATCTATGAAGATGCACAAGCACATTGCGAGTTCAT
The DNA here is from genome assembly GCA_029574335.1 of Rana kukunoris. NCBI lineage: Eukaryota > Metazoa > Chordata > Amphibia > Anura > Ranidae > Rana > Rana kukunoris. The sequence goes on along the minus strand of CM056059.1, from coordinate 50,549,654 downwards.
TTTAAATAATGTTGGCACATCTTCATAGTGCTCTATAGAAAGAAAACATTGCTCACAAAAAAAATGCACAGGAAATACACAATACAGTTGTGTTTAAAAGTTTGCATACCCTGGTAGAAATCATGAAATTTTGGCATCAATATTGAAAACATGTCTGATCATGACAAAAAATTTTTACAGTGCCTTGCAAAAGTATTCATACCCCTTGACATGTTCCACATTTTGTTATGATTCAACCAAAAACATAAATGTATTTTATTGTGTTTTTTATGTGATAGACCAACACAAATTGGCAAATAATTGTGAAGTGGAAGAAAAATTAGAAATGGTTTCTCTTTTTTTGTTTTACAAATAAATATCTGAAAAGTGTGGCATGCATTGGTTTTCAGTTTCAGAGTGGGGATTGTTCAGGGTGATGTGCAGTGTTAGTTTTCCACCACACATAGCATTTTGCTTTTAGGCCAAAAAGTACATTTTTTAGTCTCATCTGACCAGAGCACCTTCTTCCAGGTGTTTGATGTGTCCCCCCACATGGCTTTCTCTCTTCCATAAAGATTTGTGGAGTGCATAACTAATAGTTTTCCTGTGGACAGATTATCCCACCTGAGCTGTGGATTTCTGCAGCTCCTCCAGAGTTATGATGGGCCTCTTGACCGTTTCTCTGAATAATGCTCTCCTTGCACCGGCCTGTCCGTTTGGGTGAACCACCAGGTCTTGGTAGGTTTTCAGTTGTGCCATACTCTTTCCATTTTCAGATGATGGATTGAACAATGCTCTCTGAGATGTTCAAAGCCTGGGATATTTTTTTATAGTCTAAACTTCTCCACAGCTTTATCCCTGACCTGTTTGGTGTGTTCCTTGATCTTCATGATGCTGTTTGTTCACTAAGGCTCTCTAACAAACCTCTGAGGGCTTCACGGAACAGCTGTATTTATACTGAGAATAAATGACACACAGGTGGACTCTATTTACCAATTACTGTATTTATTGGCATATAACACTCACTTTTTTTACCCTAAAAATAGAGGGTAAACTGTGCCTGCGTGTTATACGCAGGGGGCCGTGGAAAGTTTTTTTCCCTGAAACTTCCCTCTTAAAGTTAAGGTGCGTGTTATACGCCGATAAATATGGTAGATGACTTCTGAAGGCAATTGGTTCCACTAGTATTTAGTAAGGGGTATCAGCGTAAAAGGGAGCAGAATACAAATGCACGCCGCACTTTTCAGATATTTGTAAAAAATTTGGAAACCCAATTATAATTTTCCTTCCATTTCACAATTATGCACTGTCAAAAGGACACTGGCAGGGAAGGGGTTAACACCAGGGGCATTCAATGGGCTGTGTGTGTGTGTGTGTGGGGGGGGGGTGCTTAAAGAGGGGGTTCACCCTTAAAACCACTTTCTCCCATCCCATCCAGCATACTGGCATCAGCGCCAGTATGCTGTCTTTTTTTTTTATCCGTGTACTTACTTCTAAATAGAGAATTACATTTTCGTTCTACCGCGGTATATGGCGCCGCTATATCGCGTCACGCCTTCCGAAAACAGCCGACTAGCACTCGGCTGTTCTCGGCGCCTGCGCACAGACCTAGGAGCTGACTGCGCAGGCACCGTATATAGCCGCGTCACGCCCTCCGAAAAAAGCCGAAATAGGACGGCGCCTGCGCAGTTAGCTCCTGGGTCTGTGCGCAGGCGCCGAGAACAGCCGAGTGCTAGTCGGCTGTTTTCGGAAGGCGTGACGCGATATAGCGGCGCCATATACCGCGGTAGAACGAAAATTAAATTCTCTATTTAGAAGCAAGTACACGGATAAAAAAAAAAAAAAGACAGCATACTGGCGCTGACGCCAGTATGCTGGATGGGATGGGAGAAAGTGGTTTTAAGGGTGAACCCCCTCTTTAACTGAGGAAAGACAGAGCCATATTCCGGCTTGGCAGAAACACAAGATCTGTAGTTTTTTTTTGTTTTAAATAGCAGAACAAGGATCTGCTTTGAACGATCGCTGAGTTCCCGGCGGACATCGTGTCCGCCAGACCCGCTGATTGACTCCCGCTGCGTCCAATCACAGCAGGAGTGGGTCTCAGACACAGGCCCTAAACAAGGAAACACATACAGTTAACGTGATTTTTCTCCCAAGGGTGGCCCTGCCTCATTAAATTTACTTAAGCATTAAATAAAATACTTTTTTTGGCATGATGGTATGATCAGTCTTATAATTTAAAAATGAATGCCAACATTTCATGATATCCAACATTTCTTATCAGGGTATGCAAACTTTAAAGTGTAATTTTGAAGCTGAAGCCTAATCTATTTTATCCTCAATATTTTCTCCTTTCTGCCCTCGTCGACCTGGCAATTAATTTTTTTTTTTTTTTATAAAAAAAAAATTTTTTTTCACTGGATACCATATTTTAGACCCAGTAATGACAGCACTCTGTGCTTCTCTATGCAATGCAGGCAGATCCTGGCGTACATAGCTTCTTGAAAAAAATCACAGCACCCTGTCTCAGTATTCTTCAAGGGGTTGTAAAGGAACAATTTTTTTTTCCCTAAAAAGCTTCCTTTACCTTAGTGCAGTCCTCCTTCACTTACCTCATCCTTCCATTTTGCTTTTAAATGTCCTTATTTCTTCTGAGAAATTCTCACTTCCTGTTCTTCTGTCTGTAAGACCCCTTTCACACTGAGAAGTTTTTCAGGCGGTTTAGTGCTAAAAATAGCGCCTACGACGTAGGTTCGTTCGTTCAGGAAGGGTGTTGGGCCCCGGTACAACCATTATGGGGGAATGCTAACTTACCTCATTTTCGGACCATACCTGACCCTTAGGTTTGGGCGAGATTTGGTATTAAGACCTTAAAGGGTATCATGCCGTCGGGTACTTTGCTGTCATTCTCGCAATTGACTCAGACCTATCATCTACCTGGCTGGATGTTCTTCCGGTACGTTCAGCTTCGACACGCGGCTAGGGCCCAGTTTCCAGCCTCTCTAGAGCTTAGGTTGGACCCGGTGGAGAACCTCCTGTCGTGCAGTGCCCTGTCAAACCCTTTCTCTGATCTATATGGTGTGTTGCTTCTCATTGATTCCCTTAAATTAAACAGACTCTGGGACTCCTGGAAATTGGATATCCCAGATTTGGAGAGGGAGGATTGTCTGGAGCATGCTCCCAAATTGGTAATTTCCGCAGGTGACAAGCTTGTGCAAACAAAATTCTTGCATAGAGTTTATTTTACTCCGGTGCGTCTATCTAGGATCTACCCTGACCGGGATTCCGCTGTGTCGAATAGAGCGGGGCACTTACATGTTTTGGACGTGTCCGGCTCTGGGGCCCTTTTGGACGGGTGTATTTGACCATCTAAATGTCTATATGGAGCTCTCCGTCCCCATGACGCCCGCACTGGCTTTGCTGGGTATCATTGACGACGAACAAAGGTCCCATCATAGTAAGTTACTGATCTCATACCTCCTGTTCTATGCCAAAAAAGAAATACTAGTTAACTGGACGACTTCTACTCCCCCTTGTGTGTATTCATGGGTGGGCAGGTTTAATGCAGCACTGCCTTTGTATAAATTAACCTATATTAGTCGTGGATGTCCCTGGAAGTAGGATAAGGTGCGGCTGCCGTGGACGGAACACTAACCGTTCTGGTGGCGATTCGCTCCCCGGGGTTGATGATGTCTGTTCTGGCTCCCTAGATTATATTATTTTTCCCCTTCACACTCTTTAATCTGGGTGCAATCCTGATTGTACTGTTGACCGTGCATAGTATGCGAAATGTGTTCGACATGTTCTGTACTGCATTATTCTTTTTTTGCATTATTCTTTGTTTTTTTCTGACGAACTGTCTGTATTGAAAGAATATATAGATTTGTATATGTGGCACATATACTACTGCGCTGATACTGTGCAAAAGTGCTAATTTAAATAAATAAATACAATAAATAAAATATGAATAGTACACTTGCAGTCTCCAATTCTTCAGGAAGCATGCGTATATGCGAAACGCGTAGAGGCTTCTGGGGGGACCGCTCCAAAAGTCCTGCCAGCAGCATCTTTGGAGCGGTGAGAGGAGCGGGTGTTTACCGCTCCTCCACCGCTCCTTTCCATTGAAAGCAAGCCTTTGCAGAGGCGCATTGCGGGCGGTACTAACCCTTTTTCGGCTGTTAGTGGGGGTTAATACCGCACCGCTAGCGCCCGAATGCCGCTGCAATTCCGCGGCAACTCGCACGGTATAGTGCCGCTAAAAATCCCGCTATACCACCGCCGCACATCCCGCCGCTGTGTGAAAGGGGCCTAACTCCACACAGTAATGTGAGGCTTTCTCCCTGGTGTGGAGTATCGTGCTCGCCCCTTCCCTTGGACTACAGGAGAGTTAGAACGCCCACTAACACACAGCTCCTTTCTGTAACTGCAACGTAGAGAGCGTCCTGACTCTCCGGCTCGCCTCCTTCCCCCTCAAGGGAGAGGGCGAGCACAACACTCCACACCAGGGAAAAAGCCTTGCATTACTGTGTGGAGTTACAGACAGAAGAACAGGAAGTGAGCATTTTTCAGAAGAAATAAGGACATTTAAAAGCAAAAACGACTTATACCTTCATATTGGAAGTCGACCACCATTCCTCCCTTGTCACACTGGGTTTCAATTATGAACAACACTATGAGAATGGAGGAGATGTTGGCTTTTGACAATGACACTTGATAATTATAAACTGCTGTGGCTCATCTGGCGCCACTTCTTCTGACACTCTGGCGAACGTCACCCCCGACACGATCGTTCCTATATATTCCTCTGCCCTGGGATAAGCTGGCTTCCTACTCCAGGGTCTTCCTCTCTACGTCTGCCCTACATTGACTTTCTCCGATTGTCTTAACAGCAACTCACGCTCTTCTTTCTGATCCCCCCCTAGCTTGTTTCTCTTTTCTCTTCTTTCTTTCCCCTCCCTCTCTTTTTACTCTTCCCCCTTCTTTCCCCACCTTTTCGTATTCTTGCTTCCTGATCTCTCGTATTTCGTTTTAATTTAAATTTTCCTTTTTTGCCCTGTTTGTCATTTTTTTTTTCTCTTTTTTCCTTTGGGTTTTATTATTTCTCTGCCGAAAATTCTAGTTACAATCCAACCAAAACCAAAGAGGCCCTTGCGGTCATACCTAATTTTTGTTTCATGTTGCAGTCATTACTGTTCATACTGTTTTACACGTTGGTAGGAGTCCCGCTGTGGGCGACTTTTTCCCCAAGCACGCTTGTGACTGTCCGCAGATTGTGACACCTCATGTTTTATGTTCATTATATTAAAATACCAATACAAATATTTTCAACTCTAAAAGCAAAATGGAAGGACGAGGCAAGTGAAGGAGGACTGCACTAAGGTAAAAGAAGCTATTTAGGGGAAAAAATTGTACCTTTACAATCCCTTTAACAGTTGACTGGTTCTTGGGAGGTGTAATGAACATAAAAAAAACTCACCAGTCATGGCGTTTTGGTAACAGAGAAATGGGCATTCCTATGCTCACTGCATTTGCATGCAGATTGCCTTTGGCTAAACCCATATGTAATACAGAGATCTCAGGATTGTTGACTTTTGTGTGCACAGAGCACAACTTGCTCCACTCACTGACCTGCCTGATATTATTCAATGTACAAAATCGTATCATCTGCACTCACACAGTTCAACCAAACAATACAATCATGCACTGTGCAAAGCACACATTTCTTTCAAACCACATCTGCCTACGGAATTCTACACATATAAATAGTATTTTAGACTGGTCAACATTTATAAAAGATAAAAGCAAAGGAAACAGGACTTCTGGAACTTGTGCAACAATGAGGCAGACTTGGGTCCCTGGGCTTTCCAATATGTGGAAGTTACAATGACAGAGGATTTTATAACTGCCGATTAGTGTTTGATATCTACAGTGATAACAAACACTTTGTCCACAACCAACTTTATTACAAATATGAACATCAGACACACACATACACTGAATGATTAGATACAATCATTAAAGGGTAATATACTGACGTAAAGTCCCTTTCACACATAGGTTTGTCCGTTCTTCATCCATCAACAAACTGATGACAGTCCATCTGATTTCTCTTTGAAAAAAAGCGACTGAACTGATGAAACAAATGATCCTCATGTGTGAAAGGGGCCTTATGCTGCAAATCACTACATAATAGAGCTGCACTATTAATCGTTAAACAATTTCCATCCCCTCCCCTCACGATCTTAAAACAGCATTTCAGTGCAGAGGTGTTCTCTGCTCACTGCTATCAAAATAATAAAAAATAAAGAAAGAAACAACAACCAGGCAACCTGCCAAGTTTAGCACAACATCTTAGGTGGAGATAAAGAGAAACATTGTAACATTTAGTTCTTTTAGATCAAAGGGATGAACTTCAGTCTGTAAATGAGGTCAGTTTAACTACTTGAAGACTAAACCTTTTTCTGACACTTGTTGCGCAAGGTAAAATCAGTATTTTTTGCTAGAAAATTACTTGGAACCCCCAAACATTATATATCTTTTTTTTTATCAGAGACCCGAGAGAATAAAATGGCAGTTGTTGCAATATTTTATGTCACACTGTATTTGAGCAGCGGTCTTTCAAACGCAATCTTGGAAAAAAATTAACTTTAAGGAACAAAAAAAAACGAAACAGTAAAGTTAGCCCAATTTTTTTTGGATGATGTGAAAGATGTTATGCGGTGAAAATCAAGAGAGAATTGTTGTGATCTTTATTCTAAGCAAAAAAAATTGTGATTCTCATTTTAGCCAGAATCATGCAGCTTTATTACATAATAATATTCAAATGGACAAAGGTAAATAACTATTTACCAATAGCTTTTAATTATCATTCCCAAACTGATTCTAGTTGCAATGCAAATATAGAAACTTCATCAACAATTACAGTGACCCAATAGACACATGCGCACATGACAGAACTCCCCCACACTCCCTGCCCCCTAAATATGCTAAGCTCTATAGCAGACCTGATCTGAAAGTGCACTAACCAGCTAGAGTATGACTCCCATGATGTGGCATCAGACATATGGAAGGATGATGAGCTGGGAAAGAAGATTCAAAGACATCACATACCTCATAGCTGGGACTGACAGGAGACTGACAGAGGAAGAAGGAGGCAGCATCAGAGGGAAAGAAGAAAGCCCAATGTTAAAATAAAAAAGTAAACAAAAAATAAATAAAAATGAAAAAGGCTGGTTAGGTTGACAGACAGAACAGAGGAATGATAGAAAGGACAAGACGATGTATTGATATGACAATGACTGACCAAAGTAGGGCATGCACGCAATAGAGAAAACCAACACGAACCTGCCACCTAGAAACCAAAAAGCCATTTAAAGGTCTGAATAAATGCCTCAGTGATGTCACTTGTCTGTCACGTGCAAATCCATTTACCGGGACCAAGGACATCACTGTACAATCAAGGCAATTTTATCAGCTCACTCTTACTATGTAGCCCAGAGGTGTCAAACACAAGGCCAGCGGGCCCAATCTGGCCCTCCAGGCCATTTCATGTGGCCCTTGCCGTCGTCCAAAAGACTTTCTGCTTTTAAGCAATGCATCCAGATTCTTCCCCGCAGCAGCTTAAGAAAAGGGGGGTGCACGGTGATGTAAGGGAGAGTGGGGGATTCAACTTCTGATGGTTGGCCCTTAACATCTAATGTAAGGGGAGGTGATGTGCTGGACATCTAATCTTACACATACCATCGGCCCTTTTGAGGGCAATCATAATGCTGATGCGGCCCTCGATGAAATAGAGTTTGACACCCCTGATGTAGCCAGTACTTTTTAAGAATCAGTATTTGAAAACTTGACACGGGTGCAGAACGGACCCCTACAACTTCACTATGACTGCAAGCCTCTTCTCCAGGAAGGTCTGATCACTGCACCATTGTCCCTCCACAAGGTCTGTCCCTCCACAAGGTCTGATCACTGCACCATTGTCCCTCCACAAGGTCTGATCACTGCACCATTGTCCCTCCACAAGGTCTGATCACTGCACCACTGTCCCTCCACAAGGTCCACTGCACCACTGTCCCTCCACAAGGTCTGATCACTGCACCACTGTCCCTCCACAAGGTCTGATCACTGCACCACTGTCCCTCCACAAGGTCTGATCACTGCACCACTGTCCCTCCACAAGGTCTGATCACTGCACCACTGTCCCTCCACAAGGTCTGATCACTGCACCACTGTCCCTCCACAAGGTCTGATCACTGCACCACTGTCCCTCCACAAGGTCTGATCACTGCACCATTGTCCCTCCACAAGGTCTGATCACTGCACCATTGTCCCTCCACAAGGTCTGATCACTGCACCATTGTCCCTCCACAAGGTCTGATCACTGCACCATTGTCCCTCCACAAGGTCTGATCACTGCACCATTGTCCCTCCACAAGGTCTGATCACTGCACCATTGTCCCTCCACAAGGTCTGATCACTGCACCATTGTCCCTCCACAAGGTCTGATCACTGCACCATTGTCCCTCCACAAGGTCTGATCACTGCACCATTGTCCCTCCACAAGGTCTGATCACTGCACCATTGTCCCTCCACAAGGTCTGATCACTGCACCATTGTCCCTCCACAAGGTCTGATCACTGCACCATTGTCCCTCCACAAGGTCTGATCACTGCACCATTGTCCCTCCACAAGGTCTGATCACTGCACCATTGTCCCTCCACAAGGTCTGATCACTGCACCATTGTCCCTCCACAAGGTCTGATCACTGCACCACTGTCCCTCCACGAGGTCTGATCACTGCACCATTGTCCCTCCACGAGGTCTGATCACTGCACCATTGTCCCTCCACGAGGTCTGATCACTGCACCACTGTCCCTCACGAGGTCTGATCACTGCACCATTGTCCCTCCACAAGGTCTGATCACTGCACCATTGTCCCTCCACGAGGTCTGATCACTGCACCATTGTCCCTCCACAAGGTCTGATCACTGCACCATTGTCCCTCCACAAGGTCTGATCACTGCACCATTGTCCCTCCACAAGGTCTGATCACTGCACCATTGTCCCTCCACAAGGTCTGATCACTGCACCATTGTGCCTCCACAAGGTCTGATCACTGCACCATTGTCCCTCCACAAGGTCTGATCACTGCACCATTGTCCCTCCACAAGGTCTGATCACTGCACCATTGTCCCTCCACAAGGTCTGATCACTGCACCATTGTCCCTCCACGAGGTCTGATCACTGCACCATTGTGCCCTCCACGAGGTCTGATCACTGCACCATTGTCCCTCCACGAGGTCTGATCACTGCACCATTGTGCCTCCACGAGGTCTGATCACTGCACCATTGTCCCTCTACGAGGTCTGATCACTGCACCATTGTGCCTCCACGAGGTCTGATCACTGCACCATTGTGCATTTACGAGGTCTGATCACTGCACCATTGTGCATTTACGAGGTCTGATCACTGCACCATTGTGCATCCATGAGGTCTTATCACGGCACCATTGCGCCTCCACGAGGTCTGATCACGGCACCATTATCCCTGTACTAAGAATGCACACTGGATCATCGTCCTTATACTGTGATGTACCATAATGACCATACTTTGGCTACATATTAAACCAATATTCATGTACTACGTCTGTACATTAGACCATTACCTCTGTACTTTGCCTGCATACTGGACTACTAAAACCATACTATGACTGAACCATTGAACCATTTAACCCTGTACTAGGACTATACAACGATCAGCCATAACTATATGACCCCCACCCACCTTATATTGAGTAGGCCCCCCTTTTGCCACCAAAACAGATCTGACCCGTTGAGGAATGTATGCCACTAGACCTGGAAGGTAATCTGTGGTATCTGGCGCCAAGCCATCAGTAAAAGATCCTTTTAGTCCTGTAAGTTGTGATTTGAGGCCTCCATGGATCAGACTAGTCTTCCCAGCACATCACAGAGATGCTTGATGGAATGGACAGCTGGAAAATTTGGAGGTCAAATCAACATCCCAAATTTGTGTTCCTCAAACCCTTCTTAAACTATTTTTGTAGTATGGTCAGCTACAATGTTTAGGTAGGTGGTAAGTGTCAAGTAACATCCACATGAATAGCAGGATCCAAGGTCTCCCAGAAGAACGTTGTCCAAAAGCATTACACTGCATCCCTTGGCTTGTTATCCTGTACTGCATTCTGATACCATCTCTTCCCCAGGTAAGCAACGCATACTCCCGACCATCCACAGGAAGTAAAAGAAAATGTAATTCATCAGACCAGACCACCACCTTCCATCGTGGTCCAGTTCTGATGCTGCCCATTGTAGGCACTTTTGGCTGCAGACATGGGATAGCATGGGACCAGCACACCAACTGGTGTGCAGATATGCAGCCCCATACACAACAAACTGCAATGCCCATTTTTCCCGCTTTCAGCATATGGACTTCAGGAACAACATGTATACTTGCTGCTTAATATATGCCACTGACGTTTACATACCATTTTAACAAAATAATCATTATTCACTTAATCTGTCAGTGGTCAAAGTTATGGCTGATCGGTGTATACTGGACTGCTATGCCTCATACTTGATCTGCACAAAGGGTCATCATCCCTTGACTAGGTCTGACCAACAGGCCATAATGATATACAAATGCACATTAAGCAAATCCCCTAGCAACTGGTGCAAGTAAAGTCATACCAAACACTATATGAACTAGCCTTAAAGGGGTTGTAAAGGTTTGTTTTTTACTTTCTAAATAGGTTCAAGCTAGTGTATTGTTGGTTCACTTACCTTTTCCTTCCATTTCCCTTCTAAATGTTTTTTTCTTAGTCTGAATTTCTCACTTCCTGTTTCTCCTCAGTAAGCTGGCCCCCATCACCCGAGCGTTCTGGCTTGGGGTTAGTCAGCGTGCTCTCCCCCACAGCATCTCGCCGCAGGAATGTAGTGCCAAGGGAGGGGGGCGAGAACGTGGTCTAACCCCGAGCCATAACGGCTCAGATGATGGTGGAAAGCTTAACTGAGGAGAAACAGGAAGTGAGAATTTCAAACAAAGAAAAAAAACATTTAGAAGGGAAGTCGAAGGAAAAGGTGAACCAACAATACACTAGCTTAAAGGAACCAATTAAGAATAAAAAAAATTAACCTATACAACCCCTTTAAGTACTGGCAATTTGAAAACCTCAGACATATAATAATGCCACTGTCATTGGAGTCCGATTTGTTCCTCTGCTATCTTTATGAATCACTTCTGACAACATTTTCCCGACACTAAGAGGTAAAAAGGTGACAGGGGAGTAATCCTCCAGCACACAGCCTGTGTTTGACAGCCCCAGCTCTGTTCCTGTGTGTGGTGGGGGGGGGGTGTATTCCTTACCTCGAATCAGCTCACAGAGCTCTACTTGCTGAGATCTACAGGAGTGTAACTTTAGCACCCATCCCCCCACATTCTGAAAGCTCAGACAAGGGTTTACAACCACTTTAAAGTGACATTGCAGCTTACAAATTCTTAGGTGTAATGGCTGCATTAGTTATATTTTTTAATTCCTCCTTAATACCATGCCTTTACTTTATATACTATATGCACTTTGTTTTTTCTTCACATAGTGTATTGGAATTTTTTTTTTTTAAAGCAACAGGAAAATTAAAGGAATTCACACCTCCCTTTATGTTTGTGCCAACCAAAACTGCCAACTTGTGCTGGAAGTGGAAATGGTTCCCTCCAAGGACCGTACTAATTATTTAGTAGGTGCATGCATGGCTGGCAACCATTAGAGAACAGACAAGGGTTGTCTTGGTTGATACAGGCAAAATGGAAAGTGAGTGATTACCTTTATCTGCTTGAAAACTGTGTAGGGACATGGAGGGTCCACAACAAGGTTAACAGCACCAGGAACATCTTGCTACTGCCAACAATGGCAGACTGGAACCTGCCGATTCAGGCAAATGAGGCTCATACAGTGAAGGTTGATCACAGCACAAAACCAACATTTCACCAGCATCCGATTCAACAAATGAAATCTGGAGGTAATAAAATTTGGGAGCTTCCATTTAGGCATTTTAAACAGTATTCAGAAGTGTATAAAATGTGTCAGCACTGCATATTCTACAACAGGCGTGTTTTTACCAGCAAAGTCCAAGCATGTCAGGCTTTACTTACCAGCAGCGGCTCATCCAAGGTGCAGGAGACTGCCTCAGAAGACACAGTGCGTATGCTTGATAAACCGGTCAGTGACACGTTTGATAACCGTCGTTTCCGCACCCCAGTGCAGTTGTTTGGTATCTTGAAAGCACATCGTTTGTGATAGTTAAGACCACATCCTACAGGAAAAACAGTATTTTCATTATTAGGTCTGAACACATGATCTGGGACGCTGTATTAAAATGTAATTTCACAAGTTCTGACAGCTTCCAGACCCAACAAGTTATTGTTTAGTAAAAAAATACAACAGTTAGTCAGGAGAAAGTAAAAGTAAGGCCCCTTTCACACAGGCGGAACGATCATGTCCGTCTCTCAGTTTTTTAGGCGCACCCAATCGGACCTTGTATTATGTGTATTAACGGTGCCCCCACTCTGGATGAATGTGCACAGTGGGTACCTTTGGACAGCAGTCGGGGTGCAATGGATCAAAAAACTCACGGATCGGATTGATCCTCGGATCAGAGTCACAGATTGGATCATTTTTCTGGTCATCAAAAAAAAAAAAAAAAAAGACAGACTAATCTTGTTACACCCATCGGAGTTTTAGATTTCACAGTTATTTTCAACACAAAACAAAGCTTATATGCTTAAATACAGAATATGTAAATCTAATGGACTGTTTACATGTTAAATTTTAAAAGCCGCAGCAAACCTGCTGACCTTACATGCTTGCTAATGTGAAAGAACACCTCTGATTTTCACATCTAACTAAATGTCAAAAATCAGAGGTGTTCTGTCACATTAGCAACCATGTAAGGTTTGCTGCGGCTTTTAAAATGTAACATGTAAACAGTCCGTTGGATTTCCAAATACTGTATTTAAGCATATAAGCTCCGTTTTGTGTTGAAAATAACTGTGAAATCTAAAAGTTCGTTGGGTGTAACATGTCCGCTTGCCCCCTACTCACTATTATTACTGTGCAGGAGTGTGGGGTGGAGCAAGATGGCGGAGATGAAACGTCACTTCCTGATGAGACAGACGCCGCCGGGTGTACCAAGATGGGTCATATGACTAAAAAGCGTGTTTTTTTTGTGGTTTGTTTTAATTGCCAAAAAAGCAGCAAGCAAAATCTTTAACATAACGGAAGTGGAACGGACCAGTGTGAAGACATACAGTGCCTGGCGAAAGTATTCGGCCCCCTTGAACTTTGCGACCTTTTGCCACATTTCAGGCTTCTAACAAAGATATAAAACTGTATTTTTTTGTGAAGAACCAACAAGTGGGACACAATCATGAAGTGGAACGAAATTTATTGGATATTTCAAACTTTTTTAACAAATAAAAAACTGAAAAATTGGGCGTGCAAAATTATTCAGCCCACTTAAGTTAATACTTTGTAGCGCCACCTTTTGCTGCGATTACAGCTGTAAGTCGCTTGGGGTATGCCTCTATCAGTTTTGCATATCGAGAGACTGAAATTTTTGCCCATTCCTCCTTGCAAAACAGCTCGAGCTCAGTGAGGTTGGATGGAGAGCGTTTGTGAACAGCAGTTTTCAGTTCTTTCCACAGATTCCCGATTGGATTCAGGTCTGGACTTTGACTTGGCCATTCTAACACCTGGATATGTTTATTTGTGAACCATTCCATTGTAGATTTTGCTTTATGTTTTGGATCATTGTCTTGTTGGAAGACAAATCTCCGTCCCAGTCTCAGGTCTTTTGCAGACTCCATCAGGTTTTCTTCCAGAATGGTCCTGTATTTGGCTCCATCCATCTTCCCATCAACTTTAACCATCTTCCCTGTCCCTGCTGAAGAAAAGCAGGCCCAAACCATGATGCTGCCACCACCATGTTTGACAGTGGGGATGGTGTGTTCAGGGTGATGAGCTGTGTTGCTTTTACGCGAAACATAACATTTTGCATTGTTGCCAAAAAGTTCGATTTTGGTTTCATCTGACCAGAGCACCTTCTTCCGCATGTTTGGTGTGTCTCCCAGGTGGCTTGTGGCAAACTTTAAACAACACTTTTTATGGATATCTTTAAGAAATGGCTTTCTTCTTGCCACTCTTCCATAAAGGCCAGATTTGTGCAGTATACGACTGATTGCTGTCCTATGGACAGAGTCTCCCACCTCAGCTGTAGATCTCTGCAATTCATCCAGATTGGCTGCATCTCTGATCAGTCTTCTCCTTGTATGAGCTGAAAAGTTTAGAGGGACGGCCAGGTCTTCGTAGATTTGCAGTGGTCTGATATTCCTTCCATTTCAATATTATCGCTTGCACAGTGCTCCTTGGGATGTTTAAAGCTTGGGAAATCTTTTGGTATCCAAATCCGGCTTTAAACTTCTCCACACCGGTATCTCGGACCTGCCTGGTGTGTTCCTTGTTCTTCATGATGCTCCCTGCACTTTAAACGGACCTCTGAGACTATCACAGTGCAGGTGCATTTATTCAGTTTTTTATTTGTTAAAAAAAGTTTGAAATATCCAATACATTTTGTTCCACTTCATGATTGTGTCCCACTTGTTGTTGATTCTTCACAAAAAAATTCAGTTTTATATCTTTATGTTTGAAGCCTGAAATGTGGCAAAAGGTCGCAAAGTATTTGGGGACTGAATACTTTCGCAAGGCACTGTATGTAGAATTTAAAGGCGACAATAAATTCATATTCATTTAAATCCATAAATATTAATTAAAAATTGATATATATATATATATATATATATATACATACATACACATCCTTAATTTTCCATTGGGTGCACCTCTACTCACTGGCCAGATCACCAGGTGAAAATAAGCCTGTCATCTGACCTGCAAATCTAGTTCCTTTGGCTTCCCTGCTAGATCAGACCTACAGTACGATACTCAATCACTGACTCCATGCCGAATTAATCACAAAAACTGAGGCTTGTAGAGTAGTCTAAACATTTTGGTTGCAAGAGTAAGGGTCCAGAGTTGACCAAGTCTAAATGGTCTCTAACAAACAAAAATCAGATGTAATTTTACACACTTGCAAACGTAATTGGTTAGGTTGCAGTACATTTTACATACACCTGAATAGGTAATGCTACAAACAGGGGAATTCAATAAGGAATTTACAACACTTCTCTGACAACATGGCTCTTTAAAATGTCCTGCACCAGACTGAAATATCCCTGCCACCAGTTTTAGCTTAACTTTATGTATCTTACTTTACCTCCAGCTTATAGGCAACAAAGACAAGCAAAGTGCCAGTCTCTGCACTCTGAAGCAGACCACCACATTAGCCTCCTCTAATCCTTCTAGCAACCAGTGGTGCTGATAATGGGCAGGGCCTAAAGAGGAAGCGGAAGTACTAATTCCACATCAGGTCCGATTTCACCTTGTGATTGAAGGCAGGCAGTGAGTGAACTCTGCCACCATAAACAGGCTCTCTTTTTGGCCATGGAATCTTCTCACTGCCCGTCAATCACATGAGTAGAAAAAAACCTCATGGGAAACTAGTGTCTCTGAATTCCTACCCGTCTCCACCTACCCAGCTACAAAACTACTAAGCCACTACACTATCCATGTAAAGGTTGCAGAGGTGGAAGCGAGCTCAGCTGCAGTAAAGACAGCGCGTCCGTATGGAGTGCTCACCTCAAATTCATAGTACTCCAGACAGGTAAATCCGTCTCCTGCATGGACATACGCCATGCGGAGGCACAGTGGAATTCTAAAGAGTGTCATAGACACTCTTTATGCATTTCTTGAATGTCTGTCTTTGTTCCTCAAATGTTGACTGCATTTTACCAAAAGCACACGTCTACCAGGTGCACAATTTTTTATCTGTATGATCAATGTTACAGCAGATGACTCTTACCTTCGCACTTGAGGCCCTGCCTCACCAAACCCCACAACATCTCTCCACAGTGGTCGCAGAAAGCTGGAGCGCGGTACGAATGGACATAGAGAGTGTGAGGACGGATCTGGAAATCTTCAAACGTTGCTGAAGCTGAAATAATAAAAAATAAATAAAAAAAAGTTATTTTCTCTACAAAAGATTCATATTTAGTTCAGAGCAACAGATTATTTGAAGCAGAACAGTAACAGAATCCTACATATGTATAGGTCTCATTTCAGGTTTCCAAGTTCCCACATTCATAAATTAGATATAAAACATTGTTTTGAAGTTTTTTTTAATGCACAGTCCTTAACAGCAATGTAATCAGACTACCGGTAGCTCAGGTATAATATTTTATACAGGCTGTTTTGTGAACACAGCTAATAGGCACACTGAAAGTGCCTTTTTTGTCAATGGCATTAACTAGGTTCCGGTCCCGCATGCATGTGCGGGAGTGACGTCATCGCCACTCCAGCCAATGACAGCGTCAATAAGAGGAAGAAGATGCGAGGAGACATGGTGGCAGCAGAGGGCAACGAGCAGGGCTTCTATCTCAGGTAAGTGCCACATAATGAGCTAGTATGCTATGCATACTAGCTCATTATGCCTCTTTCTTGCAGGTTATTGTAAGTGGATGTAAACCATGTATTTTTTTTGCTGTCAGAATGTAGAGTATAAGATTTCCTATCATCTGTGCCCAGTCTTGCCACAAAGAGTTAATCCAGCTCTGAATAAGCCTCTTTTTTTTCAGCGAGATAAACGGACAAACAGGAGAAAACTTTTGTCCGTTCTTCCCCATTGCTGTAAATGACAGGTTATTTACATATCTCATGCACTAGCCTGGAGACAGGCATTTTTTAATTCCCGCTTTTTTTCTGAAGTCATGTGGTTACTTTTCTGGATTTTGACTGGATGTTAGTGATGATAGCAGAATTTAGTGTAAGGAATACATAGGAGAAAATGCATGTTGACAAGGGGAATGTAGAGGAGGGCGGGGAGTCTACTGACATCACGACTCCACCCATTGAGCTCCAGACAACAGACCCACCCACAGAATCTGCAGTTTTTCAGGTCTCATAACAGACAGAGGGGAGTCATTTGACAGGTAAGGATACATGCAGGAGGCGTCTATATCCTTATAGATCAGCACTATGGCAATAGTTTAGAAAGGATGAGAGTGTGTTTAATGTACAGTGCAAATTGTATATAAAATACAAATGCAATTGCTTGGCATGCTTTAAAACCCAACTGCAGGGGCTGAAAGGGTATGATGACAATTCCACATCCAATAAAGATTATGTCATGGTAAAATACATACAGCACCATATTCAGGCTGCATTGACCTAAACATCTGGGTGGGTCTGTAGCCTTCTATCATATTGACTATGGATGAGCTCAGGCATGTTCGCAATCGCACATGCAGAACCCAACAGGAAGTCGGCAATGCACATCGCTAATCACAGGCAGTGAAACATTTCTCGTTCTCTGCAGCCGCGCATCAGGAAAATGTCTTGCTGCCTGCGATTAGCGCTTCGCAATGCCGACTTCCTGGCGAGCTCTGCAAGTGCTAGTTAGCTCATCCTTAATATTGACATTTAACAAGTAAACAGCATCCCGTATCATGTGTTAGAACATATTTACTTTTCTCTAAACCCCTCCAAGGCACATTTAAAGTCCCACCCCACTTTGTACTTTTTGAATTTTCATATTCTGCTGGGATTTTGTGGTGTTATAATCTTCTCATGCATACCCCTACCCCTACACATAGATGCAAGACACTCAGGCAGGACAGTGATGCAGTCACACAACTGAACCCTTTATTACACACAGAATTTGCAGTCATTTAGTTAGCTGCTCAGGATTACAGGAGAAGCTTTGCAAAAACACAGTATATTTGTCTCCGAGACTTTGCCAATAGTCAGCCTGCATTGCATGTTTTCACTTGATGAATGTCTCCCCACCCCCCACCCTAGTGTCTAAACCTATCCCTACATTATTGGTGAATCAAAAGTCAAACAGGAGGATATTATTTTGTTTTCCGTTGAACTGACAGGTTTTCAATTCCAAACAATTGATGTGGATACAGGGATCTCCCTCTGCGCACTATTGTATTGTGATAGCATGGAGAATTGGCTGCAAAAGCTGATAGAATACTGTTTTTTTAGCAGGACTGTCCCACAGAAGCTAATCTAACAGCGGGCTTCTATTGAATAGACTGGAGTTTGCATGTACCGAAACGCAAACAGTTCCTGCTGAACCGGCCAAATTTCGATAAATGTATATTCAGTTTTAAGCAAATTCTTATCTCAATTTTCTCCCCTGAATGAAGAAAATCAATTCCCTATCCATACTTAACATTATGGATGCCATATACTGTATTCAGTGCCCTGATGACGTCAGTTGTGACGAAACGGTCGTAGGGCACCACGCACACGTATTTGCTGACACACCACAGAGCTTTTTTTAACCTACATCGTTGCAAGGAGTATTCGCTTTTATTCTCTATTTATTGAGGATTTGCTTTTTTGTACTCGTTTTAAATAAAATTCTTATTGGAATGCCTACACTATTGGGCACCATTAACCTTGTATCACCGGAAGTTTACAAGTCCTACCCTGGAAGTGCTTTGTGGATTGCATCCTGATTCTCTTTGGGAACTGCGGAACTGAATTCCTTGACTGACCACAGGTGGGAGGATTCCACAACACCTCGGCGAGGACCATCAATCTACTGAGCCCTTCTGACCCCCCTGAGAAGAGCGGTCACTGGCTAGTCGGTAAGCCTTCAATTTACACTTTGGTGGAGGGTGTCTGCATATATTCATCCCATGACTTTATGTCTACTTGAACAGACTCAAGTTTTCCTCTTCAATATTCACTTATGGACTTTGTTTTCACCGATTATTATTTTTTTGTTATACTTTTTTCACCGTTTTTACATCTTTATTGCATTATATGGTTCCATATTTTCCCTTTTCCAGTGCTACACTTTTATTGTATATGTTTTGTTGTGCCTTGTACCAGGGTTGTGGTGTTAGCTGCAGGACATCCGTTAGGGATATTTGTTATTAATTTATTTAATCACAATTTTTGCACATAGCGCAAATTTTTCCCACTGTATTCAGTGACCATGGTATCCACAGCTGTCTGAACAGTGAGTATCTGATAGAATGCAGTCACTGCGTGGCTGTTTTTTTCACAACCAGCTCAGTCAATTTTTTAATTAACTTCCGTCAAGCTGGTGATACTTGTAGGGCCACCCACAGCTCAAATTTTAGCCGATTCAGCAGGAATTGGTGCAATTTGATCCATCAATTGACAGCCTTTTTCTTTAACAGTACCAAGGTTTTTGCCTTTTACAAGGCGTTTTCTCCATTTCTTCAAAGTAGAGATCTTCCAACAGTTATTCATGGGTAATGTAAAAATTACGAATGTGAAAAAATTAAGGACGCAGGCTTATACTACTGCCTGATAGGCTGATGTGCAGGAGAATGCCAATCCTCTTCTACACTGAACACAAGTATACACATATATTTCATCCAAGATTCACACATTTACAATTGAAATCAATAGGGAAAAAAAAGTGTGAATCCGGGGAGAAAGTTGTGTGAAGAATAAAATTAAAGTTATGGTGCACATAAGTGCAACAGGCAGTAGCATAGGGCTGCCTCCCTAATATATTTTTCACATTTATTGTTTTACATTACCCATGAATAACTGAAAGCCGAGTGTCAGGCCATGTCTCAGCTATTCACCTGTGTGTATGAACTCTTGCCCTTCCTTGAAAAAACACTTGAAATACTGGCCAGACAAAACCCTATAAAACGCATATCTTATCACCGGATTTTTGCTGCTTTACAAGTCTTAGAGTGACGCAAAATATCTAAAATAAACCAATCTGTAGTTGCTAAAAATAGAAACCCTCTGTAGTAAAAGTATACATGATGATGTACTTACTATGAAACACCCATGCTAAACAACCGATATCAATACAAAAACAAGTGGAGAACTATATTTGGAGTTGTAAAAAAAAAAGTTTAAAGGCCAAGTTCACCTTTTAGAAAAAAATGGTGATTATTGCAATATTTTATGTCACACTGTATTTGCACAGCGGTCTTTCAAATGCATTTTTTTTTTTTGGAAAAAATTTATGAATAAATTTAAAAAAAAAAACAGTAAAGTTAGCCCAATTTTTTTGGTATAATGTGAACGAGTTAACACCATCAGAATCGTGATCTTTATTCTAAGCAAAAAGAATTGTGATTCTCATTTTGACCAGAATTGTGCGGCTCTAACACAGCTGTGCAGGCAGAGGCTCACCCAGCCTCGCAAATAGCTCACCGACCACCCCTGGAGCAATGGTATCTCGTGGCTGACCCCGCGCGTAGCTAAAGGTCTGATCACGCTCGATGGTCCGACTGGGGAGACTACAAGGATCTATATTATCCAGCCTGTCACCCAGCCGGCAGTTCATAGTAGATGATGGGATTAAAAAAAAAAAAACAACATTTAAAAATAAAAGGTCTCCAGGACCAATGGACCCCTAGGGAGCCAGGTCCTTCTACACTAGGCAAAAAAACGAAGCTGCTGACTGCAGGGTGAGGGGTTATGACCAGAGGGCCCACCCCCTGGGCAGTGCTGTTTGGCTTTGCTGTCTTACATGTTTTTTTAACTGTTTAACATGTCTGCCTAGTCCTCTCCTGGTAGACCGAACATAACCCTACTGTCAAGAATATTTGGAGCTGTGTCCGTCCATGAACGAAAGAGAAATCTGTGACAGCAGTGCTACTCTCAGGTCATAATGAATACGTGTCACAAAAAATTATTAAGTAAATGAGAGATTCTTCAAAAAATAAAAAAGTTTACAAACCTCAAGATCATTCACAGTAATATGATAGACTAGAAACTATTGAAATGCAATGTGGAAATGAATATATGATTTAAAAGTGGTTCTAAAAGGCAGGACATTTTTTATCTATAGATGCCCACTGTCTGGCTTTGTAGTGCTCCCCCACAGAAAAGGGGGGTGCTTCCTATGGTGGTAGATTGAGAAGAGGAGGAGCCTAGATCACCAGTGTGAAACCCCAGAAGAGGTGGTTAAAAGTCATTAGTACACTTTAATTATACTCACATTTGCGTTGCAGTTTTCTAAGGCCTCATACACACTGAGGTTTGGCTACACTGAAGCTCCTCTTTGAGCTGAACATAAAAGGTTTACCTGACTGCAGATAATCCATTAAGGTTAGGAACTGAAACCTTAACAACCATTATATTTAGTATTTTTCAAATCCACAAAACAGCCAGATTCCAAACATATTATCTGTTACAAAATACTTATCATAACTGGTATACATGTATAACTGGCGATATTGTTGAAAAATGTAATAATGTTATACTTTAATTGATTCAACATATTCAAATGGGACAATAACCAAAGTTACATGGGAGTTAATCGGAATGAATTTTACAAAAGTGCCAACTTTCTACACACTCCCTAAGATTTATAAAAACGCCTTGAACCCACCGGGTAGACCTATAATTTCGGGGAGGGGATCGATCAGCGATAATGCCAGTAAACGTGTTGATGAAACCCTAAAGCCTTATGTAAATCGCTTTACCATCATATGTAAAAGATACAATTCATAAGCTACAAATTATTGATGATCTCTATATCCCTGAACACTCCATGTTAGTAACCATAGAAGTAGAAATTTTATATAGTTCGATCGCTCACAACGGGAATAGCAGCAAATTAAACATACCTTATGCAAAGGGGCGACTTCTAATAGCGCATACAATGAATTTATTGTCTCCCTACTTGACTTCATTCTTGAACAGAACATCTTCACTTTTAATGAGTCCCACTATCTCCAGATAATGGAGCATTGTGATGGGGGCTGTTGTGACCCATCGTACGCCAACTTGTATCTGGGGGAGCGGGAGCAAATGCTCTTCATGGACGGAGACATGTGGATGTATACGGACCACATTGTGTCGTGGTACCGTTACATCGACGGCGTCTTTATCGTCTGGAATGGCCCTACTGACTTGCTTGAACAATTTCTTACTAGACTTAAGAATTACTTCAATTTAGGATTTACCATGACATATGATAGAGACCACATTTCTTTTTTTGGATACAAAAATATATCGAGGTAAGGGTGAAACCCTCTGCAGCAGTCTATTCAGAAAACCCTCAGCTGGCATTACAATCCTACACGCCTTCAGCTTCCACTCAAGATCTTCAATTCCATACCATATGGGCAATATTTAAGAGTAAGATGCAACTGCTCTGATGACACAATCTATAAAATTGAAGCAACCAAACTAATGGATAGACTGCTACAGAGAGGTTATTCACACTCCTCCCTCAAAAGAGCCTATAAAAGAAGCAACTGCTAAATTTAGACGCCAAATATTGTATACCCAAAAAACAAACAAAACACAAAATAAACAAAAAACTGGCATACAGACACATTAGGAGTATGCAAATCTCCGATCCAAAACTACTACTTGGTCCCTGGAGGCAAATTCCCTAAAGTCAAATTTTTGACACTTGATCAATTCCACCATAGTTCCAGGGGGGAGGACTGGAACAAAGTCCTCCTCCAAATGGAACTACGTTGGATCAGTCTTAAAGCTACAGACCTGCCAGCCCTCAATCAAACAATTTTCTTCAAACCTTATCTTGAAGGCTTTACTTCTAGCAGCATGGAAAAGTGAGGAGACCGCAAACATGAGCATGTCCGCTGACAACAGTCGTTTGTCAATTATAGGCAGAGCGCAGTCTTGGCATCTGCTTCATCCAGGCTGGATGGACTGTGTGCTCGTCCAGTGTCATTTTTAAACTGAGCTATGTCTATTTGACTATTCTCAATATGTAAAGCTAATAGGACAATCTATTTCCCTTTAACTAGATTTAAACAACAACTTTCTTACTGCATTAATGAAATGACATATTGCAACTTATACATTTGTCTCAAAGTCAATCAATTTGATCCACGATTATATTGTAGACTGCTAACGATACAAATCCCCAGAAAATTCTATATATACTTTTGAGATAATAAAACTGATCTGTAGCCTAATACTTCTTTTGAAGACCCATACGCTAATCTGTTCTGTAGTTGAATACTTTTGAAGTCCCATATGCAAATTTCTATTAAAATATAAAGAAAAAAAAAGAAAGAAAACATTTAAAATAAGATGCTTAATATTCAAGATACTGATGCATATACATTTTTTAATTTGTAGGTCCTCCCTCCCATCTTTTTGGCCCCACTGTTCTCTCTATGCCTTCTTTGCACACTGTGTAAACCCCCAAAATACCAGCCTTTTTGAGCTACTCCATCAGAAAGAACAACCTAACCACCTAGAATCTCCACACCGAGGCACAGTACCTCTTTCTCTATTAGTTTTAAACTTTAAGATGGTGTCATGGAATGTTCTGCTAACAGCTCAACACATGTAAGTTTCTATGCATCAACTACAGGCCAGTATTTAAAAAAACAAAGACATCTACATAATTTTTTTTCACACTGCCAGCACCCGGGCGTCGGCGGTAAAGCGCTGCTCATTTTAGCGACGCTGTACCGTTGTTTTTGTAGCACTTTTAGCCCCTGCTGGTGGCCAAATAAAAGGTTAAAAAGGCTTGCAAAGCACCGCTGCCCATTTATTTCAATGGGCAGGGGCACTTTAGGAGCAGTGTATACGCTCCCAAGGGGCCTCAAAGAAGTCCTGCAAGCGCAGCACCCCAGTGTGAAAGTTCCTAAAGATGTATAAGAGAAATTTCATTTTCAGCAGATTTCCCTAATTGAGGATAGCGGTAGGTTACTACTGCACTAAACTCCCCAAGTTTGGATTCCTCAGACTATATTCATGTCCATTGATGGAGTGATTTCAAACTTTCTCTGGGTCGGGGGGGGACTCCACGCCTTAGATTGAAAGTGTTGCAGCAGCCCTGGAAATAAGGGGGGTTGTCGGTACCCAGTTTTGCTAGATATACCATAGCTGCGCAGTTGGTTTTTGCACATAGATGGCCGACTCAGCCAGATGATAATACTGCGGTACCTTCAGCAGCTGCAGTAGCTGGTTCCTATTTGGCGCTTTCTGGAACGTTATAAAAAGGAGGGGAGCCTTTTATCCTATTACGGGGTCCATGCGCTCAGTCATCAGAGCGTGGGACTTGACTAAAAGGGCTGAACTTCAGGGTGCAGTGGTGTCACCTTAACATTCCTCTGTGGCGTAATCCTAGCTTATCTCACTTTTTTTGCATATCCAGATCCAATCACCTGGACCAGATATGGGATAAAGACAGTGGGTGTGGTGGCTGTAAATGGGGTGTTAACATTTGATGTGCTCAGAAGTACGTACCAGCTCGCACCGTTTTGTTTTCTCCAGTTGATGATTTTTCTGCCCAATTTGGGTCCTCCACTCTGGATGTGTGGGCTGGCGACCTGAAATCACTGTTTAGAAAAAAAGACCTACCTAAAGCCTTGTCTACTATCTACAAGGAATTATTCATAGATACTACAAAGGTTCTAGCATCCATTTGTGCTGCATGAATGTCGGATTTCTCGCAGCTTGACAATGATGATTGGGATGATATATGGGGCACCACGTTTGCCAGACTGGTGTCAGCACGTGATGAATTGATACAGTTCAAGTTCCTTCACAGGATATACTACACCCCTGCTAAACCAACAAGGATTTTCCCTGTGCACCTCAACTGTTGGAGGTATGATGCACCTGGGGCAAAAAAAATTCACATCTTCTGGCTTTGCCCGCAGTTCTGGGTGGGGTTGCTGGACTGTGATAGGTTGGTCACTACGATCACTATTACACCATCTATAGAAGTCTGTCGGGCTTGGTGGACACAAAAATGTGATCCATACTTTGCTCACCTTGCTCTTGTACTATGCCCACAAAGTGATCATCTTAACACCGAAGACACCGTCGGCCCCTACCATTATGGCCTGGAAGGCATTGATTTATAAGGCTCTAGCAATGTATGAAGCCTTGTATCTCAATAGAGGGGTACCTAAAACGTTTAAAAAGGTGTGGGGTGGTTGGATAGAAAATAGCTCAACAGCATCAGATTAACCACTTTCCAATTGATGGTGGTCATATGTGGCGAGCAGTGATGCTTGTGCAAGCCTGGATAGGCACCTATAATTTCTCCTAGTACAGACAGTATAGACATTGTACTGCAGTGCATATAATGAATATTTTGTGTACCCCTTTCTTTCCTTGCTATGATTTATTCCTGGCAGGAGCTCTAGCGTTTTCATTTTTTTGGTCCGGGAGTTACTTTGTACACTGGTGCTGTTAAAGGGGTTGTAAACGTACCATCTTTTGCACTAAGATAAAAGGAAGCTATTTAGGGGAAAAAAAATTCCTTTACAACCCCTTTAAAGCGGTTGTATACCCGCTATTGAAAAAAAAAAATTTCCCCCACCTGAAAGGCAAAAGGCATTATCGGCTAGTATGCACCGCATACTAGCTGATTATGAAATACTTACCTAGGAACGAGGTGAAGAGCACTTACCTGGTCCACGCCGAGGGAGATGTCATCTTGCTCCGGTGTGTCTTCCGGGTATCGCCGATCCACCGCTGTGATTGGCTGGAGCGGCGATGTCATCACTCCCAAGCATGTACACGGGAGACTTCAATTCGGCAAGGTCCGGCGGCTGCCGGTCCTTTTGCCGAGGTTCCCCACTGCGCATGCGCCGCTGCAATCAGCGGCGCATTGCGGGGGGAATATTTCCTAAGCCCCCTATCTCCTAAATCCCCACTGAGCCGTCGGCTGACAGGGCGGTCCCCGCACACTGTGCAGGGACCGCCCTGTCTTTCCTCCGCTCTCCCCTATGGGGGATCGGATGAACACTAGGATGAAAAATAGGATTTTCTTCCGTCCGAAAAACCGGATCTTTGCGGAGGCGGACAATTACGGGTGTCAGCGGATGGCTGAAAATGCGGACCATACGGTCCGCACATGTGAAAGGGGCCTAAGGAAGTGCATCCGTCACCAGAGGAAAAAAAAAAAAGGTAATAAATTGCAATATATTAT
This sequence comes from Rana kukunoris, assembly GCA_029574335.1. NCBI lineage: Eukaryota > Metazoa > Chordata > Amphibia > Anura > Ranidae > Rana > Rana kukunoris. Next base: position 50,523,597 of record CM056059.1, on the reverse strand, counting down.
TTTTTCATGGATTTAGATACGCTTTACATCAATTTATGCCCGTCAACTATAACTATGCCTGTCCATAACTACAGTTAAACTACCAAAAATGCTCTAACCTCCCTCTAGATCTTTGCATGGTGGGAGGATGACTGAATACACCTTGGAATACCCACACATATGAGAGGAACCTACTATAAGAATATTAGCTACAGTACCATAAAACTAAAGACAATCACCAATACATACACACAATCTATTTCTTTTACATGTTTTCTTGTATAAAAAAAAAAAAAATGTACATAAGTAGCTTTCTTACAAAACAAAAAGAATAGGGAGTATAATATCCAAGTGGAAGGCTAGAAGTCACATCAAGTGACTTTAATGATACAGATACATAATATCTCATTAGTCAAATCTTGTCACCACAATACAAGGTCTCAGTTAATGGTTACTATAGACATCTGTGTGTGAGCAGTAGAAGGGAGACAACACTTCATACACGTCTAAGAAGTCATCTTTGTTGTGTGCATGTCATCTGAATATGTACCTCTGAAAGTGGTTGTAAACCCACTTTTTTGACTTTTACCTACAGGTAATCCTATAATAAGGCTTACCTGTAGGTATAAAGAATATCTCCTAAACCTGTACGGTTTAGGAGATAATACCCCCGCAATGCGCCGCTGATTGCAGCGGCGCATGCGCAGGGGGACTCCACGGCGAAAGAATCCGGCCAGCCGGATTTAAATCTCCAGCGCACACACGCGGGAGTGACGTCATCGCCGCTCCAGCCAATCACAGCGCTGGAGCGGCGATACCCGGAAGACACGCCGAGTCAAGATGAGATCTCGCTTGGCGTGCACCAGGTAAGTTCCCTACACCTCGTTCCGAGGCCGGGTTCACACATGTACAACAAACGCTCCGACATTGGAAGCTCATGTCGCATGACGTGTGAAAATCAATGGTTCCCTATTAGCGCCATCTTAACTGATCCGATACAACTCGCCTTGCTACGCAGAATCGTGTTGCTGTTCACATTTGTACATTCAGAAGTTTTACACTCTATGCTGTACCTTTCAGTACATAAGAATTTTTTTTCTCTTAGTGTAAAATTTGGGCATGGTTTATTCTGCATTAAAAACGTATGGGCATTGTTTTCAAAGACCCTAGTTGACACAAGTGCAGTGCGTTCCAGCGCAGTCAATAAAAGTAGAACATGCTGCATTTTTTTTGTATTGAACCCAACTGGAATGCAGCAAAACGCATAAAAAATGCACAGAAATGTACATGTCCTTGACTGTAATAAATGAAAAAAATTGGAGAAAAAAATTGGAGAAAAAAACCGCACATGAATTCAACGAAAAATCTGCATACATAATGTATCCGGAACACAGAAATTGTGTTAAAAACTGACTCAAAAAGCACCAGAAATGCACTCTGCTCAGGTGTGAATGCAAGCTAAAGAATTTCACCAAATAGGAAAATAGGCTATCCATCAGAAACAAATGTGTCATTAAAATGCAGAGGAGAAGGTGCCCTTGGTGGAAAAAAAAATTCTTGTTATGTAGACTGTAGGCATAATTAAACATTGGCTGCTTCTAATGCGTTATAATTAACAGAGTCAGTGCCTGGATTGAGTCTCTGTACAATGTCACTGACCTCATTCAAGTTATAGCTGGACTGTGAATTGTGACCCCATTGTTTAAATGTATGGAGGCAGCAGTTTTACCTCCAGAATGAATACATTTCTATTCCTAAAACTACTAAAAGATGCATATAAAACGCTGGCAACATTAGCAGCTATTTCATAAATATGGGTTCCCACAATGAGTCCTATTTACAGCCAAAATGTAGCTTTAATATAGCTTAGTCAAAAAAAGTGCCTCCGGTATACCCATTTATGTCCAGGGACAATAACAACCTTTATGACTAGACCAAATTATGAAGTTTTATATGCAACAGTTTGATGAAAAATAACATTTTCATACATGTTTTTTTATAATATGCAAACGACCCAAAAAAATAAATAATGTTTTAACTTACTGTAAGATCTAAATTTTCCTCAGATCCACTGAAGGACACAGGAATTCAGATACAATCCAAGATTACTGCGGACTACAAGAGGTTTGGACACCGGCAAATAAACATCGCAAGCCAGGCTCCACAGAATCCCTCTTCCACCCAGAATCCCCCAAAAACACAGCGGAGAGACTTGTGTCCCTCAATGGTCACTAAGGAAAAGATTTTACGGTAAAAACAAAAATTCAGACCCAGTTGGGATGCACATTGGCATTGGATGCCTGCATGTGCGTCGATTGTTTCCCCAAAAGCAGGACATCCAGATAGTCCACAATGGGAATCCCCTGAGCCCAAAATAGAGCTACCACTGGGGCCAGCGCCCTGAAGAAAATGCATGGTACTCTAGAAAAACCAAAAGGCAGAGCTGCAACTGAAAATGCTGCTTACCCTGCACGACCGCAGATAATGCTGGTGATACCACATAACAAGTGTGCACAAACGAGCATCCTCCATAAAAAGAGAGAGGCAATCATTGACCAGATAGACTGCAAACAGAATGTTTGCACTAAAAGGAATCCATTAAGAGCTTTCATCTCCCGATGGGACATACTCCCCTATTTAGCTTGGAAACATTAAACAGGTTGGAAGAAAACCCTCAACCTTTCCAGACAAAACAGAAAGGCACATTTGTGGGCATGAAGTTCCAGCTTTAAGTCTATGGACACAATGTGCTGGACTCATGGGTCTCAGACTTCCCAAGTCTAACTGGGAAGTCGCCAGACAGAACCTCTCTGCCTGTCCATACAGAAGTGTAGAGGCCTCCAGAAGAACTCCATGTGCAGCACAGAAAAACCCAACAGGGCCTGGCAGATTACCACGGTATTGACAGAAGGTTGCACCTACCAGGGACAACACGTCTTAAGAGGGCTTCAACACTTGTTTTAAAGGGGCTCTAAATACCAGAACCTCAGCCACAGGAACATTCAGCATCCAGTGATAGAAAGTTGCTTTTACCGGGGAAAATATGTTTTAAGACAGCTTCAAACCTCTTGCCTGAACGGTCCCCTAAATACCATATCCTTATCTACAGAAGGGCCTAGTGCTGGTACGACACAGCAGGATCTGCTGCAACAATAGGTTGTTGCTGCATAAACCTGACCGTTCCCTGTGGATGAGGTTCATGGAGCACCCATAGACCGTGAACAGGTGACCTCGGGTAAGTTTGATGCTGGTAATATACACTGCATCTGTAATGATCCCAATGGTAGATTTAATGGCCAGAATGATGCTTGCTCATCCACGTAAGTGGAAACATTTGAAGCAACACAAAGCCTCCTCTCCCAGTACCCGTCCCCCTCGTCCTCTAACAGCTGTCAGGAAAATTGAAGAAAATCCCTGGATACCCTGATGGCAAGGACGAATGGGCATGCTTGCAGACACAACTGATTTAAAATACTAGCCTCCTGAGATACAAAAATATTAGAGGCAAGTGCCCCTAAAGGAGTAGATGTGGACCCTTAAAATAGTGTCCATAACATGCAGAGGACTAGTACTATAAGGGCTCTTGGGATCCCTGAATATCTCCATGTATGAGTGACCAGACCAGCCAAGGCAAAGGAGCCCATAAGAGCCGTGTTGCCTGTGGAAGATGATTGTTCAGGAGCATCTGGGCCTGGGCTAAGAGTATTGAGAGTGCCAACATGTCTGGCCCATACACCACATGTACCCAAGATGGGTTCAAATGTGCTCACTGAGGCCCTGCCCTGCCAGAGAAGAAAGGAAATGGGTACTGGAATTTTTATTTTTTTTTAAATATAAAGATGCTCCATACTCCTGCACACTAATATAAAAATACCGTCTATACCTGATTTTAGAGCGCTGCTGCCGTGATCCGGCCACCTCTCCTCTCTAAATCTGACAGTTGCAGTGGGAGGGGCCAAGAATCCCCCACTGACGTCAGTCGAGAGGAGAGAGGCTGGTCACGTAAGCGCCATTCTGAAATCAGGCATAGACGGCATTTTTTTTTAATAAAATACATACAGGGGCACACAGGATTAGGAAAAAGAGGAGATTATATAAAAATGTAAATGTTATTTTAGCCACAGAAGTAAAGAGGTGGACAATGTGACTAGCTGACAGGCAGGGAGGGGAGAGAGCAGAAAGGAGAGCTGCAGATGACGAAGGCACATAAACTGACCACAGTGTCATGGCTCAGCAGCCATGATAAACTGTGGTCAGTTTACAGGGGGAGGGCAAAACCAGGCAATATTAGCCAGGAATATTACAGGGGGCCGAGCACTGTGCTGTATAACATGCTTTAAATATACAGGGTCCATTTTTTATTGGGTAACAAAACGCTTTGAAGGTCTGACTCAACCTTTACAGTCTAACACTGCCTGGGATCTGTGCAGAACCCTACAAGCTCTGCAATTCAGCCATTCGTTGCAGGTTAAAATCTCTCCACAGGATCCAGTTATATTAACTACTTCAGACCCGCGCTACCGTCAAATGACGGCACCAGCGCGGGTCTGAATATCCAACATGCCGTCTTTTGACGGCCGCCCCTTTGGGCGTTCCCAGCGCGCGCTGTAGAGCGCGCTGCGGGGAAGCCCTGTGTTGTCCGTGTCCCTTGGACACGGCCAATCACAGATCGCGGCGAACGGCCAGTCAGAGTGGCCGTTTGCGATGCGATCTGTGGGCGAATGAGAGATGATCTCATAGATCATCTCTCATTGTCGTTTTACACAGAGACAGTGTCCTGTCTCTGGAGAGGAGCAGCCCGATCTGTGTTCCTTGTACATATGGACACAGATCGGTCACCCCCCCCCTCCCCCCACAGTTAGAACACACCTAGGATACACATTTAACCCCTTCCTCACCCCCTAGTGTTAACCCCTTCAATGGCAGTCACATTTATACTGTAATTAGTGCATATTTATAGCACTGATCGCAGTATAAATGTGAATGGCGCCAAAAATGTGTCAAAAGTGTCCGATGTGTCCGCCATAACGTCGCAGTACCAATAAAAATCGCAGATCAGCGCAATTTCTAGTAAAAAAAAATAAAAAATAATAATTCTCTCCCCTATTTTGTAAGCGCTATAACTTTTGCGCAAAATATGTAGAAGAATACGTATCGCCCTAAACTGAGAAAAAAAAATGTTTTTTTTTTTAAATTGGGATATTTATTATAGCAACAAGTAAAAAATATTGTATTTTTCTTCAAAATTGTCGCTCTTTTTTGTTTATAGCGCAAAAAATAAAAACCGCACAGGCGATCAAATACCACCAAAAGAAAGCTCTACTTGTGGGGAAAAAAGGACGTCAATTTTGTTTGGGAGCCACGTCACACGACCGCGCAATTGTCAGTTAAAGCGACGCAGTGCCAGAAGCTAAATTTCACCTGGGCAGGAGGGGGGTGTATGTGCCCAGTAAGCAAGTGGTTAATAGCTTACAAGCAGTCCCAGTTCTTCTGCCTGCAGGGTCTATGTACAGTCCCCTTGATACAGTTACATCATAAACTGTACCGTTTCTTCAGTGCCAAAAGTTCAGGAAGGGGGGATTTTCACTTCAGCTTGTATACACGCCCACATGTGTGATGTATTATCATGTGACCTAAATAGTTCTGAGAACAAGAAACGGTTTTCTCCAGCATAAAGGCACAACTGAGCATGTGCAGGTTGGCTACTCTGCCTATGTTAGCTGGCTTTCCCCAGATAGACTGTGGAAGAAGGGTAGGATCTGTACATACAGGATAAAACAGCCTTTTTACACAATGCAGAGGATTAACCCATGAAGTTCCACAGTGAGTATAACAAGCATGCTATGCTGCATATACGGGCAGATTTTACTATTGTGGGTTTAGTAACTGACAGGAGGGCCAGTGGAACCCAGAATGGCTTGGAAAGTATGGGATATCCTTGTTTCAGCTCCCAATGCACCTCTTATGTCTAGGTCTATTAGGGGCACAGGGTGAGCAAGAAAATAATGGACATTAAGAATATATCTTGGATTACTTAAAATGGGACAGTAATATTTATCCACAATATCTCCCAGGACATATGCCATATTTGAAAGAGTGACTCATTCATACTGTTGGGACATGTACTGTAAGGAGATGCCAATGTCATCACCTCCAGCCACCTGTCTGTTGCCTTCTATAATGTAAAGGAGTCTAGTGTGGCTGCTCGGCATCTCATTGTTGCTTGTGCTAATTGACCCTGCAATTGTGTGAAGGTGTATTTATGATAATGTGTATTGTAGTTAGGGAGCTAGGAGACAGCAAGACTAGGACCTGAAAGGTCATGTCTATGAGTCACCTATGCTCAGAGCTGTATCCTGACCTAGGCCAACAAAGCCCAGGCCTAGGGCAGCAAGTTGCAGGGGGGCAGCACGGAAAAAGTCTCCGCCGGCTTGCACTGTTAGTGTAGCGCTAGTCTTATGGGGCGGACTGGGCAGAGAGGCAAGCATTCCGCAACAGTAGGGGGGGGGGGGCGGAGCTTTTAATTTTGACTGTCCTATCACCCTGGACCACAAACCTTCCTCACTGTGCTATATGTTTTCTGCTGTACCATTGGCATGGTTATATCTTCTTAGTGATCTCCATAAAATTATCAGAATTGTGTGCCTAAAGTAGAACTATAGGAACACTTTTCTATTTAATTTTGGATAGAGTAAGCGTAAGGTAAGGGAAGGGCAGGGCAGGTCTTTAACAGCAAGGGGTGTGGCCTTGACAGGAAGGGGTGGGTCATACTTAAATTAGGGGTGCACGAGTTTAGTCAGGCCTAGGGCAGCACAAAACCTAAATACATCCCTGCCTATGCTGTCTAAAGGATTAGATAATTAGCTCATGTTAATTAGGTTTCTGGTCACAGGTGTATTTCCAGAGTAGATGAGCAGAAGGTATGCACCTCCTCTTGATTGTGTAAAAAATTTGTATTGCTTTCAATAAAGATTTATGCATATTCCTGCTTGACCCTTAACACAGAGCTTTGTCTCGTATTTGGGGGAGAATCATTTGTATGGGTTTCTTGTTCAGCTGATTGAGTGTCTGGTAGCTGCCTTGTGTTTGGGAATGGAATCTCCTAAACAACTTTAACCCCTTTCATACTCGGGGTGATGTTACAGTAACACTTTCAAGTTTGTCCAAGCCCATGAACTAAATTTGAACACACTGATATTGTACCAGTCCTAAGACATGGTGACCACGTTCACCCATTTTTAGGCCAAGTACATTTTTTTTAAGTGCAAAAAAAATCTTGTTGATTAGTAATCTTATGCAGCCACAACATCTATGGTCTGGCAAGCTATAAAACAGACACTTTTGTGAAAAAAAAATGAATAAATAAAAAGTTACAAAGCAGCTGGAATTGGCATATAAAAAAACAAAATCTGTAAAAATCACATTTCAACACACTATGAATACAACGCCGCTAAGGGCTACTATGGGATACATAGTAATGTCAGAATTCTCCGTAAAAAGGGAGGTATCAGAAGCTGTAATTTTTTAGTCTTTGGGCCTTTTCACACGGGGCGGATCAGTATTGATCCGCTCCATGTGTGTCCCTAAGCTCAGCGGGGATCCTCCGTAAAATACCCGCTGAGCTGTCGGCTGACAGGGTGGTCTCCGCACACTGTGCAGAAACAGCCCTATCTTTCCTCCGCTCTCCCCTATGGGGGGATCGGATGAACACGGACCGTATGTCCGTATTCATCCAACCCGCCAGACGGGAGAAAAATAGGACATTCTTCCGTCTGAAAAATCGGATCATTGCGGATGTGGACTATTACGAGTGTCGGCGGATGTTTATCCGCCGACACCCGTAATCACATAGGGACTGATGTATGTCCCGTTTTCATCTGCAAACGGATGGATGAAAATGCGGACATAGGGTCCGCACATGTGAAATAGGCCTGTTTCATTCTTTCCTCAGAGCCTGTGAGTTCTTGTGAGACTTCTGACGCACAGACAATCAGAACAGTCAAGGCTGGGAAGATTATAGGATAGGGGTGGTGTTATCCCTAGGCCAGTTACAGAATATGTGGAGTGGGCCAGACTCTCTACATCGGAAAGACAGCACAGGTATTGGTCGTTCTAGCAAACTATATTGTGAGAAAGTAATTTCTGTATAAAAGCATTATCTTCTGCGGCTCATGGTCACTCTGCTGCCTGCACCAGCTCAGTGCACTCTGATGCCCTGGGACGGCGGGTCAGCAAACCCAGATCATGATCAACCAGTTACAGATCTCAGGCATGAGATTTCCTAGTTTGAGGTCACAGGCCACATCCGAGGGCGCCACTGGTCTTGTCAGTAATGGGTAAATTGCAGGGGAAATATACATTTATCAGACTTTATTGGCTTTTCATGACTTTTATATACTGAAAAATTGGCAAGTGTGCCTGTTTTTACTACATTTACATATGATTAAGGAGTCGTATGAAATTTAAAAGGTCTAGGAGCCCCAAAAGGTTTTACTTTCATTAAGTTGAATAGGCCAAGCAGGGCCGATGCCTGCCTTTGCCACACTACTGCCTAAACTCTAATTTTCTCACATCTAAGCTGTTCCATTTATCCATTAGACCCAAGAAAATAAAAGACCAGTTTTCACAGTGCTAAGGACTCTCTCCTTAACTACCTCTTGCCCGCCATATAGTAACATGATGGTGTACAGGATTCCCTCATTCTGGGGCAACGTTATGTAAACACTCGCGCATGCCTGACTCTGATCTCAGTAAAAAGCCGATGACACCGCTCTTTACCCATGTGATCGGTTGTGTCCAATCACAGCCGATCACATGTAACCCAAGGAAGTGCTGCTTATCGGCTCTCCTCGTCTCATACTGACAGTGCGAAGCAAAAAAAGATTAGTGAAATCTCCTCGCAGGGGAGACTGTTCAAGTAATCAGGGCACTGATTATCAGTGCAGAAATCATCAGGGACGCCAGTCAGTGCCCCCTAATCAGTGTACATCAGTGAAGGAGAAAAACGTGTTTACAAAATGTTCTGACAAACGATGAAAAAAAAAATATATATATATTCTCGGTCGTTTTTTGTTTATTTAGCAAAAAAAAAAAAAACAGTGGTGATTAAATACCGCTAAAAGAAAGCTCTATTCGTGGGGACAAAAAATGTAAAAAAAATCATAATTGGTACAGCGTTGCATGAGCGCGCAATGGTCATTTAAAAAGTGACATCGCTGAAAGCTCAAAATTGGTCTGGGTGGGAAGGGGGTAAAAGTGCCCTGTATTGAAGCAGTTAAAGAGAAACTTGCTGCCTCCTCCTTTCAACCTTTACCCATTATAGTCATGTTAGCGAGCCTAGTTAAAGCGGATCTCCACCCTAATTATATAATTTCTTTAAATACACTGCCGCTGTATGACATTATAAAAACTGATCTTTTTTTAAGTAAATCTGTACAGTACCTGTGCAATAGTGAGCCTTCCGGTCTGGCTCACTGTGGAAATTTTCCGGGCATTGCGTCACTTCCTTGTCGATGCAGTGCACTCTGGGAGCTTCTCTCCATAGCTCCCTGTGTTCACTGCGCAGCCGTGTGATGAAATATTGCGCTATTTCCCAAGCAGGAAGTGATGCGCGGCATAAACAAAGCAAGGAGGGCGGGCTTTATAAAATTTGCCATTACAACAAGGATAAAGCCATCGTTGCTCGTGCGCATGCGCGAGATCGAGCGGTGGATGCTGGGACATCAGCATCCACCAGAAAAAGGAAGTGCCGGGTTGTGTGCTTATGCCCACAGTTAAAATGGAAACCGAAACGGAAGCTATAAGTTATTATTTAATACAGAATGGCAGCGGAGCGGCTGCGGGAGACAAACCGTGAGTTTTGCTAATTAGTGGCATTAACCGTTTAGCTAGCCCTTAAGAAAAAAAATGTGTATTGCGTGGGAGATCCGCTTTAAATTAACCAGCTAAAATCCTTCTCTAGTTTAAGACCATGGGTTGTTGGCGGTTGGGTACAGAATAAAAGACATTGAAAGGCCAATCTGGGTGGTAGAAATGTTATATAAAAAAAAAAAAAAAAGGAGAGGAACATTACCTGAAAGCACCACCTCAATGAGATCTCCCTCTTGAATATCTGCCTCAGATTTAACCAACTGCAGAATGTTTTCCGAGTTTGGATCATGGCGGAATAAGAGGATCTTGTCATACATCCCATAGAATCCACATTCTGGAAACTGAAACACAAGAGGATAAAATGTGTTCATAGTACTGCTACAATAGGAACAGCAAAGAAATTGCACAGTACATAAAAACATTGAAGGACAAATGAAATTAACATTCTTTAACAGAGAGCTGGAGAAATAACAAGGTGTGCAGCATGGAATTCAAACAAAATCCACATAAAACAAGTGAAACTGGTTTCCACTTACATTATACCATAATATTAACGTCGTCCTCATACAGTTTTAGTGAAGTAGTATCAGTAGAAAGTCATTAATGGTACCAAAGCAGTGAAACAGCAATGCATCGATTATTATATTTCTAACTGGAGTAAGGCATGTGTGCTGGGATTGGCTGGACCCAGAGATCATGCATACAGAAACCTCTGCTTCCATGTCAAGTAACAGCACACATTTGAGCATAGACAATCTACTCTATTTTGAATTTTAAAGCAACTCATTCTTACCATTAAAAAAAAAAGAGCAGTTTCCTCACTGCCAAGCTAATCATGCTTGGTCACATGTGTGATTTTACCTACAGTAGCAGTGAAAATCACCAAGACTTTCCCCATGAATACAGATAACAGATTGTAAAGTATAAGCTGACAGAGGTTTTAAAAGGAGAAGTAGGGCCAAAGCTCTTCCGGCCATACTTTGTAGAATTACAAACATTGTACTTTGCCCCCTGAAGAAGTCAATGCTTTGGCGAAACATGTTTGGACTGCTGTACAATTCAACTGTATATATCCTGATGGTTGCATTGATCAATATTATTATAATTATCTGTCTAATAATAAAAAAGTATGTCTTTTTAAAAGCAACAAATATTTTTCTGGCACCACTATAATCCCTATCTCCCTTATCTTTTCTACTTATTCCACTGTGATGTCACTGTTATTTTTTCCTAAAAACACCCACATGTACATGGGAAATGATAACCATTGCACAGCTAGAATAGGAGTCTCCAAACTTTCTAACCAAAGGGCCGGTTTATTGTCCTTCAGGCTTCAGCGTGGCCAGTGGGAGTAGATAATGCCCTGGCATCAGTGCCCCATTATTGGCATCAGTTGGTGGAATAGCCCAAGGGCCAGATAAATGCAAGCAAATGGCTACATTTGGACCCCATGCTGCAGTTTGGAGACAACGGAGCTGGAAGAAAAATGGTCAAAAAGAGCTCTTCCTAATGGCACCTGTAACCCTTGTTTAGTGCCATGTTGTAAATGACCATATTGCTGTCATTCGTACTATGCCCATTTGTGGGACACATTTTCCAGTGACGGAGAACTTTGCTTTTGCAGCCATGACTAAGCACCGTGTTTGGTGTGAAACATGTCAGCGGCAGTACAGTTAGTCTGTACTGATATTTGATATCTTGATGTTATATTTTTCTAATAAAGGTGAATATTTGGAGTGCGGCTATCCAACCATTTATTTTTCAATGGAGAACTTCAGTTGTATACATTTCAGAAGTTTGGTTGCACACGCTAATTTCAGAGGCAGGGATTAAAATTGGAGTCGTCGGTCAGATTAGCCCACACAGCGCGATAAACACAAGGAAAACTTGTAACCTTTGTGAATCTAAATAAAATCAATACATTATAATAATAATAATCATATTATAGAAACTACACAACCTCACAGTATACACTTAAAGTCTGATTTCCAATGCAAACAGGGAACATAAATTGCCCTTGCTGCCAAAAGCCTGAGGGTTACTATGGCCTGTATTTATTTTTTTAGTAAATGAGGGTATGCCACGGTTTCTTAACGAGGGCTCTTCTAGTAATTAATAGCCCTTGAATTGCATTCTCTGGACAGAAAGGGATCTCCATGACAGCGGAGTAGCATCCAGCGTGCGTTGCCATGGCTGCCAGCTCAAGGTATGTTTGGGGGGTAAATGCCACTTCATCAAATGAAAGGGAAGACATGATTGTGAAGCAAATAAAATCTTATTATACTGTCCTGGGCACAGAAAACAATGTGAACGTTGACCAGGAGGAAAGATCAGAAATCCATAGCAAATTTACCCATTCACAGGTAACAGTGGTCTCTGCAACAGAAATATACAGAGCCATGAAAATGGAAAGGTCATCTCCATGAGTGCATGATGCTATTAGAACAGAACTTCTTTTCATCCTGTTACCCATACACTAAAAGAGATTGCCTGCTGTCTGAGAAAGTCAACACAATTTCTCATCATCTGTCTGTAAAGGCAGCAGTGCCAACATATGTAATGACAGCTTTACGACTGGTTAATCTCAGCTACCAGTCTGCCAGACACAGGAGGGGCATCCGGACTCAAACTGGGTTAGTAAAGGACAAAACTGGATGTCAGCTTCATGCCATCACTTTCCAGCCTCAAGAAGACATCTTTACTAAACAAAAACAGTAAATAACTAAGCCGACTTAAAGGGTCACTAAAGGAAAAACATTTTTGCTGAAATGACTGTTTACAGGGTATAGAGACATAATAGTTAACTGATTCCTTTTCAAAATGATTAAAAATAGATAAAAAATCAATCATATAATGTGCCTGCAGGTTTGTTTTACTTTTGAACTGGCTTCATGTTTCTGCAAAGTAGAAATAGACACACAGAACAAAAACAAACAAATCCAGGGCAGTGTTTTGTTTTTAAAAATGAATCTGATTGGTTCTGGGAAGTTTTAGATACACAGTAATGACAGCCTAAACCAGGGGTCTCCAAACTTTTTAAACAAAGGGCCAGTTTATTGTCCTTTAGAATTTAGGAGGGCCGGATTGTGGCCAGTGGGTTCAGAAAATGTCCCGGGCCCAGCACCAGTGAGAATAAATATGCCCTCAGGGTTGGTGGTCAGTAGGAGGAGTAGTGCCCCTATCAGTAGGAGGAATGGTATCCCATCATTGGTATCAGTGGAAGAAACCATGCCCCATTGTTGCTGTCAGTGGGAGGAATAGTGCCTCATATCAGTGGGAGGAATAGTTCCCCAAGGACTAAATAAAGGCTATTAAAGGGCCAGATCTGGCCCTCTGGCCATAGTTTGGAGACCCCTGGTATATAGGATAGGGGACAGTATAGGGATGAGCTGAACAACCCCCCCGTTTGGTTCGCACCAGAACCTGCGAACAGACCAAAAGTTTGAGTGGAAAAGTGCCCCAAGGGCCAGTTAAAGGCAAGCAAAGGGCCACATCTGGCCCTCGGGCCGCAGTTTGGAGACCCCTGGCCTAAACCATCGTGAGAAAGCTCCCAGTATGGTGGTTATAAGGAAACAGACAAGCAGGAAGTGTGGAGAACAGAGCAGGATTACCGCAACTTCAAAGAAAAAACGAACAATAAGGACATGAAACCAGTACTGCAGTAAGGTAAAGGAAGCTATTTAGCTAAAAAAAAAAATTACTTTAGTGATCCTTTAAAATACAGGATCAGACAGAAATTTAGTATAAACAGAAGTACAAAATAACTCACCATCTAATTTGCAGTTTGGGACTTAACCACAAGGGGCGCTGTAGGGGTCGTGTGATCCCTAATGTGTGTTTACAACTGTAGGGGGTGTGGCTGTAGGTGCGACGTCATCGATTGCGATTCCCTGTATAAGGGATCACGCGATCAATGACCCTGCCACAGTGAAGCACGGGGAAGCCGTGTTTACACACGACTCTCCCCGTTCTTCAGCTCCGGGGACCGATCGCCGCTCTCCAGCGACGATCGGGTCCGCGAGTCCCGGAGCTTCGGACTGGGTCATGGGAGCGCGGCCGTGACCCACGGCTGGGTAGTAGTACAGGACGTACATGCGCCCAGCCGTGCCATTCTGCCAATGTATATGTGCAGGAGGCGGTCCTTAAGTGGTTAATGTAGAATAGCAGCAGCCCAAGTCTATGGGTGACATCATCTTCCAGGTATTTGCAGCTGTTGCCGGTGATCTACACAGAAGCGGCTTCAGTATAAGTATACACATCCTTTCTTTACAGGGTTAAATAAAATAGGCTTAGTATGGGGATGGGAGTAGGTTTAGGCTTTAGTCTTTGTTAAAATTTTAACTGAGCTTCCACTTTAAGAATGACAGACATTTAAAATACTCGGTTTACAGAGAAATTACAGACACATAAAAATAGTAATTAAACCAGGTCTGGACAATTCCTAGTTGCCAGGGCGACTGAAAAATAAAACCCCTCTGGTGACCTGGCCATTGAGGGCCAATGCCAAACCCTAAAACCTTGTTATATCATCAGCCTGAGGGGTAAAATGGGGGCCACAAGAGTAAAATGCATGTTATTCTTATTGACTTCTTTTCACAAATGTGGCGTGGAAGACTCAGGAAGGGCTGCCAGCCAGATTGAACCCCATCTCTAGAACATACACCAGCACACTGACCTCGGCTGCCTTTGTGTTCCAATTACACCCAAACCCCCCCCCCCCCCCCCCCTTTGAGACTGTGATGCAGTGCAAATGAACAGAACATCAATAAGTAAACAAAAAACACACACACAGATATTCATTTAAGGGGTGTCTCTGATCCCCTCTCAAACAGGAAGGACCCCTTCATGACACCATGGGGCGCAAGACTCCTGACAAGGGAGGGCACATGAAGGTCAAGGTAGCCAAAAGGTCAGATGGACCCTCCCCTCATGATGGGCAGCACAGTGGTGTAGTGCTTAGGACTTTCACCTACCAGCAAAAGGGGTCGCTGGTTTGAATCCTGACCACGACACTAGGGCCGAAACAACTAATCAATTAATCGACAACTAATCGATTATGAAATTAATCGATTACTTTTTTCATAATCGATCAGCCAGTAAAAAAAAAATGGTTTGGGAAAAAAAATAAAAAAATTAGCCCTTTTATAGTACAAAAAAAAAAACGCAAGTAATCACTACTATTAACATTATATTAATATTAAACATTTTCACTTGCTTTTAACATTCAGTTTTAAGGTTGGGTTCACACCGCCGCAGCATGTGGCCCACAGCAGGGGTCCGGTGCGTGCTGGTTCATCGGTTCAGGTCTGATTTCAGCCCGAACATGAAACGCAACAAAAAAGGCATGCGTTGTTCCGGCACACCGCACTGGACCCGCTGTGGAGATATGTGAACCGGCTCCATAGAGAGGCAGTCCCATTCTCCTGCTATGCGAATTGAATGCAGAGAAAACCACATCCAATTCAAATGAATGTCATTTCTGAACGAAAACCACATACACTGTCTGAAAATCCCTTTGACCAAGAAGTTTTCTATTGGTTGAAAACGAAAGTCGATTTGACCCCACCAACAATAAGAAAGTTGAACGAGCGTTCTTAACCACTTAAGACCCGGACACATACGCTGCTAAATGACCCAAGGTGTTTTTACAATTCGGCGCTGCGACGCTTTAACAGACAATTGCGCGGTCGTGCGACGTGGCTCCCAAACAAAATTTGCGTCCTTTTCTTCCCACAAATAGAGCTTTCTTTCGGTGGTATTTGATCTCCTCTGCGATTTTTATTTTTTGCGCTATAAACTAAAATAGAGCCACAATTTTGAAAAAAAACACAATTTTTTTACTTTTTGTTATAAAAAAAAATCAAATAAACTAAATTTTAGTAAAACATTTAGGCCAAAATTAATTCAGCCACATGTCTTTAGTAAAAAAAAAAAAATCGCAATAAAAAAAAAAAAAAAATAGCTACCTAGCGGGAACAGCGACACTAATACAACGATCAGAAAAATGATCGCTTAGTGATGCTGGCAATAGGGAGTGAAAGGGTTAACTAGGGCGGTGATCAGGGGGTTAAAACTTTATTAGGGGGGGTGGGGGGGCTATCCTGAACCTAACACTAACTGTTTTTTACACTGCCTGTCACACTGACACTAAATGCAGTGATTAGATCACTGCATTCAGTGACACTGTGACAGGGGGGTGGGGGGGGGCGATCACAAGGGGTTAATGTGCCTATGTGAGTGTGTGTCAGTGTTGTGTTGGTGCACACTTACTTGTGATGTCTTCTCTCATCACCAGCGCTGGGAAACAGCGCTGCGATGAGAGGTGACATCATTTCCTCCTTCCTGTGTAAACACAGGAGGAGGAACTGACAGGATGGGAGCGCGCTCCCATTGGCTGTGAGCGATTGCGGGGGGGGCGGAAATCACGGACATCCGCCCGCTCGTCGGGCGATCGCTCCCAGAGGCAGGGGGACCCCCGCACGCCGCGTAGGGGGTCCCGATGGGACCCCCGAACCGCACGAAGGCGGGGACGTAAATTTACGCCCTTGTGCCTGTACGAGCCATTCTGTGGCCGTATATGTGCGTGCGGGGGTCCTTAAGTGGTTAAAATAATAATTATTTTGAAGGAAGACGTTGTATGGCCACCTTTTTTTTTTTTTTAAGGAGATTAATCGAAACAATAAAATTGGCCAACTAATCGATTATGAAAATAATCGTTAGTTGCAGCCCTACACGACACCATCTGCCTTGAATTTGCATGTTCTCCAGTTTCCTCCCACATTCTAAAGACATGCTGGTAGGTAGGGGTGCAACGGATCAAAAAACTCACGGATCGGATCAATCCTCGGATCAGGAGTCACGGATCGGATGATTTTCGGATCAACACAAAAACGGAGCTCATGTGCCTAAATACAGTATTTGGAAATCTGACGGACTGTTTAATGTTAATTTTTAAAAGCCGCAGCAAACCTCCTAACCTCACATGGTTGCTAATGTGACAGAACACCTCTGATATTCACTTTTAATTTAACATTTAAACAGTCCGTCGGATTTACAAATACTGTATTTAAGCACATGAGCTCCGTTTTGTGTTGAAATTACTGCATCCCGCAATCCACCATTGCCCCCAACCCCCCACTCATCACGTAATGTCCACCATTGCCCTCCACTCATCATCACCATCACTGTTCCAGTGCAACATTGCCCCCGCATAGTAATAGCCAGTAGTTTAACAATGCCCCCACATATTAGTAATAATAGCCATTAGCCAATAGTTTAACTCACTAAACTGCACCGAACTGACTGTACCGCTTTGAGCGCTCTCTCGTAGAATACAAGATCCACGAGCAGAGGGGTGATTACGTCAGCGCTCACCGCCTCCGCCGGGTGTACCAAGATGGTCGACCGCTCCGGAGCTAGGCCAAAGCCGCTGCCTTTCCTAAGGCCACGGCGGCGTTTCGTTCCGCGGATCGCAATCTGCGCCGATCCGTACAGGCCGACCCGGATCGCTGATCGGTCACGATCAGTTGCACCCCTACTGGTAGGATAATTGGATCTTGTCCAAAATGGCCCTAGTGTATGTATGAATATGAGTTAGGGACCTTAGGTTGTAAGCTCCTTAGGGTAGGGACTGATGTGAATGTACAATGTATATGTAAAGCACTGCGTAAAATTTGCGGCGCTATACAAGTACCTGAAATAAATAAATCAGCCGACGCTGACCACTGAGTACTAGGTGAGAGTCTCTCCCAAAAGACAGACTCCCCAAGGAAAGACGGGAAGGAACATAATGGCAGCACATCTGCCTCCTATACTTCAGGGTAGTCCAACACCCATAATAAGTGCAAGGCGACACGTAAACAGCAAGTAAATATGCAAAAAAATATAAAAAGTGTCAGTGCAAGTGCATTGGCTAGGCCAGGGGTCTCCAAACTGCGGCCCGAGGGCCCTTTGGTATCCTTTTATCAGGCCCCTGGGGCACCATTCCTCCAACTGATATGAGGCTCTTTTCTTCCTACTGACACCAATAGGGCACCATTTCTTCCACCGATACCAATGATGGGATGCTATTCCTCCTACTAATAGGGACAAGTACTCCTACTTACTCCTATTGACCACCAGCCCTAAGGCCATATTTATTCTCACTCATGCTGGGCGTATGACATTTTCTGCCCATGCTGGCCACGATCCGGCCCTCCTCAAGTCTGAAGAACAATAAAATGTACTGCTACATGTCCAAGCCCTTTATTGGGGCGACAGGATTTTTGAAAATAAAAATTCTACCCCGTTAAGTAGGCTGTAGTGTGCCTCATTATTTCTAATGGTGGCACTGCCTGTACCCCACTATTGGAAGCCCCATTCTTACACCACTGCTTTTCTGCCAAGCTGTGTAAGGATAGGAGTGTCAGTAGCCGCCCGGTTTCTCTCTGGCAAGCACTGGAGTTTGGGGTGACAATTGGACTCTATGCTTAGAAAGTTTTGAGAGAATATGCTCAGGTCTTCCAGTCAATGGACCGATTGTCAGAAAGAGGCCGTTCTTCCATGTCTCCTGTACTGGGAAACGTGGTCTGTACCAGGAACAGCGGGGAGTCTTAAGCAGGTCTGGGGACCAAAAAAAAAAAGGTACATTCCAGGGGAGCAGAGGACAGAGACACAGGGGACAATGACTGCCTTTCTCCCCATTACTAACAGACTGACACACTACTGTCTGCTTCCATCACTGAAGACTGACTCAGTCCTGTCCTCTCCCCATCAGTGACCGACACACTACTGTCTGCTTCCATCACTGAAGACTGACTCAGTCCTGTCCCCTCCCCATCAGTGACCGACACACTGCTGTCTGCTTCCATCACTGAAGACTGACTCAGTCCTGTCCCCTCCCCATCAGTGACCGACACACTACTGTCTGCTTCCATCACTGAAGACTGACTCAGTCCTGTCCCCTCCCCATCAGTGACCGACACACTGCTGTCTGCTTCCATCACTGAAGACTGACTCAGTCCTGTCCTCTCCCCATCAGTGACCGACACACTGCTGTCTGCTTCCATCACTAAAATACAAATTGCGGTCTGCTTCAATCAGTGCCTGTCTACATCAAAACTAAGATCAGTAACATGTCTTTAAAAATGCCCCTCATCTCCTGTGCTGGGGGATGCCAAAGACACGGCTTCCTCGTTTCTTTTTAGCGGTCTCTTGTTAGCTGGCCGAGTGCTAAGGAGACACCCAAGCATGTGCATTCCCGTTTGGGAACTGTGACAATTGTGTGCATAGGACACAACCACAGCACCTAGCAAGGTATGCCCCCCTTCTCCCTCCACCTCCCTGTAGTTTGACTGACACCAGCAGGAGCCTATCACTCTGCTGCCCTAAAGCTCCAATCACACCTGAACATAGCAATATGTTGGGGCTTTTTTTAAAGCATTTTTACTGCTTTTTACAATTGTTTTTAAAGCATTTTAAAAGCGTATTAAAAGTGTTTTACAGCTTGAGGCGTTTTTGTTGAACCAATAGAAAGCACTAGTTGGAGGAGAGGGAGAAGCAATTAGGGGTTTGATGTTTGACCAGAAAATGAGCAACAAAACGCTCATTAAACGCTTAAGTCAGGCGTTTCATTTGAAGTCTATGGGGCCAAAAAACGCTTGTAATCTGCAAAAAAGAAGCTCATGTACTTTAACCGATTGAGGACCGCCGCACGACAATAAATGTTGACAAAATGGCACGGCTGGGCACAAGGGCGTACATGTTCAAGGTCCCAGCCGTGGGTCATGAGCACGCCGCCGGTGTCCCGTGATCGGGTCACAGAGAGGAAGAACGGGGAGAGGCAAGTGTAAACAAACCTCTCCCCTGGACCCGGCCAGGTTTTGCGATTCGCCTCTGCGTCGTTTTCACAGACAATTGCGCGGTCGTGCGACGTGGCTCCCAAGCAAAATTGGCGTCCTTTTTTTCCCACAAATAGAGCTTTCTTTTGGTGGTATTTGATCACCTCTGCGGTTTTTATTGTTTGCGCTATAAACAAAAATATAGCGACAATTTTGAAAAAAAATCAATATTTTTTACTTTTTGCTACAATATCTCCCAAAAATATATAAAATAATATTTTTTTTCCTCAGTTTAAGCCGATACGTATTCTTCTACCTATTTTTGGTTAAAAAAAAAAAAAAAAATCGCAATAAGCGTTAATCGGTTGGTTTGGGCAAAATTTATAGCGTTTACAAAATAGGGGATAGTTTTATTGCATTTTTATTAATTTTTTTTTTTTTACTTCTAATGGCGGTGATCAGATTTTTTTTTGTGACTGCGACATTATGGCGGACACTTCAGACAATTTTGACACATTTTTGGGACCATTGTCATTTTCACAGCAAAAAATGCATTTAAAATGCATTGTTTATTGTGAAAATGATATTTGCAGTTTGGGAGTTAACCACAAGGGGGAGCTGAAGGGGTTATGTGTGACCTAATGTGTGTTTACAACTGTAGGGGGGTGTGGCTGTAGGTGTGACATCGATTGTGTATCCCTATAAGGGATAACACAATCGATGATGCTGCCACAGTGAAGAACGGGGAAGCCCGGGACCCATGGCTGGGCACTAGCACAGGACGTACATGTACGTGCCTGTGCCCAGCCGTGCCATTCTGCCGGCGTATATGTGCAGGAGGCGGTCCTAAAGTGGTTAAGCGACAGGCATTTTACTTCAGGTGACAGTATGCTCAGATGTGAACAAGGCATAAATGTTTGAGAACAAGGAAGTTTGACAAGTAAGCACAGGTACAGGTACGAAGAAGATTTTTTCTTTACCCTAATGCAGCGAATGTGGTTGTAAGCCTTTTTTTTGCACCCTGCAAGGTAATATGTCATAATGTGCTAGTATGCAAAGCTGTTCTTTCAGAGCACATGTGCCAGTGGTCTTAATAGCTGCATGTACAGTAAATATCTCCTTAACTGTGCACATTTAGGAGACATTTACACTACCTATAGGTAAGCCTTACTATAAGCTTACCTATAGATAAAAGTTAACTTCCACCTTAGGCCTTCAGCATTTCTTTAAAAGCCAAGTTCATCTTTACAGAAAAATCTGTAAGGTGAACTCACACTGGACCTCCTCCTCACCACCTCCCCCGTCCTGTTGATCTGGAGCCCGGCGATCACCTGCTAGGAGACCTCATATAGCTGCCTCAACGGTACGGGGCTTAGAAAACCCCTCGGCTTAGTCTCCTAAACGTACCTCGTCAGGAAGTAGGTATAGGAGCTTTCTAATTCGTGCCATCACATGGGCGGTGCCAACCAATCAGAACCTGCGTAGCCCGTTCAGTCACCGCAGACGAAGAGGAGAGAAAGCCGCAGGATTTCAAATCCCTGGACTGGTAAAGTGGCGATACGATCTGTCAGAGCGGGTGATCGCTGGACTCCAGGTTGGCGGGACCAGGTGCAATGGGAAGGGGGTCCAATGCAAGTTCAACAAGCAACAAAATGGCATAACGATTATGAAAATAGCGGTCAATTATTTTCATAATTAGTTGGTCAGCTGATTAGTTGGCCTGTATACAGAATGCATTATTTGTTTACATATCGGGAAATACAGTGCAGCACACATACAGACAGGGTATCACCGGGGTATGTAAACTTTTGATCAGGGTCATTTGGGTAGTTTCTGTTGTCATTATGTTTTAAAAAGAGTAAAAGCAGTTGTTTGATAATAAATGGCTTCAGCAGAACACTTTCCATGTGTGAAAAATGTTTGTTTCATCATTCATATTCTATGAAAAATGGCCAAGAAAACAAATTCTGCCAGGGTATGTAAACTTATGAGCACGTGTGCGTGCACATGTGTGTTAAATATATATTACTTTCACCGTGTCACGGTTCAGAAAAGAACCCCTAAGGCCCCTATCACACTGAAAGTGCTGGCAGTTAGCGGTAAAGCGTCGCTCGTTTTAGTGGTGTTTTTGGGATAAAAGGAAAATCCCATACTTGAAATCACATATCAATACTGTAAGGCTCCATACACACTAGCATTTTTCACAAGCTCAAAAAGCTAAAAAAAAGCTAGAACAAATGTATGAACACACGACCGTTTTTTGAGATGTAAAAAATAAAAATTTTAATGGTCTAGAAAAAACAATGTTTTTTTCAACCCGATCGTTAAACCGGCCTTGCCAACACACGATCGTGAAAAAAATGCTCTAGTAAAGCGCGGTGACGTACAACACGTACGACGGCACTATAAAGGGGAAGTTCCATTCGGATGGCACCACCCTTGGGGCTGCTTTTGCTGATTTTGTTTTTGTAAAACACGATTCGTGCTTTTCATTCTGTTACAGTGTGATGAATGTGCGATCTCCATTATGAACCTAGTTTTACCAGACCGAGTGCTCCCGTCTCATAACTTGCTTCTGGGCATGCACGTTTTTTTCACGCCGTTAAAGCCCACACACGACCATTTTTACAACGTTAAAAACGACGTGAGAAATTAGAGCATGATCTAAATTTTTAATGCCCGTTTTTTACATCGTGAAAAATGCTCTGGAGCCCACACACGATCGTTTTTTAATGACATTTAAAAAAAATATATTTTTTACAACCCGAAAAACGGTCGTGTGTACGTGGCATGAATCTCAAAAAATGCCAATAGCCTTAGTGTGCATAGACACACAGGATAACACTATTTAGCCTCTAGGAGCAGAAACAAAAATGCTAACAGGATTCTAGGAGTCTAAAGGGAATGGGACACAGACTAGCCATAAACCATACAAAACCTCGGCATTTAACTGCCTTGAAAAAGTCTTAAAATAATGACTAAGTCAAAATATTCACAGCCATAAATGAATAACCCAAGGTGGATACAAAAACTTCAAATTAGTAACTTTCTTTTCCAATTGGTGAACCTATGCAACATTAGTTCAACCCTGGGAATGCATTTGCTTTCATTAAGGTATTGCAGGGTACAGAGCACATCGCTAAGGTAATGTTTAATCTTCAGTCTGAAGGAAAAGAGCACAGCCTGAAACTGCTTCATACACAACTTAAAACAACAAATACAACCGTTAAATGATGTGCTTAAAGGGTCCCTAAAAAATTTTTTTTTATCCTTTTTAAACAACATGTTATACTTACCTCCACTGTGCAGTTCGTTTTGCACAGAGTGCCCCCGATCCATGTCTTCTGGGGTCCCTCGGCGGCTGTCTCTGTCCTCCCCGCAATTAGTCACCACAGTCATGTGAGAGCTCGCATGGTGGTCACTAATTGCAGGCGCGCTCCTGTGATACAGCAAGCAGCCATAGCCGCTCACTGTATCACTCGGCCCGCCGCATCACTGGATGTGATTGACAGCAGCACCAGCCAATGGCTGCGCTGCTCTCAATTCATCCGCTCTAGCCAATCAGCGGCCAGGCTGAGCGGCGAAGAGGATATCGGGACCGCGCGGGACTTTTGAGGGGACAAGTGAGTATAACGGGGCTGGGGGGGGGGGGCGGCAGCAACAGATGTTTTTTCATCTTAATGCATAGATTGCATTAAGGTGAAAAATTATTTTCCTTTACAACTCCTTTAACCTGTTGAGATCCGCGCTATAGGCGAATGACGGCTTTAGCGCGGATCTAAATTGCCAACAAGCCGTCAATTGACGGCCTGTCATTAGCACGTTCCCCGCGCACGGTCCAGAGCGTGCCGCAAGGAAAATTCTGTGTTGGCCGTGTCCCTTGGACACAGCCAATCGCAGATCGGCGTGAAAGGCCAATCAGAGTGGCCGTTTGCGATGCGATCTGTGTGGCGAATGACAGATGATCTCATATGTAAACATATGAGATCATCTCTCATTGCCGTTTTACAGAGAGACAGCGTCCTGTCTCTGGAGAGGAGACCGATCTGTGTTCCTTGTACATAGGGACACATCGGTCACCTCCCCCAGTCACCCCCCCTGCCCCCACAGTTAGAACACCATGTAGGGAATACATTTAACCCCTTCCTCACCCCCCTAGTGTTAACCCCTTCAATGCCAGTCACATTTATACAGTAATTAGTGCATATTTATAGCACTGATCGCAGTATAAATGTAAATGGCACCAAAAATGGGTCAAAACGTCGCAGTCCCAATAAAAAATCGCAGATCGCCGCCATTTCTAGTAAAAAAAAAAAAAAAAGAATAATTCTGTCCCCTATTTTGTAGGCGCTATAACTTCTGCACAAACCAGTCGCTTATTGCGATTTTTTATTTTTTTACCAAAAATATGTAGAAGAATACGTATCGCCCTAAGCTGAGTGAAAAAAAATGAGGTTTTTTTTTAATTGGGATATTATAGCAACAAGTAAAAAATATTTTATTTTTTTTCAAAATTGTCGCCCTTTTTTGTTTATAGCGCATAAAAATAAAAACCGCACAGGCGATCAAATACCAACAAAAGAAAGCTCTACTTGTGGGGGGAAAAAAAGGACGTCAATTTTGTTTGGGAGCCAAGTCGCACGACCGCGCAATTGTCAGTTAAAGCGACACAGTGCCGGAAGCTGAAATTTCACCTGGGCAGGAGGGGGGTATATGTGCCCAGTGAGCAAGTGGTTAAACAAACCTCACTAATTTAAAAAGTCAAAATCAGAAAAATGTAGCCAAGATGAACTGTGCACAGCTACAGCACTGCAAACCTGCACACGGAATTGCATGGTTGGTTGCAGGAGCTTGTTCCAAGCATTTAGCAACCAGCCAATGATCAGCTAAAACAAGATTTTTGATTTTACCTGTAAGAAAACTTTTCTTGCAGGTCATTACGGGACTGAGGACGAGCATTCTGGTACATTGGTTATACTGCCACCTTCAGGAGAATTGGATATGGGTAAGCAAAGCTGCAGGGACAGTAGTGTGTCACCTCTCCTGCTCCCAGCATGCCTCGGTTTAGCAGCAAACAATGACAGGAGTTCATCACAGGAACAGTAGGGACGTGTGTCCTTTGATGGATTTTAGAGGTAAAACAAAAATCCTGTTTTCTTAGTCATACATTATGGGACACAGGAGGAGTATTCTTGTACATTGGGATGCCCAAACACAGTTTAACTCCATGGAAAGTAACACAAAGGCTAGGAGGCCCACAAAACCAACAGGTTAAGGCTACATTTACACAAGTAGCCGTCACTGCGGTGCCTCTGAAATGTCATCTGCGGATAGATCAGCTGACTTAATAAACACGCTTACCTGTGCCACGGTCCAGCGATGCGGCCGCCCGAAGCCTTGGTTCTCTCCCCCACCTCTCCACAGCGCTGGCATTTCAAGTGTGGGCACCAGGCTGCGACAGCTTGCACACCTCCCCATTCATTGGGAAAGTCTTCTGGGACATGTGTGACGTGTCCCAGAAGATTGCAAGGTGGGAGGGGGAGAGGAGAAATTGTGAGCGGAAGTGGGAGCTGGGTGACATGACATGCCAAGTGTGGCATATTTATGGGGGAGAGTGCTGGGAGTGCTTAAAGCGCAACTCTCCCTTTTGGGTGGAGCTCCGCTATAATGAGCTTTAAGAGGTCAGAACACAGCCACCAGAAAAAGCTTACTGTATATATGCAGCGTTTACTCATCATAACTTCTGACAAGTTCTCAGACAAAAAAGATAAAACCAGCCTGAAATTTGTATCGGGGTGGGTGCTATAAATAGATTAGCAGAGAGCTTGCCGTGTCACAGCACAGCTCTGCACATTGTGTGTCTTTCCTCCAATCAGCTGTTACACAGTGTAGTCCCAGACTTCCCTCCCACTGCTGAATGAGAAAGTAAAAATTCTAACATAATGTTAGAATTCTAAAGAATATAGCAAGCTGAAGACAGCAGATATACAAGAAAAACGTATGAAGGGAGATTTGTTTCACCTCTGTATCTGAGGCTGTTCATGCCACTGGGTATAGGAGAGGGTTTACATCCAATTTAACCCCTTCCGGACCTCCCATGTATATACGTCACTACTTTGGCGTTAAATACCAGGGTATGTATAAGTGGTAATGAAGCTACAAGTGATCCAGAGAAGTGTGCTTTGACATGAAAAGGGGGAAAACTTGCCTTCAAAGTCATAATTTGAATAAAGCAATAGTGGAACAAGTAGCAGGCTGTTCCCTTCAAGGACCTTCAGAACGAGAGTCAGACTGTTGAAAGGGAGCTGTAGCTGTGAGACAAACTGACAGCATGTAGCACAACAAGACAATTGAGGGACACTTCCTTAGGATGTGTAGGAACAAGACAGAGAGGTGGAAGATTAATGTCCTGTTTATGATGACAGCAAAACACCCACCTTGGACAAGCAAGGACAGGGGCACCAATTCGGAACCTTACTTGGGAACAAGCGATAATGATGCAAATGGTAACCTTGTGAGTAAGGTATAGACAAAATAATATCTTAATAGGTTCAAAGCACAATACTTGAAAAGCCGTCAGAAGGATTAGACCCAACGACTCACTCAAGGGGAAATGTAAAAATCACTATTGTGTAATTAGTGGTGGTGGGGCTGCCGCTGGCTTAACATTGTTGATATTTACATGTCTCCCCTGAGCAGAAGCGGCAGCCATGATGATGTACTAAAGTAAAAGTGAGCACAAATGTAACATGCAAACAACATTTTACACAGGATCATGCTACCAGCTCAATCTTCTGTACAAACAATATGCCTGACTGCATAGCCTGAACATTTACTATTAGTACCTTTTATTGATCAGTATTTTATAATGTCACAAAGGTTTTATTTTACATGACCTCACTGTGCTGTCTTCAGTGACCACAATGGGTTAAACATGGGTCATAGAAGGCTTTTGACTTGGTAGAGTGGAATTCCCTGTTCCATATTCTGAAAAACCTTTGGTCTTGGGACGGTTTTTAATCTCATGGGTGAGATTATTGTATACAGAACCAGTAATTAGATTGTGAGTTAATGGAATTATTTCAGAGTCCTTTCCTATTTCCAGTGGGACTAGACAGAGGTGCCCGCTGTCTCCCCTTCTGTTCGCCCCAGCCATAGAAGCCCAGGTGGCCAGACTGAGAACTAGTGCTAGCTTATCTGGTCTTCGGGAGGAGCGGGTCTCTCTATATGATGATGACATGCTCCTGTGTCTAAAGCAGTGGTTCTCAACCTGGCGTCGGGACCCCCTTGGGGGTCAAATGATGATTTGCCAGGGGTCACCAAAGCCTAGGCTGTTCCTGAAGCCCCGCATCTTTCTCCCAGCCTTTTTCTGGCCACCCAGCAGGGCTCCTCCTGGAGCTCGCGGCCGCCCACTCAGCCTCTTTGTAGCCGCCCATTCAGCTCACGGCATGGCTGGGGAGCAGAGATTAGAAGTCAGCTGACTGAGGAATGTGAAGTGGGAGGAGCTGAAGGAGACCCTATCTTCTGATTTCTGCATAGGTGTCACTGCTATGAGACCCCCACAAAGTCGGAGACAGTGAGTGACTCTACCTGTGATTATAGTTGGCAATAAAAGTCCCCACTACAGTTCTCAGATCAGCAGATGACCTTGATCAAGAGCACCTAAGTTGGCTGAACAGAATTCCCCCCAGCATTACCACTCATCCTACTCATTCCATTCCCCCACCACCACTAAGGAGTAAGAGAAGGAATTAAAATAGAATGCATGGAAGCTAGAGAGATAAAAGGGAAAGAAAGGAGAACAAAGTGGTACATCCTAAAATGTACCATAAGGGGTTTTATTATTGTACGAGTGGAAGGGACTCGGGAAACGCTAAATGTCCGTGGGTTAAGGGCGCAAATTATTTGTCTTGCCTTGGGTGCTGACAACCCATGCTGCAAAAATAATTTTACTGTTAGGGGTCCCCACAACTTGGGAAATGTTATCAAGGGGTCACGACACTAGAAAGGTTGAGAACCACTGATCTAAAGGATCCGCGCCCTCGCTCTCGGGCTGATCCAAGAGTTGAGACTATTCTGGTTTCCAAATCAACTGGCCTAAATCATACCCATTTCCCATTAATGATGCAGATGCGGTCCCCTCAGATTGCCCCATTCTTCTTTCCAAATTCTTAAAATACTTGGGGGGGGGGTGGTACAGCTCCCCATTTCCAGGTACCTGGATCTTAATTTGATGCCGATTATAGGGACTTTTCAGGAGAGGGTACAGAAATGTCAGAATCTGCTTCTTACTGCGATGGGACAAACAAATCATTTTAAGATGATTTTTCTTCCTACATTTCTGTATGTTCTCTCAAATTCTCCTGTTTTCAAGTCACTTAAAACTTTTAAGAGCAGAGACTATTGTCATGGAATTTTTGTGGGAGTCCCATGCTCCCAGAGTCTCTCTGGCTGTACTTAAGTTACCCGTCGTGATGGGGGGAGTGGCCCTTCCTGATCTGAGATTTTTTTTGCATCTCAAGTGGCTTTTCTACACTGGTGATACTTTTCCCCTAATGCCACTACTTTACTGGAAGCAGTAGTAGCTACTTCTCAGGAAACGATTAAACATGGTATACAGGAAGGGGTCCTGGGTAAGAAGGTGGGTTCAGTTCTGGCACTCCCAGGTAGGGTTTTCATCAATATGCCCAGAGGATGGTTGATGAGCGTTTATGACTGTCCCCCAATAATTCTTTGTGGTGCAATCAATTCAAGAGTTCTCTAAATTGGAGGATGGTTGATGAGCCTTTATATGGAGGATGGATATGCACAGGCTAGGTATGGTGTCAAATATTTGCATCATCTATATCAGGATGGTAGGTTGTCCTCCTTCACTCAACTGGGGAGCAGTTCGACATTCCCAGGACTTAAAACATTTAGATATGGTCAGCAGCATTATGCAGCGGTGGCACAGTTTTGTGGGGGGTTAGGGTCCAAAATTGAACTCTTGAACCTAATACAACTAAAAGCATTTCCAGATACTATATGCAAGTGGGGCCTGGGTTGACTGCCAGGACCAGGGCTCGCTGAGAGGTCGTTGTACAGGAGTTGTCTGAGGAGCTGTGGCAGGAAGTTCTGGATACATATATCTCGTCTCTGGTTATATCCTCCTTGGATAGAATTATCCAGCTTAGATACCTTCACCAGATGTACTACATACTGGCCAGACTGTTTTGAATGCAAAATGCAAGAGAGATTCTGCGGCGTGTCACAAGTGTGAGGGGGTAGAGGGATTTTTCAATATGGGCGTTTCTCTGGCCGACGCCGATATTTAGAAATCGGGGCGACCGACATATGATGCTGATTTTTGCCTCCGATACTTTAGGCCGATTTTTTGGCAGGGGGCACCGGCAGGCGACACCGGACGGCACCGGCAGGCGACACCGGACGGCACCAATTGGCACTGACAAGTGGCACTGGTGAGCATTGGCAGGCGGCACTGGCAGATTTCACAGCCAATCGTGTAACTGTGTAAAACTGAATGCTCTCTGAAGCTCCACGGTGTGTAAAAATGTATGGAGAGGAGCCAACAAATTCAGCGTGATGTCGGAGGTGGGCGGGACCCAGCAGCTATCCAGCCAATGATTGAGCTGTTTAAGAAAGGGGCAGGCCACATACACGTAGCGGCCCACCCATATCCCATCCCATTGGCTGTTGGATAGCTGGGTCCAGTCAACCCCCGACATCAACCTCAATTTTGACAGCTTCTCTCTATACAATTTAACATACCGTGGCGCTGCATGTGCTTCTATATATCAGAAGACATATGAGACCAGAAGGGCTGCCAAGAAGTTTAGGAAGGTATGGTTTAGGTTGGCTGACTCCCTTCTGGGATAGGGAAGGGACGTGTCAAATCTCTCTATCCGAAGGAATTGTTGGGATTTGAATTGTTTGTGGTTTTGGGTTCAATAAAAAGAAAAAAAGAGCATTAAAATATTATGCGGGGTATGATTGAGATTCAGGACTATGTATCCATAGATTGATGGCGCTGGCATCCTTGACTGAATCACTGTAAAATGTATTGTCCACGATATGCATTACTTACCCGGTGTTCTGCATGTACAATTTTAGTTGTGCCAAATAAAAACTTTTTTGAAAAAAACAAACATGGGGTCATAACAGGGTACAGGACCATAAAGAAAATCCACAATGGATAAAAGGCCCCAATCTGTCTGGAACTGAGGCACATAAAGGCAGTGCAGGCTGAGGCTCATCAGGTTTCTATTAAAAGGATGACAGAGAGAGTGACTGCAGCATAGCTTCCCCTATTCTGCTTCCTAGGCAAACCATAAAGTCAACCATGAGACTCATGGTTAGGAATTAGGGTTGTCCCGAAACCACTTTTTTAGGACCGAGTACAAGTACCGATACTTTTTTTTTCCATGTACTCGCCGATACCGAATACCGATACTTTTTTTAACGTGTCCCCAAATGCAGCCATGTTCTGTCCCCCACATATTGCAGCCATGTCCTGTCCCCCACATATTGCAGCCATGTCCTGTCCCCCACATATTGCAGCCATGTCCTGTCCCCCACATACTGCAGCCATGTCCTGTCCCCCACATATTGCAGCCATGTCCTGTCCCCCACATATTGCAGCCATGTCCTGTCCCCCATACCTTTAGTAGATGATGCCGCATACCGCCGTGTATTGTAATCGCCGCATTACAGGCACCTGTTTGAATTCTCAATGCCCGCCGCGTATAGACACTCCCCTTCTCGGGATTGGACGGATCCGTCCAATCCCGAGCAAGGGGGAGTGTCTATACACACGGCTCAGTGCATAGACACTGCCCCTTGCTCGGGATTGGACAGATCCGTCCAATCCTGAGAAGGGGAGTGTCTATACACGGCGGGCATTAAGAATTCAAACAGGTGCATATAATGCAGCGATTACAATACACGGCGGTATGCGGCGGCGGCGGCGGGAAGTATTCTATTTAGGCATCAGGGGTATTTGCGCAAGTACAAGTACTCCCGCAAATACTCGGCATCGCTCCCGATACCGATACTAGTATCGGTATTGGGACAACCCTATTAGGAGTCAACATCCACCACAAATGAATGAAGGTGAGAAGTTTCTGTCCAGGACCACAAAAAGAGGGATCTACAATCCTGAGATGGAATTTTGTTAGCTGCCATAATTGGTCTTATTTTATTTTTTTCTTTATTGTAATCACCATACTATTGGAAGGCATTCTGTATGGCCAGCTTTGCTCCAGCTCTACATTAGTGAGCCCCATGTTCAGAGAGCTCAGGTCTACATTAAACTGCTTTATTGCAGACTGAGGGCAGCATTAGTCCCTTACATATGGTCTTAAAGCAGAGGTCCACACAAAAAGTGAACCTCTGCTTTTCAGAACTCTCCCCCCTCCGGTGTCACATTTGGCACCTTTCAGGGGGGAGGGGGTGCAGATACCTGTATAATACAGGTATTAAACCCCACTTCCGGGAACCACGTCCTCGTCCCCCCCCCCTCCTGTCTTCTGGGTAACACATTGAAATCGAAGGAAAAGGTAAGTGAACCAAACAATGCACTAAGCTTAAAGGAACCCATTTAGAAAAAAAAAAAAACCTTCAACTGCTCTTTCTTGCTTCCCCCCTTACTAAAACCTACCAGCCAAAGAAGAAGAGGAGACAACACGGACCAATTAGGGCACGGCTCGCGCATGTGCAGTAGGGAACCAGGCAGTGAAGCCGCATAGCTTCACTTCCTGCTTTCCTCACCAAGAGACAAGCGATTGCTCGGCCTTGGCTGCTGGCATTTCCGGCACGCTGGACAGGTAAGTGTTCATTTATTAAAAGTCAGCAGCTGTAGTATTTGTAGCTGCTGGCTTTAAAAAAATAAAAATAATTCGGGTGGACCTACACTTTAGGGAAGACAAAGGAAAGCATCACTTACTACAAAACACATTTTTACATTTCCTGAATGCACTTGCAGCCATGATGAATGGATCACCAGACAGTGGCAAAAAGGCGCAAAGGTTACTAAACTAGCACTTAACTAGCACAGCTTCATGCAAAGCTCAAGGTTAATATTTATAATGTGGCCCTTTTTTGTTTTATGTGCAATTAAAAACTTAAATTAAAGGGGTTGCAAAGGTTAGTTTTTTATTTTCTTTGTCTGAATTTCTTACTTCCTGTTCCTCCTCAGTAAGCTTTCCACCATCATCCGAGTGGTGGAAAGTCAATCAGAACAGCTTACTGAACAGCTTACTGACAAGGAACAGGAAGTGAGAAAATCTGACAAAGAAAACAAAGAAAATTGAAGGAAAAGGTAAGTGAACCAACAATGCACTAGCATAAAGGAACCTATTTAGAAAATAAAAAAACCTTTACAACCCCTTTAACCTTCAACTGCTCTTTCTTGCTCCCCCCCTTACTAAAACCTACCAGCCAAAGAAGAAGAGGGGTGGACCAGCTGGCGGGGATCCCAGAAGAGGAGGTAAGGTGCGTCTCTGTGCAATACAAGTGCACAGAGTAAATAGGTGTAAACCTCTTCCTTTTGGTTAAAAAAAAATAAAAGACTTTGGAATCACATTAAGCAAATCTTATTTAGCAAAGGTGTACAAGGCTTTTCTTTACTAGAATATTCAAATGGTTATATATATAACATGAATAAAAATGTATATAGTTATAAAATAGGCGTTATTTGAAAATAATTTTTTCACAAAAAAAATTAAAAATTAAGGATTTTATTTTTTAACATTTCTAGGAGTCAGGGGATACTTGGCTGCAAAGCTTAAAAAAACACCATGAGCAAAACATCTCCTACACATAGAAAACCTTTGTTGTACAAATAGAGAGAGAATAGGTTTCACAGTAATCAGACCAGTCAACATCCAAGCAGACTAACATTGCTGCTTTTCAACCTGCTTAAAAAAACGCTGCAATTTGATCCTCGATTTTTTACATGTAAACAATATGGTCAAGGGAAGTACAGAAGAGCAGAAAGACAGCAGTGAATATAGCTGGATTGCCGGAAACACGGGTCTAACACGGGCCAAGCACGAAGCTTGAGAAAACCTTCAACCATTCTTGGTCTCTATTTGTAAAATGTTCAATCCTTGAAATGAAGTCATTGACTTAGATTGGTTCCTGTATTGCATACAGAGCAGACCTGTCCACAAAAGGGATCACTCAGGCAGCATGCAAGCAAGACAAAGTAGGTGCTATAGCAACAGTGTTCATGCATCACCCACCATCACCCACTGCTGCCACCTGAAGAGACAATAGAGGGGGGAGAGATGGAGAAGAGAGGGATTTATGTATTTCAAGGACTGCCCGTTACACAAACCTTTCATGAGCTGAAAAGAAATATAAGGTTACAATTAGAAATGGAAAATTGTATTAACAGAAGTAATAGGGATGGAAAGAAGGAACAAAGTGCACCAATACAGAGAATAGTTTAAGAACGGTAAGGAACAAGTATTGGTAAGGAACAGGTGACACGCGGCTCCGGACAATATGGTGGGAAGCATGCAATTTCACAGGACTTCAGCTATGTCATGTGACCGGTGATTGTCATATTGTACATACTGCAGGGTTGAGCGCTCTACAATGGTGACAAGCAAGATGAAAAGATGGCAAATATGGCATGGTATGGTCAGCTTTATTCTAGGCAGTAACTATCTATGGCAGGGCTCAACAAAATCTGGGCGCCAGGTCACAATTGCGACTAGAATTAGGGACCTGGCGCCTGGGGAAGGAAGCATAGGCCTGCAGAAGGCCGCAAAGCCGCGGCCTCAATTACCGGTCTGCGCGGCGGCACACGGACACAAGATAACCCATCCTGTGTCTCTGTGCGCCCCCACCTACCCCGCTGTGGGATTGTGTCGGGCCGCGCCGGCCGGTAATTGAGGCCGCAGCTTTGCGGCCTTCTGCAGGCCTATGCTTCCTTCTGTGCTCTGGTGCCATCTTGTGGTGGCCATTGGCATGACAAGACTAATGAAGCTTCCCCTGTGATTTCACTGCCATCTCCTTCCCTCTAATTAGAATCCCCAAACATTATATATATTTTTTATTGGCAGTC
Source organism: Rana kukunoris (assembly GCA_029574335.1). Lineage (NCBI taxonomy): Eukaryota > Metazoa > Chordata > Amphibia > Anura > Ranidae > Rana > Rana kukunoris. Next base: position 50,489,859 of record CM056059.1, on the reverse strand, counting down.
ATTGCAATACTTTGTCACACCGTATTTTTGCACAGCGGTCTTACAAGCGCACTTTTTTGGGAAAAAATACACTTTTTAATTAAAAAATAAAACTGTAAAGTTAGCCCAACTTTTATTTATATTGTGAAATATATTGTTACACCGAGTAAATTGATACCCAACATGTAACGCTTCAAAATTGCGTCCGCTCGTGGAATGGTGACAAACTTTTACCCTTTAAAATCTCCATAGGCGACGTTTAAAAAAATTCTACAAGTTGCATGTTTTGAGTTACAGAGGAGATCTAGGGCTAGCATTATTGCTCTCGCTCCAACGATCGCGGCGATACCTCACATGTGTGGTTTGAACGCCGCTTTCATATGCTGACATTACTCACGTATGCTTTCAATTCTGTGCACAAGCTCGGCGGGACGGGGCGCGTTTCTGGCTCTTAGATTCCAAGCAAATTTGTCAAACCCTGATCTATGGTATAGCTTAGCATTGTAACAATTCTCCCTGGTCTTTAAAATCCCAAATATTAAATTGATGCAACACTTAATCTTAAAAAAGCCACAGTTGTGGGATTTTTTTATTTATTTTTCTTGGCTAACAAGTTTATTGTGGACGGTCGGGTCTTCCCACATTCCAGGTTTAATAATGTGGGTCAGTCATTTCTCAGGCAGATTAGTGTAATGACAGTTATTCCAGCCCTACAATTTTCACTTTGTGGATTTCAGTTCATTACTTTGTGTCCTCTTTTACTGTTGGTTTTACCTTTAATGTCAGTGACTAATTCTAACATCTGAAGACACTACAGCTTTCACTGGTTATGACAAACCTCAGGTACCGTAATTTGTTTTTGCGAATGATAAACTGTGGTTGTTTGGCTGGATATTTGGCAACAGGCTTTGTGTACCTATGGTCAAATTGGAATGGTCAGCTTTACTGCTGGCTTTTCATAAACCTGTTGCTTGACTCTGGCCCCTAAATTTTATAAAGATGTTTAAGGAATCTGGAAATAATCCCCAAATTCATTACTGCATCAAAACCCAGCAAAAAAAATCATTTTTAAAGAACTAGGTAGAAGGAAAAACCTTTGTCTGGGCAATGATGGAAGGCAACTAAGGGAAGTGGAAACAATGTCAAAATAAATTAATATGATTCTGCTAGTCACATATTTATCTGTAATCACATTACCAGTTTCAGCATGGGTTAACCAATCACCGCAGCCAGGAAGTATGTCAACCTAAAATAATTTAATATCTATTTATGTTTTAATAGATTTCTCCAAAAAAAAAAAAAACACTTTAAAAAGGAGGAAAAGTCCGCCATTAAACAAATGCTCAAAGTATGTCACAGTGAAAGAAAGGAAGAGGGTGCTTAATAAGGGAATGACAGTCATATACCTCCTATAAAAAGGTACTCAATTATAGCCGATGCTGCCGACAACTCCACAACCAAGAAAAGTGAGGAGTGGGTAGGCTCACGATACATGGCAAAATAAACCTTTACCCCTTTTCTACCAACTATAAAATATTTTTCTTGTAGCCCATTGAGGGTCACACAAATTCTGAAAGTCGGATTATACTTCCAACCTCAGGAGCTGGGAAACCGGAAAATAGAAAAGTTGTAAGCCAGGTTCGGTAAACCCATCTCTTACTAAGCCTGCCTCAGTTTTCCTTCAGGCACTACAAGAAAAATATTTTACAGCAAGTACAAAAATGTAACCATCTACCGAGGGATATTGGAATTCAGAAAGTGTCAAAATGTCAAAAAGATGTCCAACTAAGGGGTGGGCAACAGCCACTGACAGATCCTAGAAGGGACCAGGAACCATCTGCAAGACGGGCTTGTAGGAGCAATGCACCAAATGAGACCAAATGAACCAAATGAGATGAAGATCCCAACGGGACAGACAAGTCTACCAACAACCAAGGAAAAGCCACAGAGAACCAACCTGATGCTTAAAGCTCAACTCCAGGAAGGGTAAAAATGTTCATTTAGGTCTAGTGGGGAAAGGCAGTTATACTTACCACATCCACCACTTCCCTAAACTCCAGAGGTAGACTGCTTCTATGTGCTCTCTGCACTGGTCTTGATCACGCTAGAAACGCATCAAAAACGCATATGCATATTTTTTATGGAGAACTTTTTTTTGTGAAAGCAACAACATTTTAAAGCCTGTCCACATGGTAAAACAATCTGTTCTAGCTGCTCAAGACTCTAAGGCCCCTTTCGCATTGAGGCGTTTTTCATGCGGTACAGCGCTAAAAATAGCGCTGCTATACCGCATGAAAAATCATGCCCTGTAGTGTTCAATGTGAAAGCCCGAAGGCTTTCACACTGAAGCGGTGCGCTAGCAGGAACGCTCCAAAAGTCCTGCTAGCCGCATCTTTACCGCGGTATAGGAGCGGTGTGTTCACCGCTCCTATACTGCGCCTTCCCATTGAAATCAATGAGAAACCACGGTAATAGCGCGGTATTAACCCTTTTTCGGCCGCTAGCGGGGGTTAAAACCTTTACCACTAGCGCCCGAATATCGCGGTAAATACGACGGTATAGCGGTGCTACAAATAGCGTGGCTATACCATCACCGCGGCTCCACGCCTCAATGTAAAAGAGGTCTTAAGGTAAAATTTCAGCTATAGGTTGAAGACCAATAACAAATGGAAAGGTATTAACCACTTCCCTACGGCCGCAGGGTGGTTCTAAATCTCCGGGCTGCCGTGTTTTCACGGCAGCCCCTTTCCTCGTTCCCAGCGCGCGCTCCAGAGCGCGCAGCGGGGAACTTGTGTACTGGCCGTGTCCCTTGGACACAGCCAATCACAGATCGCCGCGAACGGCCAATCAGAGTGGCCGTTTGCGATGTGATCTGATGGGCCAATGAGAGATGATCTCATATGTAAACATATGAGATAATTTCTCATTGCCGGCTCTCACAATGACAGCGTCATGTCACTGGAGAGAGCAGACCGATCTGTGTTCCTTATACATAGGGACACAGATCGGTCACCCCCCCAGTCACCCCCCCTCCCCCCACAGTTAGAACACAATGCAGGATACACATTAACCCCTTACTCACCCCCTAGTGTTAACCCCTTCCCTGCCAGTCACATTTATACAGTAATTAGTGCATATTTATAGCACTGATTGCAGTATAAATGTGAATGGTGCCAAAAATGTGTCAAAAGTGTCCGATGTGTCCGCCATGATGTCGCAGTCGCAATAAAAATCGCAGATCGCCGCCATTACTAGTAAAAAAATAAATAAAAAATAATAATTCTGTCCCTTATTTTGTAGGCGCTATAACTTTTGCGCAAACCAGTCGCTTACTGCGTTTTTTTTTTTTTTTTACCAAAAATATGTAGAAGAATACGTATCGCCCTAAACTGAATATTTTTTTTTTAAAATTGGGCTATTTTTTTATAGCAACAAGTAAAAAATATTGTATTTTTTTTCAAAATTGTCGTCGTCTTTTGTTTATAGCGCAAAAAATAAAAACCGCAGAGGTGACCAAATACCACCAAAAGAAAGCTCTATTTGTGGGGAAAAAAGGACGCCAATTTTGTTTGGGAGCCACGTCGCACGACCGTGCAATTGTCAGTTAAAGCGACGCAGTGCCGCAAGCTGAAATATCACCTGGTCAGGAAGGGGGTTTACATGCCCAGTATGGAAGTGGTTAATGAAATGTCAACAGAATATATACCCAATATAAGATGATGCAAAGTTTGGTTATGTAGTTTGCAGAAACAATAAACAGGGGTGGGGGGTCTTGTTGCACTCTTCGATATACATCTATGATCAGTAACCTGTACAAACAGAAAACGGATCAGTAACAGCATTTGTTACGTCAGTCTTCAAAGCTTTTGAAGAATGGAAGAACAGAGGGTCCTTAAAAAACTGACAATCAAAGAGGCAACCAATGCTCTTTGATCTGCTATACATATTCCGCCTACACCACTCACACAATTATTCCATACTGATGACAACATAGCAGCAATAAGCCCAACATGGGGCACATGAGCAGCAACATGAAACGATTGAAGTCTCTCTGTAGTGATTATTCAATCATAGGGAAAAGCCGCAAATAAAGCAAAGTGAACCTGAAAACCCCAATATATCTAGGTTAGTACTTCCATTCCAATAATGTATATTATTTCAAGTGCACACAAACCAGGGCAGCATTAGTTCACTACAGCGAGGCTGCAAAGCACATGGAGCATGTACATCAGGCATAAACGCCAGTATGCTGGATGGGATGGGACAGAGTTGTTTTAGGGTGAACCTCCGCTTTAAGGCACTGAAGAATATGAGTGTACAAAACTTCTTTTAAATTACCAATTTTAAATACTACACTAGGATACTTTCTATATATCTAGCGTTTCGATCAATTGATATAGGAATAACCTCAAATACTGGAGGACTTACTGGAGCTCATTCCAGGGCGGACTTTGCTTGTGAGAGCCACAAAGCATTTGTTGACCCACCTAAAAAGGGGTCAAACACCTCTGGTGAGTGCACACCCACTATAGGAGAACATGCAGTAAAAGATTGAAAAAATTGCTATGGAATTTTTTTTTTGCAGTGTTGGGATTTTATCACACTTGAACAATTTATTCCTTTATTATAGGTTTAGATTCACATATGTTATCATGGATTAAGTTGACTGTAGTCACTCCATGATATTTTTGTATATCAGCGCCACACCTTTATTGTATGTTTACCATGTTAGGAGGGACAATACAGTCAAAGAATGCAGTTCAATTTCATTGTACATTCTCAAAATTAAACCGCGATAGTACCAGAGTGGGCGATTACTGCCACTTAGGTGTCAACCTTACAGCAAATAGGAACTTCTAACCAGATCAAAACCAAATTTTAGCATTTGATAGATCAAGAACATTGGCTGCATAGCAATGCAATAAAACAGTGGTCTCCAAACTGCAGTCCTTTGCCGTTATCCTGCCTTTGGGGCACAATTTATCACACTTATATATGGCGCTATTCCTCCAACCAATACCAACAGTGCAGTATAATTCCTCCTATCCATACCAACAGTGAGGCACTCGTACACATCACTGCTCCTCCCAATGACACCAATGGGGGCGCACCATTCGCCCTACCAATGGTGGCGCACCATTCCCCCTACCAATTATGGGGCACCATTCCCCCTACTAATTATGGGGCACCATTCACCCTACTAATTATGGGGCACCATTTCCCCTTAATTTGTTTTTCTCCCTTGAACCATTGCTTACTACCACTGATGCCTAGATATGTTCTACTTCCACTGGCCACAATGGTCTGAAGGACCACAAGAAATAATGATTAGGCGTTAAGGGTTGCTACAGATAAAGGAGTTTAATCTAAGCTGGCATGGATACCAAGGTGTGCTGTATATCAATGCTTTGCCCATACAGGCATCTCACCAGTAGCATATATTTTCCATTTGTTCCTCCACTAAATTGTTTTTTTGCCACCATGCAACCATGCAGAATCATGAAACCCCCCATGTGAAAATGATGGTGCTCAGTGCTGGCCTCTTAAGCCCCATACACACTGGCCTATTGCTGGATGACTTCTGCCGGTTCAAAAAACAAAAATGAAGAGTGTAACAGGCTTTAGGCCGCCAGGCTGCATTCAAACAACAGCGGTTTGAATCGCAGGCAGATTTGCTGGTGCCAAAGTGTGAATGACAAAAATGCAGGATTGGCATTGGAGATGCCTTTCGAATGACACCTCAAACTGTGGTTGCTGGTCTGCCATGATTGTCATGATAAAACGTGCTGCCATCGCAGGACGCGCGTTGGCCAAAAATAGTTCAGGAGCTACTTTTGGGCGACATGCGTCCCACGATGCAGTTTGCCTTGATTGCAGCACGTTTTATCGTGTGTCAATCTCGGCAGACCCGCACAGCAAATTGAGGTGACATTCAAATGAATGGCATCTCGAATGCAAGTCCTGCATTTTGTCATTCACATCTCGCCGCTGTCAAATAGCGGGCAGATCCGTGGCAGATCTGCCTGCAATTCAAAGCGCTGTAGTGTGAATGCAGCCCCAGCTGTCGCATATCATTCGCACTTATATCAAGGACTAAAAATGCAAGGTGGTAACTTTCTTTGACGCTCCTTCCAGTGGTTAGGCAAAAGGATTATGATCTATGTGGGAAGCGTGGAAACCTGGAGGACACAGTGCTTTATAAACATTGGAAGCAATACTCAAAGCAGAACTTCACCCTAATAGGGAAGTTTTGGTTTATCCCCCACATCTTTTTTTCACTGTGGCAGTCCACTGGAAGTTCTAAACATGGATAAGCTCCTAAAGAGTTAAACTAAAAATTGATACAATTATAAGCCGTTGTCGATATGCGCAGGAGTTTACACTTTTCCTTCCCAGTGCACGATTTGTTATGAAATCCGCCTGTGATATTCTGTTTTGGAAAAAAGAGGGTGAAATAAGTTTTTCCATTGCTACATCACAGCACCATTAAATCTCTCCAGTGTTACTAAGCCTCCTAGCTCCATCTTCCATCAGCCTTTCATAAAAGCTGCATGTATTTCATATTCCCAGGTATTCAGATCTGCTCTCTGTGAAATGAGTTCTGTCAAGCTGTCAAAGCCTGGCTTCATGCATTTAAATCATTTTGTGTTGCTGCTATAAAGCACCTATAAGGTGGCAGCGAAGAATTGCACACCTTGGTATCACACATATCTAACAGCTGACAGGTTACAGAAAGTCTTTACAAGGCATATAAAGATTTAAAAAAACAACATATTCAATTAAAAAATAAAAAACCCGCTAGTGGCAGAACAGTCTTTCAACAGGCAGGCAAGACTGAAATAATGTCCAGACTACCCAAGCTTGAAACCAAGGTCATAGTCTACATCTATTCAAATCCTGTTTTCACACTCTACCCACCACACACACACACACACACACACACACACACCAAAGCCCTGACCCTTTGTGCACCAATTGTAGCACAGCAATGACAAATACTAGAATTTACAATAAAACCAAGCTAGAGAGGACTTGCGTTATTCAAGCACTATGCTGTCATAAGAAAAAAAATAAAGAATTGTTATCAGATGGATGATGGTCACGTGAATTTGTATACACAATACAAAGCATCTGCGCCATCCATTTTACTGCAGTGCGGTACAATCCCTAATCCTTACAAAGTCAAATTATCTACGCTATTCCATATATCAGCCCCAGGGACAGATATCCAGTATCTAAAATTAAGATGTTTTAAAAAGTGAATAAATAGGAGGATATATTGCGTTTTTTCCCCATCGATAGGCAGCCTAGCTATTGTTACCATAGATAAATGCTCTGCAAGGTGCTGAAATTCTATTTATTGCCATTTATCAAAATGTATTTCTACTTCTTAGGCCAGGGGTAGGCAATCTGGGACACTACAGCTGTTGCAGAACTACAAGTCCCATTATGCCTCATGGGAGTAATTGTAACTGCCAGCCTTGCAATGCCTCATGGGAAATGTAGTTCCATCACAGCTGGAGGGCCCCAGGTTGCCTACCCCCATCTTAGACAATGTATGCTCTATATATTAGTGCCGGAAATAGACGGCTCATATGGCCATGCACGTTTATCTGGTAAAGTGGAAGGAAAATCGAAATTTCCAAAGATGGTAACAAGCAAGTTTGTTTCCGACAGAGATCGTGCAAGTCTCTGTCATAGAAGCCTGTCACCCTTTTAGTACATGGAGCCGCTGATTTGCAGATAAATGTGGAGTCTTGGCACAATTTTGTGACTTCCATGCCCAAGCAGCTGAAGAGACGTAACCCAAAAAAAAAAAAAATGAAGAAAACATGGAAGTTCATGCAAGAGATCGTAGCACTGGAGAGAATCACCCGGTCGGTAAGTCTGCTGTGCACACAAGCACATTATGGCTAAAAGCGCAAAAAACATTTTGGGTGGTTTATTTCTGGCTAATTTAAAAAAAAAAAAAACTGCAGCGGTCATAGCAAATTTGTATGTCTTATAATCCAAGTAGATGTATGAGAAATGTAAAAAATAAATGCGCTACAAGCAATAACTATGCTTTATTTAAGCTGCAGTCACACTATGGGAACACACATAAGCGCTGGGGTGCTGCAGCGCCATTCATTCTGAAAGACACCCCCGAAACATCTGCCTTGCAGCACACAACACTGCAGAGAATGTTGTCCCCCGTGTCATGGCGCACTGTGCGGCTAGATCTGCTGCAGTCTGGTGTATAAGGCAGCACATTTATACAAATGGTTTGCCTTAATGCAAAGCATGTTAAAGCAGAATTTCAACCCAAAAGGGGAAGTTTTGCTTTATGCCTTCCTCTATTTTTGGCACATTTTTGGGGGGTGGTGGTAGGAGCAGATTGACACGGCGGATCAGCCATAAGTTCTCCCCCAAACCCCCCTCCTCTCGCACATGTGCAGTGGGCAGCTGGCTGTGAAGCCACAAGGAATCACAGCCAGCTGCCCACAGTAAACATATCAGAGCCGGGACCCAAAGACTAGAGAAGAACCGGTTCAGCTGAGGACGGAGCTGGACCCCTGAACAGGCAAGTGTCCTTTTATTAAAAGTCAGTAAGTATTAGGATTTGCAGCCAATGGCTTTTAATTATTTTCAAACGGGGTGAAGAACCGCCTTAAGGCAGGTTGTAATGCTCATGAGTTAGGTTTGGTTCACACCTGCGAGATGCCAGACAGTGCATGTGATTGGCAATTTGTTGCTGCGCAGATCACATGTGATGTAAATTCAGCCATAAACTTTGTATGGCTGCAGTTCACAATGCGATCCAATGCAGCAGTTCGAAGAGGGCAGTGTGAACTGCCGGCCATTCCATTGCGATGTGGGAACCCACACTGGAATTGCGCTGGTTCCAGCATTGCACAAGTGTGAACTTATCTTAAAACACATGGCACTAGATGGTGATTGTGATAGGAGTGAATGGGCCTTTACAGAAGTCTACCCTTGCATCCAACCCAAAGTACTATCTTGACCTCAATTGTAATGGTTTGCTTTCCATTCACTACCATTGTCAAGCTTGCAGAGTCAAAGGTTATAAAAAAAAAAAAGCCCATAACACTGTGCAAGATTCCCGATTTATAGTCCTCTGGATTTCCATGTACATTCCTTTGGTTTCAAGTTTAATGTTTAGTCCTCTAAATATCTGCATTTCATCAAAAACAAGATTTACAAGGCGCATTTAGTTTCTCCTGATTAATGCACTTATTAAAAAACAAGACACTGGTCATTTAAATGTTGAAGCTGACCCCACTTTTTATGGTTCGGACAGGGAATACAGCAATCTGCTGACTGGACATTGAAAGAGCAACAGCAACCCATCTTCATTCATTTTTCCATCCCTCCCTTCCACCTGGATTTTCACATTGAGACTGCCCACTCTGTTGTAGAGGTCGACCGATATGGGTTTTTCTCTGGCCGATGCTTTTTTGTCAGGTTTCACAGCCTATAATGGAATAAAAGAAAGAAAAGAAAAGAAAAAGGAAAAAGAAAAAACGAAAGGAAAGGAATGGAAAAAAAAGGAAAGGAAAAGAAAGAAAGGAGAGCGAAAAAGAAAGAGAAAGAGCGAGATCACAGATTCAGCGTGACATCAGAGGTGGGCGGGCCCCAGCAGCTATCCAGCCAATGATCGTGCTGTTAAAGAAAGGGGCGGGACCACCCACATGTAGCGGTCCGCCCAGATCTCATCCCATTGGCTGGTGTTGGGTCCCGCCTCCCTAATGACAGCTCCTTTCTCTCTCTCCATGTTTCACAAACCGCGGCGCTGCTCCGCAGACAGTGTGTGGAGAAGGGAGGAGGGACCCCACGTTCCTTCTCCACACTGCTGACACAGGTGAGAGCAGTGTTAAATATCGGCCCGTCTTGGATAATAATCGGCTGATGCAGATTTCTCCAAAATGGCTGATATATCGGTCGACCTCTACTCTGTTGAATTGGAATTAACACATGTTTATTAAATCACCAATTGTTCACTCTTTCCGCATACTATTTAATTTATGATGACTGTTATACAATTTTTGCTGCACCACAGGCAATTTTCTGTAAAACCAATAAAAAAAATTAAAATCAATGAGCAGCAGGAGAGTGATGAGGTCATCTTCCTGCTCACTCATCTTTCATACTAGTATGTTGCCTGTCAGCAAACTTGCAAGCAGCACCAATGAATCCCAGTAAAAACGTTCCCAGTCTTATAGTGGCCACACACCGACGATTTTATATACGATCGAAGGTTGTTCGACGCGACATACACCCGAAAATGATATGGATTTATTTAATAATCTGAAAGGTTCCACCCAGATCAAAAGGTTTTGAACTTAAAACAGATTTGGATTCATCGATCGAGTGGCCTGTCGGGTTTTTCCCCAATGATCAGCCATAACAACACTTTCCCTTTTGGCTCCCTCAGTTAATGAGGAGGAAGAGTCTCCGGAGAACCGGTGCTCTCGTGCACATCGATGGATCAAGAGGGAGCTCAGATAAGTATTGGGGAGTCTGGGGGGACTGCTGCACACAGGTTTTTTACCTTCATGCAAAAAACATTCAGCCTTTAGAACCACTTCAAATTCCATTTAAAACTACATTCCCATCTAGGAGTACCTTTATCCACTGGGTGACAACACTACTGTGATTTCACTGCAGAACTAACAGTTTTGTCACCCTATTAAAGGACATGGGGAAAACGCACCTACTGGCAGAATTCACAGATAACATAACTGTGAAAATGGAACACAAAGTGCCATGTTCATTCGATCGGCAGAAAGCGGCATATATGTATTTTTTTATCTTGCACATAGTGAATATATATATATATATATATATATATATATATATATATATATATATATATATATATATATATATATATATGTATATATATCACTATGTTCAGAGGATGTGTAGGTTTTTTACTCCTTATGTGTCCTTTCGTCACCCCATTACAAAACTGTGCGCAAACCAGACAAACCGGGGTTTTAAAGAGGATTTCCACCCAAAAGGAGAGGGGGCAGATACCTGTGTAATCCAGGTATTTGCTTCCACTTCCAGGCATAGATGGCTGCAGTAGCCACAGATCTACGCCATGTCCGGCCCCAGCTGTCTTTTGGGAGACATAGGTCCTAGAAGACAATAGAAACCAGCGAGGACGCGCAGGGCGACTCGCGCATGCGCAGTAAGGAACCAGGCTGTGAAGCCCTTAAGGCTTCACTTCCTGATTCCCTTACCGAAGATGGCGGCGCCTCCACCCGAGACACAGATTGGCTTGGGGTGCTGACATTGCGGGTGCCCTGGACAGGTAAATGTCCGTATTTTAAAAGTCAACAGCTGTAGTATTTGTACCTACTGACTTTAAAAAAGAAAGAACATTCCCGGAAAACTGCTTTAAAGCGTTTGTAAAGTCACATGTTTCAATTACTTTGATTCTCACATTTTTGGTCCCCGTTCAGAACAGTATGAGTGTTTTCCTAAATTCTAAGTCTAAATACCGTCTTTGCAAAGCCCTGCTGTCCTGTCATGTGACCTGCCCTTTGCCCACTTACTTCTTAAGTGAGTACAGTGGGAGGGGCCAGGATTCCACTATGATGAATGCAAACTTGCAGAGGGCGGTCACTAGTCTGCAAAGAAGGACTCTGCAAAGAAGGTATTTAGCATTATAATTTTAGAAATACACACACACTGTACTGAACAGGGGCCTAAAACAGGATCAAATGTTGTAAATGGACAAAATCACTAGAACAATGTCCAGTGTATGGCAAGCACGAGTATTTCCTGGGGTCAATTGCAACACCGATAATTTACTGATTGCTATTGTGTAGATGATTTGGGACAGCACCACTATCAATGATCTAACTGTCTCCCCTCCAGTCCGCATTGAATAAGGGCCCTTTCACACGTCCACCTCCGCTCGTCCGTTTTTACAAGTCCGTAAACGGACTTGTAATGGTTCCCTATGGGATTGTGTCCGTTAGCGGATGATGCATCCGCTAACGTCCGCAAAGATCCGCGTCTGTCTGGATCCGTTTTTTTGGACGGAAGAAAACCCTATTTTTCTTCCGTCCAGCGGAACGGATCGGATGAACAAACGGTCTGTTTTCATCCGATTCCCCATAGAGGAGAGTGGAGGAGAGACAGGGCGGTCACTGCACAGTGTGCGGGGACCGCCCTGTCCGCCGACAGCTGAGCGGAGACCACCCGCTGAGCTGACGGGACACACACGGAGCGGACCGAAAAATGGTCCGCTCCGTGTGAAAGGACCCTAAGGGAAAAGCAAGTTCTATGCAATCCTCAAATGTATTTTAATTGAAATGCAAGATGACAAAACAATACGGCGCTTACAATTATATTTGCTCTGCATTGCAGATTGTTAGTTTATAAAAGATAATTATTAGTAATTCACTGGGTGGGAGTTCCTGTACTGTATAAAGTACTTTAGTACAATAAAAAAAATAATGTAATACACAGCTGCAGTTATCCAGGGAGGATCAGAGGGATTTTCCCTTGTATATTGGCTATGACCTTGTATTACCAGTTACACCTGTTTATGAGCACAACTCTAGATTAAGGTGTTCTAATTAAAATAGTTTTACTTCTATCATTTTACAAATATAGACACAGCATTGTCTCCCTCGCCATATCAGACAGTAACCAGACAATCCAATGGCCTGTACTGCCCAGTATGGTACAATCTCAGCTCTTTGTGCCATATTCAGTCAAGCACCAGTTTCAGTAACTCGATAATGTCAAATATTCCCATTGCACACATTCCTGGACTGGGCTCAGAAGTAGGGGGTCCTGCAGCAACAAACAGCAACAAACAGCAGGAGGCTGGAAGTGTCACAGGAGAAGGTAAATCTTTGCCAGTATACCACAGATCATCAAGTATGGACCAAATGTTTTATTGTAGCATGATCAGCCACTCAGGACCCCTTTATCAGGCAGGTTATGTAACCCGACACGGCCAGACACAGGTGACAGGTAACAAAGGCAGCAATAGATTCTTAAAGGAGCTGTAAAGGAAAAAAAATTGGCACCTTAATGCAATCTATGCTTTAAAGGGTCACTAAAGGAAAAACATTTTTTTGCTGAAATGACTGTTTACAGGCTATAGAGACATAAAAGTTAACCGACTCCTTTTAAAAATGATTAAAAATAGATAAAAATCAATCATATAATGTGCCTGCAGGTTAGTTTCACTTTTGAACTGGTTTCATGATTCTGCAAAGTAGAAATAGACACAGAACAAAAACAAACAAATCCAGGGCAGTGTTTTGTTTTTAAAATTAATCTGATTGGTTCTGGGAAGTTTTATTGACAGCTTAGACCACCGCGAGAAATCTCCCAGCACTGTGGTTATAAGGAAACAGACAAGCAGGAAGTGTGGAGATCAGAGCAGAATTACAGCAACTTCAAAGCAAAAACGAACAATAAGGACATGAAACCAGTACTGCAGTAAGGTAAAGGAAGCTATTTAGCTAAAAAAAAAAAAAAAAAAAAAAATCCTTTAGTGATCCTTTAAGGTGAAAAAACATCTGATGATTCGGCAGCTGCTGACTTTTAAAAAAAATGGACACTTACCTGTCCAGCGCGCCCGCGATGTCAGCAGCCGAGGCTGAGCAATCGCTCGGTCCTCAGCTGCTTCCGCCGACATCCTCGGTAAGGGAATCAGGAAGTGAAGCCTTGCAGCTTCACTGTCTGATTCCCTACTGCGCATGCGCGAGCATCGTGGTGCCTCGTCACTGGTCCCTGCTCTCTCCTGGGAACAGTGTTTGCCAGAAGACAGCGGGGAGGCGACATCACAGGCTGGATTCCCTGCGGGGATCCGAACCCGGAAGTGGTGCAAATACCTGTCTTAGACAGGTATCTGCACCCCCTCCCCCCTGAAAGGTGCCAAATGTGACACCGGAGGGGAGGGATCCAAAAAGCGGAGGTTCATATTTTGTGTGAACCGCCGCTTTAAAGCTGTTAATAGAAAGTAAATTTTTAGGGTGGAACACCACTTTAAAGAATTACCAGTTTGCACATTAGCAACATGGGGATAATGAACACTAGCCCTGAGCTGGCATACAGAGCTATGCCAATATACATGGTGGGGCATTGTCTGTGCTGGAATATGGTCCTGTACAAGACACATACCCCACAGGGCTCTATTTCTGCCCCTTTCAACTGCCTGCCGAGATCTTTTCTGGCCAAAAACTAAATGTAATCAAAGTGCCTGGGGATAGTGGTGATATCATTACTCGTTACTGGGTGGGCAGGGCTTGATGGGGGCTACTAGTTTCCCCCATCAGGTCCCCCTTACTTCTTATGGACAGCAGCTGAATTTGAAAGCTGCTTTTAGACTGGATAGCAGTTATGGATCAGCCCACTACTGTGCGCTGTCAATCACCAGCAAGGTGAACCTGATGGGCGCCTGACTAGTGAATGTGATGGGCACAGTGGTCAGGGAGGGAATGTACCAGTACACACACACACACACACAGACCTCAGTGCCAAACACCAGCCCAGAGATTCATGTACATTGCCTATGCCACAAGCACTGATAATGTTGGAACAGCCTTCTAAAGGCTTTCCATGACACCCTCTATGGATTCCCCAATATGTTTTAACTACAGTTTAGGAAGGATCACTCTTGAGAACAGTAGATTATCTGTAATGAACACAAAGAAGGTACTAAATCCAAATTTCTCAAGGAACACTTGTTACGTTAACCTGGTTTTTATTACAACATTGCACTAGAAAAAAAAAGCTAAATTCTTAATTTTCCATGATGCAAATACGCATAAACGCATGCAAGTGTGTAAAAAAACTCGTTTGTCTTTTGACAAACTGACCTTGCCATTCCAAAATATTTGAAAAACTGAACTGCAATGTCACGCATGGCAAATGCACAAGTGGAAATGCATAAAACGCATGCAGTTTCTGGTGTGAATAGGTCACTGCCAAATACCCCATGTGTTCAGTTTGGTTATTCCAACCTCTGTTGATATAAGTTTGCTAATCACTCGACATGCATTTATTTGAGCAGGCAGAAGAACTTTTCATTCCTTAGGAAAAAAAACCTCCAAGAAATCATTGAAGGCATGCAGGACAAGGCAGCTGGAATACTATAAAGCAGCTCACATAGCTGGCACACCTGGGCTCCTGCTATGAATCACTGGCTGGCAGGGACGTTCCCTGAGTATCAGGTTTGACGGTCGGCTATTAACATCAATATGACACCACCCCAAAATCTTGGCACACGACAAAGAAAGATCTTCTTAAAGCAGCCGCAAAACACAGCAAAGCTTCATGTACTGAATATGTAGAATACGTATGGTACAAAATAGGTTAGAATTTCTTATATTGAAAAAATTCCAGACTAATTAGTAACTGAGTGGTCAGCTTAGCTTTCTAATAAGCCAAGCTCTCTCACCACCCCAATACCAGAGATACACCATGAATATGGCCGATATATGATACCGATTTTTGCGGCCGATATTTTAGGCCGATTTTTTAATTTTTTTGGTGGCACTGGCTCGTGGCACTAGATGGCACTAATTGGCACTGGAAGATGGCACTAGCAGAAGGCACTGATTGGCAGGTGCCACTTATCGGCACTGGCAGGTTGCACTGGATGGCACCGAAAGATGGTAATAGCAGGTGGCACTGATAGGCAGGTGGCACTAATTGACACAGGCAGGTGGCACTAATTGACACAGGCAGGTGGCACTAATTGACACAGGCAGGTGGCACTAATTGACACAGGCAGGTGGCACTAATTGACACAGGCAGGTGGCACTAATTGACACAGGCAGGTGGCACTAATTGGCAGATGGCGCTGGTTGGCACTGGCAGATGGCACGTGGCACCAACAGGTGACACTGGCAAGTGGCACTGACTGGAAGGTGGCACCAATTGGCACTGGATGGCAATAGCACTGCCAGATGGCACTGGTCGGCATTGGAAGGTGGCACTGGATGGAAGGTGGTACTAATTGGCACTGGATGGTGGCACTGGTATTGGCACTGGCAGGTGGTATTGGCAGATAGCACTGGGCGGCAAGTGGCACTAATTGGCACTGGTGCAAAAAAGTACAGACCCCCCTCTCCCTCCAGTATAGACACCCCCCTGCTCCCCGTAGTACAGGCACCAGAGAGCGGTGTGTGTCCCACGAGCGCAGGCCCCTCAACCTCTGTGGGTGTAAACAGAGAGGAGGGCCGCCGTGCTGGGTGTACCAAGATGGCCACGGCTCCGGAGCTAGGATTGCGGTCACAACATCAGGAAAGGCCGCGTCTTCGGCCTAGCTCCGGAGCCGCGGCACCGCTAGTGGCCATGTTAAATATCGGCCTAATTTGGATAAAAAAAAAAAAAAAAAACGGCCAATGCCGATTTCTCCAAAACGGCCAAATATCGGCCGACCTCTACTCATGACTATAGCTGGCCATACATGGATTGAAATTCAGCTGGTTCAGCAGGGGCCACCCAAATTTCCATCCATGTACTGTTTGTCCACTGTGGTTGAACAGAAGTCATTCTATTGTGCAACTGTCATGTTGGAAAATTTCCACTCGATCATTGCTGCACTTAATAGACTGCAGCTCTGATCAATGTGGAGGTTTCCCTGCTGTTAGAATACCAAGACACAGCAGACAATATTCCCCCATCCACCTTGAATGTGGCTTTGTTCAACCCACCAGCTTTCCATGCGCAA
Source organism: Rana kukunoris (assembly GCA_029574335.1). Lineage (NCBI taxonomy): Eukaryota > Metazoa > Chordata > Amphibia > Anura > Ranidae > Rana > Rana kukunoris. Next base: position 50,473,166 of record CM056059.1, on the reverse strand, counting down.
ACATGCATCTTTTTTTATCTAGAACTTGGAGACTTTGCACCAACACAGGCCCATACACTATTCATTTTCTTTAAACAAAAAATGAATTCCCCTATTTAAACACAATGAAAGTGCATGAGGGAATTGCTTCCATGGAATTCTGACAATGGGAAGAGTTCCCCACCATCTGAATGCACTCACTAACACCACCGACCACAGCTAGCAGCACTGATCAAGCGAACATTTTCCAACAGGCTGGTTGTACAGAAGTTGTTAGAGATTGGCTTCTATACAACCGACCTGACCATAGATGGATTAAAATTAGGATGGTTCAGAGGTAATTTCCATCCATCTATTGCAGGCATAAGTCACTCCAAGACTGGTCATACATTAATAATTTTTTTTATTTCAACCAGTGTTAACAAAAAAAATGATAAATCTGACTTGTGTATAACCAGCCTGTCCATACATGAATTCAATTTAGTCAGGTCCCTGCTGAACCAGTCAAATCTCGATCCATGTATGGCCACTCCAAGTAAACATGACTGGGTGGACATCACCCAAACTCCAAAAGCTGCATTATTTCAGCAGATCTATTAGTGGACATTAAGAGAAAAAACAATAAAAAATAATACACTATAATAAAAGCCAAAAACATATCTATACCCAGCAGTAAATAAGTTTAACTTCCAATATTTTGTGATAATATAAAATTATATATATATATATATATATATATATATATATATATATATATATATATATTTATTGTACTATAAATGCTATCCTAGCAGTTTCCACTCACTTCCTGCTCTGTTTTATCCAATAAAGCTGTGTTGTCATCACACAAGCATCCCTTAAATCCCAGCTGTGTAGCATACATGTGTCATGAGATCATGTCTGGCTGCATGTTTATCTTGACTGTTATTTGCAGCCAATTATTATAATAAAAAAAAGCACAACAAATGTAACCATATTTGCATAATCATCTTCTGACACCAATAGAAATCAATACTCCAACTATTGGTCCTTACAACCTCTCAGATTAACAATCAGCTGTAGTATCAGACCAAAGAGATGTGTGTCAAAGTTCCACCACAGAAATGAGCTTTGATAATCACAGCGCTAGGTAAAAATCTGCGAATGACAGATGTCAGAAGATAAAAGCTAGTCCTAGACGAGGTAGATGCTTCAAGAACAGTGGACATGGCTACATCTGATGGTCTGCAATGCCAGAGAACCTGCTGATGCTTTGTGTGCATTTCACCCCATAGCAGCTTATAATGTACACAACACCTTCCATTTCTATTTTTCTGAGAAGATGAAATAGTCACTCTGGTCTCCTACAACCTGTTGCTGGATGCTCCTGTCATTGCTTCTATTTTGCACCCCTGAAATGGCCCAGGTGCCACTACCACCCACCTGAAGGTCTATTTAGGCCTATGCAGGTGTGATGTTAAACACAACAGACAAAACCATGTGTGCAAGTCAGCCCATTCATTTCAATGGGCTGCACTACGCGTGAAAATCCCACAAGAAGCGCATTGCACCAAAACAAATGGTATTTACTTCCAGGTTCATTAGCAAAGCACATAGGGTTGCAATTAGGAATTAAGGGCACTGCTGCACTCCTGCAAAAAGGACATGTGTTTTTTTTGTGTGTTGTGGGAGTGTGCAAGATTCTGCATGTGTTCCTGCGTTGCAAAAATATGAACCTAGTCTAAAAGGACAACAAGCAGCCACTCAGGGCTTTACACATACTGCAAAAGCAGTAACAAATAGTAAGCCCCTGTTGGGTTCAGTGGACAGAACAACCTTTAAAATGTGGCCCATTCCAGTGAACAGAGCCATGAAGCAACTGCCCTGCAACCCCTTGTGTAATGCGGCTGCCAGCTTGGTTGTAGTGTGAGCTTTCCAGGTATAAAAACAGGAGGCAAGTGGGCGACACATCACCACCAACTTAGAAGTGATCTGCCACAAATTGCTTTTAAAAGAGGGGGCAGCTGCCTGTGTGAACGACCCCTTACACAGCCTAAAAATACAGTTTGATCACACAGTCTCAGGAAGTTCGCCAGCAAATTACTGTAACTGGCAGTTAGTGTTGGTGTCTAAAATGTATAGTGAAGTGAAATGTCCCTCCTGCCAATCCGGCCTAAAAGCAAGGAGCCCCCGTCACTTTTGGCTTTTTGAATCGTTTTTTTTTTTTTTTTCATCACAGATAGAGTAGGGGATGGTTAAATCCTTGAAGTTTTAGCAGTTTGTCATCGGTGTCTCATTTGGGAGATTTCTCTTCACTTCCTGTCCTGTAAACTCAACAGGAAGTGAGATGATATCTTTCCAATGTGAAGGAAATCCCCTCTGTTGGCAATTTAAATATTTGGATTTTCCTCACATTTATTTCTGGTGACACTGGTGATAAAAAGGACAATTAGAGAACGCAAATCCCCCTAACAGGGACACAGACAGCTGTAAAAACCCTGACAATAGTTTTATTGTCATCATGCTACCCAAATCTAAATGTAAATAAAATTTCTTTTAGGTATATACTTTAATAACCCACAGTACTGAATGAAGTGTGTGTCTGGGGAAAAAAGAAAACATGCATATTAAGCTCATCTGTGCAACACATACACTTCAAAACTGCTGCAATTACAGTTATTTCAATGTGGATCAATTCCAGAATTCAGCGATCTAACTTTCTGTGGTGAGCGGACAATGCTACACTGAAATCCCAACAAGTCTTCCAGTCTGAGTTCTTGCTGATGACTACAGAACACCTCCACAAACCTGGGAATATCTTAAAGGGGTTGTAAAGGTTCGTTTTTTATTTTCAAAATAGGTTCCTTTATGCTAGTGCATTGTTGGTTCACTTACCTTTTCCTTCGATTTCCCTTCTAAATGTTTTTCTTTGTTTGAATTTCTCACTTCCTGTTCCTCCTCAGTAAGCTGTTCTAAATGACTTTCCACCACTCGGATGATGGTGAAAAGCTTAACCAGGACAAACAGGAAGTGAGAAATTCAAAGAAAAAACATTTAGAAAACGAGCTGCACTATGAATATTAAGGAAGAGCTTAAAGTGATTGTAAAGGCTGAAAAAAGCCTGTGTCATTAAAAGTGAGGCTCTTCACAATCTAGCACGCACCATGATTTGTGTTTCAGCTTACCCAGAAATTGCCAAGCCCTGGAGCACCTCCAGATGTGCCTTGCGGGGAGCGGTCAGAAAACGGAAAATTGTATACTCACCTTTCCGTAATTTTCCTTTCCTGACGCATCTTCATGGCAGCACACACTGGGTTGTGACTCCGCCCCCACAACCTGACAGGATTGGTTAGCTATAAATTTGAAGGGGAGACGCTCCGCATCATTCTCTGTATATATCATAAAACAGCAGGGTGGGCATCTGTGTGCTGCCATGAAGATGCGTCAGGAAAGGAAAATTACGGAAAGGTGAGTATACAATTTTCCGTTTTCCTGACGCATTCATGGCAGCACACACTGGGATATAACTCGCCAGTCGGGAGGGTGCAAGAAAACAGTAATATTTATTCTTTATAGCGCTGAGGAATTGGCTCTAAGAACAGATCTGCCGAAGTCGACGGTAGCCAGGAGAGCAGAATTCACTCTGTAGTGAGAAATGAAGATGTGTTGGGAAGACCAAGTTGCTGCTCTGCCTATGGTTTCCGGTGAAGTCCCGCAATATGCTGCCCAAGAAGTGGCCTCTGCCCCTGTCGAATGAGCCCTAATGCCCTCTAGGAGGCGTAAGTTGCTGGATGGAATAGGTCTCCTTGATAGCTTTAACAACCAAGAGGTAATGGTACGGGAGGTAGCTGGCTGACCTCGTCTGCTCCCGTGTGGGATAATCAAGAGAGAATCCGTCTTCCTGAGATGTAGCTGTGACGTAACTGGAGATGGTAGACTTGACATCCTAGTCATGGGACTCGCCCCTCTCATTAGTAAAAGACGAAAGGACGATGTCCTGGTTATAATGAAAGGAGGAAGTTACCCTTGGATAAAAATGGTCTGAGGGCTTCAGAACCACTCTGTCAGGGAAGAACACTGAATAGGGGTTCCATAGCCATAAGTGTCTGTATCTCCGGCGCCCTCTTAACTGAGGTGATAGCAATACGGGAAGCCATCTTCAGAGCTAGGTTCCACGGTGAGACTAAGTTGAATGGAGAAAAAGGTGGATTGGACAGGGCCTCGAGTACTACACAGAGATCCCCTGTTGGAAAGGCTGGCCTCCTTGGTGGTCTGATCTTACGTAGGCCCTGAGGAACAGAGTGACCAGATGATGAAGAGCCCATCTAGTACCCGTCATGGCTGAAAGGGCAGATACTTGCACCTTCAGGGTACCCAAGCCTGGGCCCTTGTTAAACCCTGACTGAAGAAATTCAAGAATTTGAGATGGGATTCCAATGTCTTTGCTGCGATGAAACGAACCTCTCCCAGATCCTAGTATAGGTGACATCAGTGGAGCTCCTTAGAGCTTGTACCAAGGTTGATATTACCTCCTGAGAGTATCCTAGTTCCCCTAACCTAGCCCTCTCAGCTTCAAAGCTGGCAAATGCAGCTTCTCTGGGCTGGATGGAAGAATTGCCTCTGATGTATGAGATCCCAGGTTACTGGAAGATGTATTGAGGCCGCGTACCTAGTTGTAGCAGGGTCGTAAACCATGGCCTCCTCAGCCGGAACGGTATTAGTACAATAACTGAGGCTGAGGACTTCCGAAGTCGGGACAGGAATCTTGTAATCCGAGAAGTTGGAAGAAAAATGTACCCTAGCTCGCAGCTCCATGGAAGAACTAGGCAGTTTGTCCCTTCAGGTAATGGAAAGTGGGCTCTGGACAGGAACCTCCGACACTTGGAGTTCTTTGGCGTGGCCGCTAGGTCGACTTCTGGTTCTGGTACCGTGTTTCCCCGAAAATAAGACACCGTCTTATATTTTTTTTTCCTCAAGAAATCACACTATGGCTTATTTTCGGGGGGTGTCTTATTTTTATTACAGAAAATAAAGGTTGCCTACCTGAACCACACTTGCGCTTCTTAGCATTTCCTCTGTCCACCTGTAGACTGAGATTATCGTATTCTGCACGCCATTTTTGGACCATTCGGATATCCAACTTCTTCTCTTTGCAAAAAGCCGTAAGATTCTTGCCTCGGGAGTCCTCCACAATTCCTTTCTTGTACTCAACAGAATAACTCTTTCTTTTTGCACTCACCTTGTCTGGTTGTACCACTACAAGATATCACTACAAGATTCGACACTACATCTTATTTTCGGAGATTCGACACTACATCTTATTTTCGGAGATTCGACACTACATCTTATTTTCGGAGATTCGACACTACATCTTATTTTCGGAGATTCAACACTACATCGCTACGTCTTATTTTCGGAGGGGTGTCTTATATTTCTATCTTGCGTCGAAATCCCGATACGGCTTATTTTCGGAGTACGTCTTATTTTCGGGGAAACACGGTACTAGTTTTCGTAAGAATGGAGAATACCTGTTGGTTCAGGGACCGTTCGTGTGTTTGAAAGTGTCTCTCGGCTTAGGTAGTTGGCCAACGAATTCTGTGTTGCTGGGACGCATACTCCCCACAGATCTAACAGGTGCACTTGTGCCCCTTCCATTATGAAGCGTGCGACTCCTGATGCCCCCCTGTCTCTGGATACATGACACCGCTACTTGTTGTCCATCCTGATCAGGACACTCTTCCTCTATAGAAGAGGCGCAATGGCCAGGAGGGCCTGAAAGGCTGCTCTGAGCTCTAAAATATTTGACACTATGCCCTGAGCCCGAAAATGCCACTGTCCTTGGGCTACTCAGTCTAGATAGTGTGGACCCCATCACCCCTGGCTGGCGTCCGATGTTACTACTTCTGGACTAGGGGGAACTTTAGGAATGGACTCCCTGAGGTCGGACGGGTGTGTCCACCACCATACTAATTGCTTTACCCAGTTCGGGATGTGAATGGTTTGGAGTATTGACGTTCTATTCCACTGCCTGAGAAAGGAGTTCTGTAAGACTCGCATGTGCCACAGGGGCCACTGTATCAAGGGTATGGATGCTGACATGGACCCCTGGGTACTGAGGCAGGCTCTGACAGTTAGAGGTCTGGATGATAGCAGACTTTGTATCTTCTGGAGCAAGGGCTTCAGCCTCTCTTGAGGGAGTTGCACCCGGTACAACCTGGTATTTTATTCTGCCCCTAGGAACACCCTAACTTGCCGAATGCTCTGGGTGCTGAGGCGATGCCGGTACAATCTGCAAACTTGTTGCTCATACTGGGCCGCTTATGCGACCCCCCCACTTATCCTTTATGAGGTTCTCCAGCTCTTCGATAAAGGGAAATGATTCAGGACCCCCTTTTCAGCACCGGGAAATATTTCTGAACCTTCAGAAGTTCTGCCATAACCTCCTCCCAGCCGATCGCTTCCTTGAGTGAATGGGCAAATGGTTCAACCAAAAAGAGACAGTCCGACGCCTGCTCACACTCCTCATTCTTAGAGAGGGTTACTGCACCCTGGCGTAACGGCCGGGCGATGTGCTTGGGGAAGGATCGCCCACATATGATCCCTGTGGCGATTCTCCTGGGAGCTCAGTATCTACTCTGGCCTCTGAATCCTTGGTTACTTCGATGAAGCACGAGTGGCAGGCCAATTCCCCTGGCAAGGATGGCGCCCCGCATATTTGGCAAACATTTGCCGTGGTGCGGGTAAGATAGCTCTGTCTGGGATGAAGGTAATCGTCTGCGGTGGGACCGACTATGACGGGAGTGCTGTGACGCGAGCGGCTATGCCTTGATTGAAGAAATCAAGAGGGTAACCTTGAGCGATTTCTTGCGCCTTCTGCCGGAAGCATGGCTAAAATCTCCCTCTGTGCCGCAAACTTGCGTCTCTTGACCCGATAGGGCTACCAAAACTGTAGCGTCAATGGCCAGGCTCTCTTTTTTGTCTCCCCTCTACTTACCACCTTCTGGATGGCCTCTATACCTGGTCAGCTGATGGTGGTCTGCGAGGGCAGTGGCTCCCATGAGGATAGCAGAGAGACAGCCCGAAAAGGTGGGAAAAAAAAAAAAGAGAGAAGGGAAAACATTACAATATGTTCCCCAACATTTCTATTTATTAAATTAATATAATAATTGTATATACGTATATCTATCTTTTTTTTTTTTGGATTATATTAATTGTTAAATTATGGATACACTTTCTTCTATGGTATGTTATAAATTAATATATAAATGTATTGAATGAATGAATGATGAAGCTTATATAGCGCGGCACATGCAAACTGAATCGCCTCTGGGCGCTTGTATAATATCTTCTATCCTATTTATTCCTTTTTTTTTTTTTTTTTTTTTTGTGTGTAATCAATTAGCCCAGGCTGATCTGGGACATGCCTGCACACACCTGGTGCAATCTTCACTCTGAGTAGAGCAGAGCAGCAGTGCGGCAGCCAGAACTACAGAGCAATAGGACTGTTTCTTTTTTCCTTCTTTTTTTTTTAATGACGCGCGCATGTGCAGAAGCGTCCCGCTCGCCCGGCGCCATTTTGGAAGAGGGCAGAGGAGACAGGCGGCGTCATCACTGAGCTGCGCGCATGTGCAGAGCGCCAAGGGGTACGCAGCGGTGACCCCGAGAGTATGGGGTGTCAGAGGAACCACAGGGCTCAGCAGAGCTGAGAAAAAAACAACAGGCAGACAAAGGTACAAAACGGACTAACCTTAGGTGGTAAATGTAATGATACAAATACCTTTGTGGAAGGACACACTGCACTGGAAGGAAAGACAGAGCGAAAGTGGGGGCCACTGCGAGATTTGAAGCTTCTTTAAAGCTTGCTACAGATGCCAGTATAATTCCAAAGCCCCTGAGACCACCAGAACGGGGTTCCCACCATAAAGCTCATTTAGAGACTGTACAGGAGGGACTTCCAAACAGGAGAGGCTGAACCTGCTGGGACGATTTGCGGTAAGAGGCATGCTTTTTGCTTGTTCGTTCAATCTTGTCAGGTGAGGATGAAAAAAGATAATGATGCGGGGCGTCTCCCCTTCAAATTTATAGCTAACCAATCCTGTCAGGTTGTGGGGGCGGAGTCACAACCCAGTGTGTGCTGCCATGAATGCGTCAGGAAATGTGATTTCTATGATAACGATTTAACCCCAATAAAAATGGTGGTCAACACTAAATGGACTACAAGCCTGCAAGCTTATTGTCTCAGTTCTTATAGGCCACTCAAATGACCTGTTATGTATGGGATTTAAATTGTGACCCTCACAGAAACTCAAGTATCAACATGGTAAGGTAGGGCATGACCTCTGCATGCAGGCTGTGCTGAGCACCCAATGAAGCCTGTGCTGAGGGTATAGAATAGCGAGGTCTATTAATACATCACACAGTTGCTATGCTACCCTATGTTCTGCATACAAAAGATGCGCTCCTTTATGCTGGCTACTATACAGGCACACCTGATCCCCTCTTACACAGGCCATGGCTCCACGCTTGGTCACAAGCTCTTTAGATCACAAGTGTTTCTTTTAAAAAAATCTCATTTGGTAATTAATGTTGGTAACCTAAAAGTTTAAACAAAAAGATGCATTGTGTTTATTTTTAGCTTGTATGTGCTTTAGAGAACCGCAAATACAAACAAAACCATCAATGCTGCATAAAGATTTGTCTCATCAAAAGTCTATTTATAAAGGTTCTTGTTACATAGACCTTCTTCAGATATTTGCAGCATATGGCAGGTAACATTGCAGGGCTCGGTAATAGGTCCTGTTCGGTTTCATAGGGGTAAACTGTATCTGAGGGTTTGGCAGGTGAGGCATCTTTACATATGACAAAATGGTGCGCAATTGTGTTATATTTCAGGAGATCTTTGTAATGTGAAAAATAATTGGCATTGTGGGAAGGTTGGTCAAAGCAGTGAAAAGCTTGGTTCCACAAAATACACCCAGGGAAAAGGATTCCCTTGACAGAGTAGAATATTGGGTACAGTGATGGCCAGAACTACAGAGGAAAAAGATTTGGGGGTACTTATTTCAGAAGACTGCAAAAGAAGCCAACAGGGAGGCAATGGGAAAAGTGTAAAGAATTCTGGGATGAGGAAGAAGGCCCCGATCGCCCTATATGGATCTTTAGTTATCACTAGAGGATCACCAGCATGAGGAATGAGGTCCAGATTCCTCTATATGGATCTTTAGTTATCACCAGCATTAGGAATGAGGTCCAGATTCCTCTATATGGATCTTTAGTTATCACTAGAGGATCACCAGCATTAGGAATGAGGTCCAGATTCCTCTATATGTATCTTTAGTTATTCCTAATGCTGGTGATCCTCTAGTGATAACTAAAGATAGATATAGAGGAATCTGGACCTCATTCCTCGTGCTGGTGATCCTCTAGTGATAACTAAAGATCCATATAGAGGAATCTGGACCTCATTCCTAATGCTGGTGATCCTCTAGTGATGAGGTCCAGATTCCTCTATATGGATCTTTAGTTATCACTAGAGGATCACCAGCATGAGGAATGAGGTCCAGATTCCTCTATATGGATCTTTAGTTATCACTAGAGGATCACCAGCATTAGGAATGAGGTCCAGATTCCTCTATATGGATCTTCAGTTATCACTAGAGGATCACCAGCACAAGGAATGAGGTCCAGATTCCTCTATATGTATCTTTAGTTATCACTAGAGCAGGGCTCAAAAATTCAAGTCCTGAGCTACTAGCCAGGCCTCAAGAGTTACTCGCCACCAATTGCTCCACCTAATTCATACACTGCCCTGCGCCTAATTGCACCCGTAAACACGTACTCGTAGATTATCTCATGGAATGATACTGTTAAATGTTTTATGCAGAATCAAGTTACAAAATTAAATATTACCAACAACTTTAACAAAATAGGACAGGGCACTGGGGGCAGACCAGAGGGACAAAGCACTGGGGGCAGACCAGAGGGACATGGCACTAGAACTGGGTCTCTTCCCCATCTCTTACTGTCTCCTCTGCAACTCTCTCTCTCCCTCTCCTATTCATCTCATCATCAGGAGCCTGTGTGCGTGGCTCCACGCTTGCATGTTCCCACTTCCCCCTTTTATTCAGGCTGGCAGTGAGGAGAGGAGGTCCCATGGCTTAATGAGAATTGTAAGGAGAGCACCTGTGTACTGCTCTGCCTGTGCGCAGCTCACCAGACTACTTTTCCCCGAACATGCACCTTTCCTCTTCGGCCGCCAATCTCATCGGGACTCCAAGTGTAGGCACAGATTGGAGGGAGATTGGTCATGCAGCCCTGTCATCACTCGCCCCCAGCTTAAATCCACTCGCCAAATGCTAGTAGGCGAGTGGAAATTTTGAGGGCTGCACTAGAGGATCACCAGCATTAGGAATGAGGTCCAAATTCCTCTATATGGATCTTTAGTTATCACTAGAGGATCACCAGCATTAGGAATGAGGTCCAAATTCCTCTATATGGATCTTTAGTTATCACTAGAGGATCACCAGCATTAGGAATGAGGTCCAGATTCCTCTATATGGATCTTTAGTTATCACTAGAGGATCCCCAGCACGAGGAATGAAGTCACTCTGTGCAAAAACAAACTGCACAGTTGAGGGAAGTATAACATGTTTGTTATTTAAAAATAATATATATATTATTTTTAGTGGTCCTTTAATTGGCTCCTGCCTAAATTGTCCCTAGTATATGTATGAATGCGTGTTAGGGCTCATAGTTTGTAAGCTCCTTGAGGGTAGGGACTGATGCATATGTAAAGTGCAGCGTAAATTATGCATAAATAAAACAATATAATTTACAATAGACTTCATACCGATGCTGCATCTGCCTAAGGCTGAGAACTGAGTGATCAAAGACTGCTGATCACTAGATTACTGTATAGTATCCAAATTAACAAGAGCAGAGCTGCTTTTTAGATCACAACTGAGAACAGATTTTATTAAATTGACTAAAATGTGAAAGTTCATCTTCTGGTTTTCTTTGTACAGTATGTAAGAGAACAGGCATTGCACACGTAATATAGAATGAGCTTCATGTAAGCAAGTGGGTGGAAATCAAATATTCTCCTAATATTCCAGGCCAGAGGGAAGCGGGAAGCCTGAACTGGCTGCTCTGTTCTTTATAGACCTTCTTTCAGGATGTGGGAATGGAAAGTTTCTGCCGCTGGTGAAGTGTTTGGTTTAACACTGTGTGTGCCTCTTGGCTCTAGGAAATCTGAATAACGGCACAATCCGACCAACAAATACAGATACATATTCTACTACCGAGTACCATCATAAATGGGAAGATTATTTCACTTTAGTTTAAAACAAAACTGCCATGTTGCAGACGGCAAAGAGGGCTTCATCTGCTGGAAGAGGCAAGTACAGCCCTTGGCCTTAGACCCGGTTCACACTGGGGCAACTCAGCCGCCTGACGAGCCGCATCCCATTCAATGCTATGGAACCGTTCTAATAGGAGCGACGCAAGTCGCTCCGACTTAGAAAGAGGTTCCTGTACGACTTCGGGGGCGGCACAGGGTGACCTGCATTGACTTCTATACAACTTGCAGAGCCGCCCCCAGAGTCGTGCCACGGGAGTGTGAACCGACTCTTAGGTGTTTGTTTACATGTAGTGTCACAAGTGTCATTGCCCTGGATGCACCTGTGCAGTACAGTCACAGAGGCTTTGTTGTGTCCCACCACCAGATAGAAGTTTATGGGGCTGAAAACCAGAGGCCATGCTGGTTGGCTCAAGGTAAGTATACGTCCGTCGGAGGAGGAAGGTGGGAAAAGATAACTCAGGACAAAAAAGGAGCAAAAAGGTGAAATGCACTTTGCTTAAAAAAAAAGGTGCTTATACTTTAAAGTGGTTCTAAAGGCTGAAGGTTTTTTACCTTCAAGAAATTCTATGTGTGCTATTCAGTGTGCAGTCTGATCCCAATCCAATGACATGCACAAGAGGAGAAGCTCTCTTGGGTCTTTCCCTCCTCATTGGCTCCCACTGTTATCAATCATAGCCAGTGAGGAGAAAGCAGGTGGCTCAGGAGCGACCACACACACACAAAGGTGGCTCAGGAGCGAAAACACACACACAAAGGTGGCTCAGGAGCGACCACACACACAAAGGTGGCTCAGTAAGGATGAGCTCTGGCGTGTTCGCATGGTACACGTGCAGAGCCCGCCAGGAAGTGTGCATGGCGCTGTGCTAATCACAGGCAGGGAGACATTGTCCCGATCTCTGCAGCCGAGCATCGGAAAATGTCTCCCTGGCTGTGATTAGTGCAGCGCAGCGCACACTTCCTGGTGGGCTCTGCACGTGTACCATGCGAACACGCCAGAGCTCATCCTTACTCAGGAGCGACCACACACACACACATACAAAGGTGGCTCAGGAGCGACCACACACACACACACAAAGGTGGCTCAGGAGCGACCACACACACACACACAAAGGTGGCTCAGGAGCGACCACACACACACACAAAGGTGGCTCAGGAGCGACCACACACACACACAAAGGTGGCTCAGGAGCGACCACACACACACACAAAGGTGGCTCAGGAGCGACCACACACACACACAAAGGTGGCTCAGGAGCGACCACACACACACACAAAGGTGGCTCAGGAGCGACCACACACACACACAAAGGTGGCTCAGGAGCGACCACACACACACACAAAGGTGGCTCAGGAGCGACCACACACACACACAAAGGTGGCTCAGGAGCGACCACACACACACACAAAGGTGGCTCAGGAGCGACCACACACACACACAAAGGTGGCTCAGGAGCGACCACACACACACACAAAGGTGGCTCAGGAGCGACCACACACACACACAAAGGTGGCTCAGGAGCGACCACACACACAAAGGTGGCTCAGGAGCGACCACACACACAAAGGTGGCTCAGGAGCGACCACACACACACAAAGGTGGCTCAGGAGCGACCACACACACACAAAGGTGGCTCAGGAGCGACCACACACACACAAAGGTGGCTCAGGAGCGACCACACACACACAAAGGTGGCTCAGGAGCGACCACACACACACAAAGGTGGCTCAGGAGCGACCACACACACACAAAGGTGGCTCAGGAGCGACCACACACACAAAGGTGGCTCAGGAGCGATCACACAGAAGTGCCCCCAGAGCAAGCAGCTTTCTATGGGAGCTCTCATCAGGGGGAAGGAGCCAGGTCATAAGACAAGTTTGGGGACTTGCATTAAAGACCTTCTTCTAAAAAAATAACTGCATGCTGTAAATAAGTGCCAGAAAAGGTGCCAGAACTAACTTATCTCTATATTTGTTTCAGGTCAGCAAATCAGCAATGAAGTCAAAGCATCAGAATGACAGCCTCTAAATCTCTCATGACCATGTTCCTTTAAAGCAGACCTTGCAGTGCAAACTAATATCTGATGAACGTCAAGCTACTGCACCGCTGTGCTCAGTTCCCCCACAGATGAATGTAGCTCAATGCTAATATCATAAGATCCAAGTATCCTTGTACATGAGCTCTTAAAGGACATCAGCGTCCCTCCTAAACAGTAGTTTAGCAGTTCATTTATCATCGAAGACAGAAAAACGTGTTCCAGCTCTCCAGAGGAAGCGTGAATGTGCATTCAAAATGGGAAAATATGCATCTATAGTCTATAAACTGATTAGGTTCCAATAAAAGCCTTGTCCATCAGTGGAGTGCAGGGTTGAAGTTTTCATAGCTTCATTATTAAACTGGAATTTTGCTATTATAAAAATTCCTGTACCAGGGAGAGCAAAGTGGCATAATGCAGATGTACAGACTGCCGAATGCCAAGACACACAGCTCTTCTTATGGTTAAAGCAGAACTATGCCTATTGACCCAACTGTTTCTCCAAACAGTTCTATTTAACCATTTAAGGACCGGACCAATATGCTGCTAAATGCCCAGAGGCGTTTTTACAATTCGGCACTGCGTCGCTTTAACAGACAATTGCGCGGTCGTGCAACGTGGCTTCTAAACAAAATTTGAGTCCTTTTCTTCCCCCAAATAGAGCTTTCTTTTGATGGTATTCGATTGCCTCTGCGATTTTTTTTTTTTTTTGCGGTATAAACAAAAATAGAGCGAAATTTTTGAAAAAAAAAATCAATATTTTTTACTTTTTGTTATAAGAAAAATCAAACTAAATTTTAGTCAAACGTTTAGGCCAAAATGTATTCAGCCACATGTCTAACAAAAAAAAAAAAAAATAACAATAAAAAATAAATTAGCTACCTAGCGGTGACCCTAATACAGCGATCAGAAAAATAATCGCTTAGTGACATTGGCAATAGGGTGTGAAAGGGTTAACTAGGGCGGTGATCAAGGGGTTAAAACTTTATTAGGGGGGGTACGGGGGCTACCCTGGACCTAACACTAACTGCCTGTCACACTGACACTAAATGCAGTGATCAGTACATATATGATCACTGCATTTGGTGACACTGTGACAGGGGGGTGGGGGGGGGGGGGCGGTTTTATGTGCCTATGTGTGTGGTGTCTAGAGCTGAAACGATTAATCGATATTATCGATAATATTCGATAATGAAAATCGTTGTCAACGATTTTCATTATCGATTAATCGGTCCGCCCTTCTGCCCATTCAAAGCCGCGGCCTCAATTAGCGTTTGCCGCGGGCCCGCCGCGATCGAGCGGCGGGGGAGGTGGGGGAGCACGGAGGCACAGGATCCTGTGTCTCCGTGCGCCCCCACCACCTCCGCCGCGCGATCGCCGCGGGTCCGCGGCAAACGCTAATTGAGGCCGCGGCTTTGCGGCCTTGTGAAGTCCCAAGCTCTTCCTTCTGTGAGCTGGCGCCATCTGGTGGTGGCCGTTTGACATTACAAGTTAAACAGCAACTGTAATGTTATTTTTTACTGCCATCTCCTTCCCTATAATTAGAACCCCCAAACATTATATATATTTTTTATTCTAACACCCTAGAGAATAAAATGGCGATCGTTGCAATACTTTGTGTCACGCCGTATTTGCGCAGCGGTCTTACAAGCGCACTTTTTTTGGATTTTTTATTTTTTTAAATTAAAAAATAAAACAGTAAAGTTATCCCAATTTTTTTTTAGATTGTGAAAGATAATGTTACGCCGAGTAAATTGATACCCAACATGTCACGCTTCAAAATTGCGCCCGCTCGTGGAATGGCGTCAAACTTTTACCCTTTAAAATCTCCATAGGCGACGTTTAAAAAAAAATACAAGTTGCATGTTTTGAGTTACAGAGGGGTCTAGAGCTAGAATTATTGCTCTCGCTCCAACAATCGCGGTGATACCCCACGCGTATGTGTTCGCTTCTGCGCGCAAGCTCGTCGGGACGGGGCGCATTTTCTGGCTCCTAACTTTTTTAGCTGGCTCCTAGATTCCAAGCAAATTTGTCAAGCCCTGCCGTGAGGAATAGTGCCCCAGCATTGGTGTTCCCGGGAGGAATAGTGCCCCAGCATTGGTGTTCCCGGGAGGAATAGTGCCCCAGCATTGGTGTTCCCGGGAGGAATAGTGCCCCAGCATTGGTGTTCCCGGGAGGAATAGTGCCCCAGCATTGGTGTTCCCGGGAGGAATAGTGCCCCAGCATTGGTGTTCCCGGGAGGAATAGTGCCCCAGCATTGGTGTTCCCGGGAGGAATAGTGCCCCAGCATTGGTGTTCCCGGGAGGAATAGTGCCCCAGCATTGGTGTTCCCGGGAGGAATAGTGCCCCAGCATTGGTGTTCCCGGGAGGAATAGTGCCCCAGCATTGGTGTTCCCGGGAGGAATAGTGCCCCAGCATTGGTGTTCCCGGGAGGAATAGTGCCCCAGCATTGGTGTTCCCGGGAGGAATAGTGCCCCAGCATTGGTGTTCCCGGGAGGAATAGTGCCCCAGCATTGGTGTTCCCGGGAGGAATAGTGCCCCAGCATTGGTGTTCCCGGGAGGAATAGTGCCCCAGCATTGGTGTTCCCGGGAGGAATAGTGCCCCAGCATTGGTGTTCCCGGGAGGAATAGTGCCCCAGCATTGGTGTTCCCGGGAGGAATAGTGCCCCAGCATTGGTGTTCCCGGGAGGAATAGTGCCCCAGCATTGGTGTTCCCGGGAGGAATAGTGCCCCAGCATTGGTGTTCCCGGGAGGAATAGTGCCCCAGCATTGGTGTTCCCGGGTAGGAATAGTACTGCTGCAAAGTTGTGTAATGTTAATGTTAAACGTTTTTTAATCTGCCATTTGAGTGTAACATGTTTTTTCATTATTACTGTTAAATAAACGAAAAAAATTCCACATTACGTTTTTTTTAATGATTTTATCCGATTAATCGATTAATCGAAAAAATAATCGGCCGATTAATCGATTATGAAAATAATCGTTAGTTGCAGCTCTAGTGGTGTCAGTGTAGTGTTGTGCAACTTACTATGTGATGTCTTCTCTCCTCAGCGGCGGTTGAAAATACCGCCGAGAGGAGAGATTACATCACTTCCCCCTTCCTGTGTTTACACAGGAAGAGGGCGGGTGGCGGACACGCATTGGCTGGGAGCGATCCGGAGGGGGTGGACAAAAACGAACAGCCGCCCCCCTCGTCCCGGGATCGCTCCTGAAGTCACGGGAACCGCCGCATGTAACGGGGGGGGGTCCCGATCGGACCCCGACCCACGTCTAGGCAGGGACATACAGGTACGCCAATGTGCCTGTATGTGCCATTCTGCCGACGTAAATGTACATGCGGCGGTCCTTAAGTGGTTAAGGAACGATAACTGTGATGTTGGCTTGTGCCCTCAACTGAACTGTCAAGCCCTCAAATGACTGGTGGTATAGTCAATCAAATTGAAGCTCCAAAGCAGCTGCAGATCAAACTGGTGGCAGCTTCCTTGCCTGTAAAGGATAGGAGGGTTTCATTCCACTTTATGCCATTTAGAGGGCCACATGTGCCATTTTTTGGCCAATTTCAAGTACTAGCCAAAAACCAAGCCATCTACCTCACACAAGGTCAATATAATTCAGTCAGTTAAAGGTAAAGTCAAACCTGAGCAGGAAAATTGATTGCTTCAATGCAGTTTACTGAAAGAACAAACAAATGGAACATATAATATTATTTTGTTGAGCTTGATTAGATTTGTTTTCTCATTGCTTCTGGCAAATTTCAATTCCATCTCCTTGGGATTCATTGAAAGGACTATGGTATGGCTTTGGTTGCTTTGCCATTTCAACAAAAATGGGATATAAAATGACTTGCATGTATGACCAGCTTTTGGGACCTGTCAATGGCATCAGTTTGAGATGACTCTGAAATCACCGACAGGTACATGTGACCTGCATTTGGTCTGCTTCAAGCTGCTTTTGCATTCCCATAGACTTATAAGGGAATGCAGTAAAGCAAGAAAAAGCCCTTCAACATAAGCCCTTCATGTCATTGTAATAGCTAAGCTACCCTGCATCTCATGGCTTACATACATATCTTTGCAGTCAATATAAATGTCAACAGGTTAGTCACAAATACTATAAGGTAGATGAGAACGCCAACTGAATCACACTGAGTTGGCAAACACACAGAGTACCATACACAAGTGCTGTGGTTTTTTTGTACCTTGGTTGCATCTCGGTACTGCTGATCTCCTGCCATCCCTGTGCAGTCACATCCTATCTAGATGCATGAATTCCAGTAATGGCTGCATGACATTACTCAGAGGATCCCCTAATAGTGACAGCTGAGGACCATGCCTAAGTAATGTGTGTTCCATCGACGCGTTTACTTGTAGTACAGCCCTGGCAAAAAGTTTTGAGAATGACAGAAATATAATTTTTTAGTCTGCTGACTGAGTTTTTATGATGGCAATTTGCACATACTCTAGAATGTTATGAAGAGTGATCAAATGAATTGCAGATAAATTGAAAAACTCCCTCTTTGCCATGAAAATGAACTTAAATGGGGTTGTAACCCTTAGTTTTTTCACCTTAATGCATCCTATGCATTAAAGTGGAAAAACTTCTTGCAGTGTCTGGCACCCCACCCCCAAATTCCCGTGGGCGCATCCCCGCCATCTTTCTCTCCACGGAGTCCTGGCTTTGATTGGATAGATTGATAACAGCGCAGCCAGTGGGTCCCACTGCTGTCAATCAAATCCAATGATGCAGGCACCAGGGGTGGGGCCAAGTCATACACTCATCCTGCCAGGGAGGTTAAACCATCTTTGATCTCCATAGGATATGTGGGTAACGAAAATGTATAGAAGGAGGGGAGAGAGGGTGTGGTGGAAGAAATCACATAATATGTACACAATAGGTAGATAAGTAGATGGGAAATGGAATGAGCCCCATTTGGGCACTTGCTTCCTGTTAAAAGTCAGCAGCTGCAGTATTTGTAGCTGCTGACTTAAAAAAAAAAAAAAAAAAGAAATCGGGGGACCTTCGCTTTAAATAAAAATGTATACAGAATTTAGGATGACAGCATGCCAGGGTGAATTGCAGAGGTCTTGGGGGGGGGGGGGACACAACAAATATTGGACTCTGCATAAACCTAATATAATAATATAAATGGTCAATAAAAGCCTTTGACATTTCTGAAATGCTTGTAGTTCTACTTCACTACACCATAGTAACATCTGACAAAAAGATCTAAAAACACTGAAGCAGCAGACTTTGTGAAAATGAATGTCATTCACAAAACTTTTGGCCACGGCTGTATCTGTTGGGAGTCTGTGTGCCTAGAAAAAATTGAAGGAGCAGAACTGGGAGACAGACAGTCTGTGTCCAGGAAAGTAAAATGGAAAATCCATGTGTTTGGCCAACTGCTAATCTCCAACAGCAATAAGTAAGCAGCAATCACTAGACAGAGCTAACCGATAAACATCCAAACACATAAATATATCACTTTTATAAAAGTTACCAATTTCGTTTTTAGGCCCCAAGGCCAGGTCACAACACTTGCAGTCCAGTGCGTTTTTATTCTACATCAAAAACACATGAAAATTAGGTTGTAATTTCCAATTGCATAGTTCACATGAGCGCTTGCAGTTCCAGTAAAATAAATCCTGCACTGGAACGCTGTAAAAAGCACCAACAACGCACTGGAACACACATTATCATTTAATCTTAAGAAAAAAAAAGGGAGGGGGAATATGCACTAGATGTCAACCAAAAAAAATCACCAAAAACGCATCAAAAATGCACATGGAGAAAAGCACCTGGAAGGCATCTGGAATGCGTTTCTATGGTGTGAGCTGGCGCTTAAAATTAAGAAAAAGGAAAATTGCACTGGGCTGCATATAAAAAGCACCAAAAACACGCGTTCACAAAGTCATCCAGACTGCATTTCTATTGTGTTTACTGGCTCTCATTTACATGGGCGATTACTTTCATGCCCCATGCAGGGCTGTGTTTTGCCAGCACGGGGATGGCACAGGTGTTCCCTGCATTCCCAATGCCGGCAGTTCCATGTTTATTGTGATATGCGGCTGCACAGACACAGCCAGTGTGTCCCAATGCGGGGCATCCGATGCAGGAGCCCATGTGAAGAAACACCACAAAAAAAAACCACACACACAAAAATAAAAACTATGTTTTTTTCACAGTGGGTCTAACTATTCTTACTTTCCATCAGCACTAAAGATAGATCTACCTTTTCTTGTTACTATTAAAGAAAATGAAAAATAAAAATATAATTATAATTTGCATTATTTGAAATTTGACTGGGCTGTACCTTCAAATTGCTTTATTCAGGCTATATATGATCACCATTTTCATTAGGATTTTAGTTTTTAAAGGCCATAGAGACGGTCGTAGACTTCCTTTAGAATTCCATCCATGTACAGCACTGAAAGTATTTGTGCTTGTGCCCAACTAATGTACCCGTCACAGCATTGTGGAAGGAGGGGCCTTAATTAAAAGCCAGCAGCTACACATACTGTAGCTGCTAGCTTTTAATAATAGGACACTTACCTGTCCTAGAGTCCAGCGAGGTCGGCACCGCTGCAGATTTTTCCATCAGCTGTCAGGTACATGTTGCCGTCATTGTGGGTAAAGGAACCCAGCAGTGTAGCCTTAGGGCTTCCCACCAGGAACCCTACTGCGCATGCGCGAGGCTCAGCACGCCTCTCCTACTAGCCTGGCAACAGGGGGAGGAGGAGAGAGCCAAATTAATGATTACTTTCCCCTATGCAATACGAAAGATATGCAAGTCTAAAGATGAACTCTAGACGGGGCAGGTGTAGCTATTTCTGTGGCTGTGTGAGCGAACATTATAACCCCGAGTTATGATTACAATGTATGGGGAGATGGGATGGGGATAATGGGCTGGGATGTCTGGGCAATATGTTTTTGTGGAACTGGAAGTCATGCCTGTAAAACATTTGTTCTTTAATAAACTTGAAAAAAACTTGAGAAAAAAAAAAAAAAGCTGAACTCTAGAATCTGGCAAAATCTACATTTACATCTATGGGTGCCCCGTTCCAGCAGGCTTTCTTGATCCATGCGACTGGTCCAGCGTTGGCTCCTAAGGCTCCATTCACACCCATGTGTTTTTTAATGCTTTTTGCAGAGCGCAGGACATTTTTATTTTATTTTTTTTAACATGGGTTCCTATAAAACTTGTTCACATCAATGCATTTTTGTGCCTCTGCGTTTTTGGAAACTGTGCTTTTTTTTGCAAGAGACTTTAATGGGGAAGCTGCAAAAAAAATCACGCAGTATGTTTTTAATGCAATTTGCGGATAAATCTGTCCTACAATAAAAAAAATGCAAATCACAGCAAGAAAACAAAAACCAACCCAGAAAGCACAGCAAAAAGCATTGAAGAAATGCTTCAAAAGCAAACTGCATAAGTGTGAATGAAGCCCAAGACACTCTAGGCCAGGGGTCTTCAAACTATGGTCCTCCAGTTGTTCAGGAACTACAATTCCCATCATGCCATGTCTGTGAATGTCAGAGTTTTACAATGTCTCATGGGATGTGTAGTTCTGCAAAAGCTGGAGAGCCGTAGTTTGAGGATCCCTGCTCAAGGCCATGGTCATAACCCAGCTTCCTCCACATACAATACAGGGTTATAAGCCCTGCAATGGATGTTTTGATTCTGCCCACAGACTGTAGCCAGGGGGAGAGGGGTGGAGGCAATAAGGTAATACAGCCTTTCCCGTCTCCACATAGACTTGAAGAGCAGTTAACCCTTGCAATGCAAGTAGAATATGTTTTGCCTAATTCCTGGACTTCAGCTTTAATTCCAACCTTCAACAGTAAAAGACAAAACATTTTCTTTTAAAAGGGATCGAACAGAAATTAAAACCTCAATGTATTAACGGACTATAATCCTAATAAAATGAATTGACATACGAAGAGAAATGCATGAAGTAGATTTCATTTCAGGGGTTTACTTTGTGAAAGGGACAAGGTCGTGCTTTAATGTAACAGCAGGTTCCACATTACATCCCCGGCAGCATGGCCCTCCGGCAGCAAAAGGATTAAAAGTCCCGGATGGAGGGGGAGGAGTGTAAAACGAGCCGTTCTCCACCCCTTCTAAATTCCCGGAGATTCAGGAGGAGGGGTGGGTGCAACTGGAAGCAGTGCTTGACATCAGACACAAAAAAAGTGGGAAAGTTCTAAAGTATTGAGAAAAAAAAAATGAAAAAGCAAAAAAAAAAACAACACAAGAAACATAGTACAGTATTTCCCTATTCCTCACAACTGTCAACTCATCTGTTACTAAATTTTCTGTTTTTGTTGTCAGAGCCAGGGGAACATTTATTGCAATCAAATATATTATATTCATGTTAATGACTTTGATCATTTAATAGCTTTTTGCAGGGGACCGATACCGAGTATTTGCGGGAGTACTTGTACTCGCGAAATGCTACCGATACCTAAATAGAATACTTTTTTTGTATTTATCAACATGTTCTGTGAAAATTCTGTCTTGAGTTAGAGTTCTTCATAATTCTAAAGAAAATATCCTTAGTCTGTATTGTGGTTTGAAAACTGTCACATGACATTTAAAAAAAGTATC
>CM056059.1:49778010-49851111 GCA_029574335.1 Rana kukunoris | reverse complement strand
AAGTCTTCTTTGTAATATGATGGCCACCAGCTATTTGCCCCCCAAAATATATATAGAAATGCAAATAAACACACGTTACAGTCGTCTTATGAAAAATTGTAAATCATCAGTCACATTTTGCAGCAATTTAGATCCATATTTGGTTAGTGAAGAAACTCAGGATCCACGGCCATTTTGTTTACAAACACCAGACAGCTGGAGGTTTGTCATTGTGCTGTGGTAGTGTGGCAGAGCAAGCTCATCAGGTGGTGGGTCATTGTGGTGGTGGGGAAACCTCACTGGGCAGCAGGTCATCGTGATTGATGTTGGATCTACATTGTCGGATGGTGTGTTTGACAATGGATTTGTTTTCATTGTTATAAAATGATTTTTCCTATTTGTTTAATTTCTGTTTTTTTGCGGGGGGGGGGGGGACCAGATGTGGGGATGAGGCCTTTCCAGCTAAACATGGTGCATTGCAAGAGGGGAAGGGAGAAGACTTGTCCTCCACCCCTTAAAAAGTTACCCACCCAATGTTGACATGCATATATAGCCTGGTATGGTTCAGGAGGGGGAGTAGGATACATGCTCACTGCCCTACCTTTCCTGGCCATCCAAGCTGCATGCCTGGTCCTCTCTGAATTTTAAGTGCCATTTTTTTCCATTTTTTTTTTTTCATTTTCTTTCCATTTTTTTTGTCTTTAATGTGGACTGTCCTTTGAATATATACACACCATATCCAGTCACATGCCTTTCAACATTGGGAGAGCACTTTTTTGTAGAGAGGGAGGCCAGGATGCCTGGCTGGTTTGTTTACAAACAAGAGCCAGCCAGGTATCTGTCATTTATCTTTGGGAGTTCTACCACTGCTAAATGACCGCAGAAAGGTTTGTTTGCAAACTGCAGTGACGCAAATTTGTATCTCATCCCTACTCTCTATAAAGAATTCAGGTCTGGTAACTTTGTTATAATGTTGCGCTCCGCAGGATTCTCTATAAAGGGCTTATGGCATGTACATAGACTGTAGTGAGTGTGAAAAGAGCTATTTCTGTAGGTTTATGTTTTTTATACTTTATGTAACTCTAGGAGAATCTGTAATGTTCATTTCTAACCACAGACCCTTAAAGGGTTACCAAACCCTCATTTTTTTTTTAAATAACAAACATGTCATACTTGCCTCCTCTGTGCAGTAGGTTTTGCACAGAGTGGCCCTGATCCTCCTCTTCTAGGGTCCTTCAGGAGCGCTCGTGGCTCCTCCTCTTCATGATTGCCCCGTCTAAGAAGCACTCTCCTTCAGGACACTTGTGCGGGTGTGCTCCTGTGTCCAGCTGCTGCATCTATTAACACAGACGGCAGGACTCAGCCCCATGTCTTTAGGATTCGATTGACAGCAGCGGGAGCCAATGGCTGCGCTGCTATCAATCTATCCAATCGGGACACAGAGACACCGACTAGAGCTGGTGTGCTTGTCCCTAGGGTGAGAAAGAACGGGTTAAGGTAGATAAAATGGGGGTCTTGGGGGCTGCTGTATGACAAAAGTTTTTTCACCTTAATGCATCCTTAATGTTGTAAACACGAGGGTTTACAACACCTTTAAGAAAAATGTTGAATAGATAAATTATGAAAAATCTTGACTTTTTTTGTTAACTGACTGTTTAATTTCAGATATATGAGTTGTTTTTTTAACTAAATGTACAGACCAAAATTCTTTTGAACATAGTAACTATTGATATGCTTAATTTAATAAAAAATAATCTCCATTTTCCTTTAGCACCTTTTAATTAGACAGCGTCCTGCCCTTCTGTATAAACGTACTCTCCTGATTCCAGTAAGTGTCTGGCACATTTCTCACATATGTCAGTGCTTCCCAAAACCCAAATACATTTCTGCAGAAATCAACATCTTAAAAAGCATCACCTTAAGGTTGGTTCTCTGTGCTCATATCCTCTGCCTAAATTTCTGTTCGACATCTAAATACTTTTTTTAGAAAGACCTTTTTTTATAATTGTCTTAAAGTCTTGGTGAACCCTTATAGCAATATGTGATATTACAGCTGGCCCAGAGTGAGCCAAAAAAAGGTATAGTCCCACTCCTACCGTACCTTGAAAAAGTATTGATACCCCATGAAACTTTACAATTTTTTTCATGTTACAACAAAAAACGTAAATGTATTTTATTGGGGATTTTATGTGATAGACCAACACAAAGTGGCACATAATTGTGAAGTGGAAGGAAAATGATAAATGGTTTTAATTTTTTTACAAATATATGAAAAGTGTGGCGTGCAATTGTATTCAGCCCCCTTTACTCCGATATTCCTAAGAGTCGGTTCACACTAGGGCGACACGACTTCCAGCGCGACTTTCAGAGGCGACTCCGACACGACTTGAGCATGAACCACAGAGATTTACAACACGACTTGAAGTCGTCTCCAGGACAGGAGACATTCCAGTGGCCAATAAAACAACAATCAGCTCTGGGATAGGGAGGGGGAGGGAGGAGTTTGCCTGAGAAATGTATATTATCTTGCTGGAAAGTAGCTTCAATTAAGACAGTGATCAGACTTCTGAGGCGACTTCCATTGAAATCAATGGGTACAAATCACCTACAAGTCGGATTGAAGTCGTACAGGAACCTTTTCAAAAGTCGGAGCGACTTGAGTAGTGTGTATTAACACCGCTCACATTCACCTGCATTGTTTTTCTCTACAGCGCGACTTGGGACGACTTGAGGCGACTTCAAGTCGGATCCCAAGTCGCCCCAGTGTGAACCGACTCTAACTAAAATTTAGTGGAACCAATTGCCATCAGAAGTCATCTAATTAGTAAATAGAGTCCACCTGTGTGTGATTTAATTTCAGTATAAATACAGCTGTTCTTTGAAGCCCTCATAGATTTGTTGGTGAACAAATAGCATCATAAAGGCCAAGAAACACACCAGACAGTTCATGGATAAAGTTGTGGAGAACTTTAAAGCAGTATTAGGTTATAAAAAAAAAATATCCCAAGCTTTGAACATCTCATGGAGTACTGTTCAAGCCATCATCCGAAAATGGAGAATATGGCACAACTGCAAACCTACCAAGACATAGTCATCCACCTAAACTGACAGGCCAGGCAAGGAGAGCATTTAACAGAGAAGCAACCAATAGGCCTATGGTAACTATGAAGGAACTGTAGAGATCCACTAGGCCAAATATTAGTCGTGCACTCCACAAATCTGGCCTTTATGGAAGAGTGGCGAGAAGAAAGTCATTGTTGAAAGAAATCCATTAAAAGTCCCGTTTGCGAGAAGCAATGTGGGAGATACAGCAAACATGTGGAAGACAGTGCTCTGGTCAGAAGAGAACAAAATTGAACTATTTGGCCTAAAAACAAAGTGCTATGTGTGGTGAAAAACTAACACTGCACATCACCCAGAACACACCACCCCCACCGTGAAACTTAATGCTGGCAGCATCATGTTGTGCGGATACATTTCTTTAGCACGGGCATTACTAAATGGCGGACCGTGGCCCAAATGCGTACCGCCTCACTCCTTTGCGGCCCGCCCCGTTATCGCCATTTAGCAGCCCTTTCTTTCCTCCTGCCGTCTCTGTAATCCTCACACAGAGCCGACAGAAGGAGATGGGACAGTTCTGGATGGAGGGCCGAGCTGCCGGAGGTAAACAAGCAGGTGATTGGCTGCTAGGATGAAGGGGGGTCTTGGCAACCAATGGCCATCTTGTAACACCTGCCCTCCATCCGAGAAATGCCGTGCCTTCCTTATTTTTGCCTTCCGTATTTATCGGGGTATAGTGCGCCCCGACGTATAGCGCGGAGCCCTAATTTAGACAGGTAGATTGTAAAAAATTAAAGGTAGTTTAAGTGAAAAAAAAAACGTACCTTTTGGATGCTCCATCCGCACCTTGCAGCGGTGTTTCGGATTTGGCGCCTCGCTGTGCAGAGCAGTTCGGCTCCTCTCTTCCTGTTTGTTTGGCTCCTCTCGGCCACGAGCATGGCCGAGCCTAGCCGAGTGCGCAGTACACTAGGCTCGGCTCACTCTTTGTCGGGCTTTGTCGGCGGCGCTCAGAAAAAGCGAGGATCGGCATATATCGCGCACCCACGATTTTCCCCTGATTTTAAGGGGAAAAAGTGCGCGGTATACGCCGATAAATACAGTATGTGCTACTTTGTGTTGGTCGATGACATAAAATCCCAATAAAATACATTTATGTTTTTGGTTGTAACAAGACAAAATGTGGAAACATTTTCAAGGCACTGTAAAAGCACTTCCAATGTGAAGGGGTAAACACCTGCAATGTGATAAGTGCTTTATGGTGCTATTGTCACTGGGACAAAAATGAATAAAAAATTCAATTCTGGTTGTCTCCTCATATGTGAGCAGAATGTCTTGATGGGAACACCTTTTATAGTGACAGCTGTCTTAAAAAGAAAATTCCCCTAACTTTGACAACATTTCCTCTTTGTGTTGTATCAAAAATCAAATGTTAGATGTTTGAGCCCTCCCTACTTTATCACCCAAAAAGAATAATCTGCCTATAGGTATACATTGCATTGCAATATGGCTATATGGAGTTGTTCTGTACTCAAAATGTGTACTGACCACCCCTCAAAAAACTCATTTACTGCTTTTGTGATTGGCTCACCCATTTTCCCAGAAGTCTGCCTAAGATACAAGTCAGATTTCAGGCATCCCGTCTGATAAAAATGTCCTTTTTGGTGAGATATTTCCAGTAGGAACACATCTAAGGCTCCTTACACACGGATCGGTCCGTTTTTCGGTCCGCTCCATGTGTCCGTCAGCTCAGCGGGGGGTCTCCGCTCAGCTGTCGGCGGACGGGGCGGTCCCCGCACACTGATGGAAACGGACCGTCTGTCCGTTTGCATCCGATCCGTTTGGCCGGACGGAAGAAAAATAGGACATTCTTCCGTCCGCAAAAACGGATGCGAATCTGGCGGACGTTAGCGGATGCATCATCCGCTAACGGATCCGCTCCCATAGGGGCCCATTACAAGTCCGTAAACGGACTTGTAATGAGCGGACGAACGGTCCGCTAGTGTGAAAGGACCCTTAAGAGATACAGGCCCAGCAGATTTCCTCATTAGTGCCCTGCAGGTGCACACCTGATTAATAATTATGAAACACACTCCCATTAGACTCGCTCATCACAGAGTCTCAGGGGAACATACAGAGATTACTTCAGAATAACAAAAAGTAGGAATTTGCAACACAGCTTGTTATAATCCTAGCAATGTACATAGATCACCCAGAGGGGAATGTTTTTTTTTTAAACAAAGTGGAGTTATGCTTTAAATAACATGCAAGTATCGTCCATGTATCATTCATTGTATCACTGTTATTTGCCGGCTTTTTATTTAAAATAGCTTAAGATAAGCTTATATTGTTATTAGGAAGTCTTGATTGTTTGCATGTGTGTTGATTCTGTCTCTGGGTGAGTAGACTAGACATGGCTAATTGTAATCCTGTTCCTTACCAAAGTTTGTATACTCGGAAATGCATTAAGTGAATAGAATGCCTCACGAGCCCTTAGTACCTTTTACAAACAAAAGCCTACAACTAGCATGCCAGTTTTAGGCCATGGCTCTTATCACCCCAGGGTGTGGAAATATCTCTAATTAAAGCCACTTGCCTGGCAATGCAGATTCTGGCCAGAGGCTGAGTTTGTGTAAAGCATGAAAGGAGAGTTGATCTGTACTTTTTCTCTTAAAAAGGAATAGATACAAGGACAGGAAGTGGTCTTAATATGTTGTATAATGTTTATTAGGCATGTGTATCTGTTTAGGCAATTGTTAGTGCTTTGTTGTATCAGAAAGTATACTGTAAAGAAGTTCTGTATTGGTGCCATTTATAACATACATACTTCCCATTATCTAATATAATGGCCATACTTTAAATATGGACAAATAAGCATGAAATTCAAGAACTGGGCAGCCAGGAAGGCATATTCTAGGAGCTTGATTGAATAAAACATTTCTGAAAAAGGTACCAGCTTTGATTTTTTATTTTTTTTTGTCAGAAGTTGACTGCATTTGTTCCTTTTTGGTGGTGGTGTATGTGAGAAAATTTAGCAATTGCAGAAAAATGCTGCTTCTTACTAAAGCAATCTTAAGCAGGCCATAAGCTGCTTGAATGTTGGCCCATTACTGCTGAATCACCAATTTAAAGCCGGGTTCACCCTAAAAAATCTATATACCATTAGATCCAGCATACTGCTGACATCTGCAGTATGCTGGTTCCAACTGTACTTACCGTGTTATCGTAGTTTTCACCCGCCTTCTGGGTTCTCTCTGCCCCGGGGAATAGGCGTTCCTAAGACAAGGCGTAGATGATTGACGTGCTGGTAAAGAGCGCCACGCCTTACGAAAATACCCGAAGTGGGACTTGGCTTTTTACGGTGCCTGCGCAGTCGGCTCTACACGGCAGGCGCAGGCACCGTATAGCGCGGTAAACAGCCCAGTCTCACTTCGTCTATTTTCGGGAAGGCGTGACACGCTGTACCCGCACGTCAATCATCTACGCCTTGTCTTAGGAACGGCTATTCAGCTCGGAGCCGGATGAGAACTACGATAACACGGTAAGTACAGCAGAAAAAAAAAAAACGGCATACTGCAGATGTCAGCAGTATGCTAGATCTAATGGTAAATAGTTGATTTTCAGGGTGAACCTCTGCTTTAAGCTGAGACAGTTTTTCATAAGACTTGTAAATTAAACATCTGTGAAAACTGAAGAGACACAATTCAAGCCTATGCATAGAGCCTTTATGCCATTTTTTTTATAGCTAAAGCTGATCCAACGTTATGGACTTACCACATGATTTCAATGTTCTGGGACCAAGCATTTAGTTTTATCCATGAACACCCTAGATGATGTCAAAGTAGATGAAATGCACTGGGTCGAGTTCTGTCCAAGTCATTGCATTCTCCATGCAGTTTGCCAAGAGATATTTCATGAGCGCTTTTTTTACCAACTGAATTTAAGTGTTCTGACTTTTTTAATAGATTTTCTTAACCATACGTTTTTACACTATGTTAAAGAGGAGTTCCACCCTAAAAAATAACTTTTGTTTAATCCCCTCCCCTCCCCCTTACATGTCACATTTGGCATGTAATTTTTTTGGGGGGAGTGGGGGCTTCAGTAGGAGTGGGACTTCCTGTCCCACTTCCTGCTTCCGCCAAGGGGCTGGTTAGGCGATTAAGCTTAATCGCCTACACCAGCCCCTTCCTGTAGGCGATCACATGGGACACATGACAGGTCCCATGCGATCGCCTCTCCAATCAGCGGCGAGCCGCGCGCGCATGCGCAGTGCGGCTCGCGCATGCACAGTGGGTGCCCGGCCATGAAGCCGAAGGCTGTCACGGCTGGGTGCCCACAGTCGGGATGGAGACGCCGGCTGGGGAGGGGGGGAGAGGAGCGGAGCCCCGGTCGGCGCGTCGCTGGAACGCAGGAGCAGGTAATTGAGTGTTTATTAAAAGCCAGCAGCTACACTTTTTGTAGCTGCTGACTTTTAATAAACACCATTTTTGGCTGGAACACCCCTTTAAGGTGCTCTTTTTCTCTTTTCGGATTAAATATCATTTGAGCGTTATTAATAAGAATGTGTGAGCTTGTTTGTGGAGCTGAAGGTTCCCTAGAGTCGCTACAAAGAGTGTCCCACAGAGAATGGCTGTGAAAAAATCTCTTCATCTGTGTGTTTTCACCTTTTGTTTGACCTATTAGGTGTATGCCGATTGGGTCCATAAGCTCTGGTATGCCTCCTTAATTTTTGTTGTTGGTGGATACCCCTCACGGTGGTGACTCCACTCTGTGATTACTGGGACAGGCAAACATTTACATTGGATTATTATCTTTGGGATACTCTTTGATATACCACCTTGGACTTCTTTACAGCTTTCCTTAAACATTGTACTAGTAATAAACGTAATTGATACAAGACAATTTTACAATATGTGTTGATATTTTAATACACTGGCTATTGTGTTAAATCACTTTATAGTTCATGTGTGCTTGTTCTTGTTAACCAGGTCACCACTATTATATGTGAGACATTTATAATATAAATGCTATAGACACCAAACATTGGAGGTCTCTTTACATCTTATGGATTTACAATATCTCGCAAAGCAGCATTGCTGCAGAGGTTGAAGGGGGGGGGGGGGGGTCAGCCTGTCAGTGCTCAGACCATACGCTGCACACTGCATCATGGCTGTCATCCCAGAACTGAACTGCAGTGGCAACCTGTGAAGCTCTGGTGAACTCCATGCCCAAGGGGGTTAAGGCAGTGCTGGAAAAAAATGGTGGCCACAAAATATTGACACTTTGGGCCCAACTTGGCATTTTCACTTAGGGGTGTACTCATTTTTGTTGCAAGCGGTTTAGAAATCAATGGTGTGTTAAATATTATTAGGGGACACAAATTTTACACTGCTATACAAGCTGTACGCTCACTGTACATTGAAGAACATTTTTATTTCTTCAGTGTTGTCACATAAAAAAGTATATAATATAATATATTTACAAACATGTGAGGGGGTACTCACTTTTGTGAGATACTGTATATGCATTTGGACATATCACAGGGTCAACAAAGGCCATATAACATGCTATATTTTTTAGACCCTTTTTGTTTTGTCATTTGATTTGACGCAACATTTGTACACAAGATATTTGTGACACTTATAATATGAGGGTGCCTTTTTGATATATATATATATATATATATACAGTATCCCATTTTCAATACATTAACACTGCACATCTTTATTTTTATCTTTAAAAGTTATCCATGGAATTACTTCCAAATTCATAGCTAAAGACCCTCTACTCTGTTTGGATATCTCATACATAACAATTTTGACTCTTCTTGACGAACATCCGTTTCTTCATGGATTTTATTTTAACTACTTATAGCTTGCAAAGTTATACTAAAGGCTTGGACATCACCTTCGGCTCCAATGGATGCCATGGTGAAGAACAAAAATCCCTGCCAAACTTTTTTTTTGATACATGGAAACTTCATGGAGCATACATCATCAGATGTGTAAATTTCTCTCTTAATGACACCATTTCAATACTCAGAAAGGTATATAAAGCCTAACATTTCCAAGTCTTTAGCCAAATTAAAGCTCAGTAAATAAATATCCTCTATAATCTTTTAGGATTACTCCGTAAGAGCAAAAATACAGATCTAAGATTACACTCTTCCGGTTTGTTTCACCCGAGTATTTTTATTTTATTATTACATAGTTACATAGTTAGTCAGGTTGAAAAAAGTCCATCCAGTTCCACCATAAAAATAAATAAATAAACAAACAAAATAAAACACAGTACATCCCATACACCCAACTCCATACCCACAGTTGATCCAGAGGAAGGCAAAAAACCCCAGCAGAGAGATGATCCAATTTGCTACCGGAGGGGAAAAAATTCCTTCCTGATCCCCCGAGAGGCAATCGGATTTACCCCGGATCAACTTTACCTACAAAACTTAGTACTCACTTATATTATGTGCATTTAGGAAAGAATCCAAGCCTCTCTTAAAGCAATCTACTGAGCTGGCCAGAACCACCTCTGGAGGGAGTCTGTTCCACATTTTCACAGCTCTTATTGTGAAGAAACCTTTCCGTATTTGGAGGTGAAATCTCTTTTCCTCCAGACGTAAAGAGTGCCCCCTTGTCCTCAGTGTTGACCTTAAAGTGAATAACTCAACACCAAGTTCACTATATGGACCTCTTATATATTTGTTGATCATATCCCCCCTTATTCTCCTCTTCCCAAGAGTGAATAAATTCAGTTTTTCTAATCTTTCCTCATAGCTGAGCTCCTCCATGCCTCTTATCAGTTTAGTTGCCCTTCTCTGCACTTTCTCCAGTTCTCCGATATCCTTTTTGAAAACTGGACTGCATATTCCAGATGAGGTCTTACTAATGATTTGTACAAGGGCAAAATGATATCTCTATCTCTGGAGTCCATACCTCTCTTAATACAAGAAAGGACTTTGCTCGCTTTGGAAACCGCAGCTTGGCATTGCATGCCATTATTGAGCTTATGATCAACTAAAACCCCCAGATCCTTATCCACTACAGATCCCCCCAGTTGAACTCCCCCTAGCATGTATGATGCATGCATATTCTTAGCCCGCAAGTGCATAACTTTACATTTATCAACAATAAACCTCATCTGCCACATAGTCGCCCAATTAGACAGAGCATTGCGGTCAGCTTGTAAATTGGAGACATCCTGCAAGGACGTTATTCCTCTGCATAGCTTGGTGTCATCTGCAAAAACAGAAATGTTACTTTGGATCTCAGACCCAATATCATTTATAAATATATTGAAAAGTAAGGGACCCAACACCGAACCTTGGGGTACACCGCTGATAACCTTCGGCCATTCAGAGTAAGAATCATTAACCACAACTCTCTGAATCCTGTCTTTCAGCCAGTTTTCTCTATCCATTTACAAACCGATATATCCAATCCTGTAGACCTTACCTTACACATGAGCCGTGTGTGGGGAACTGTATCGAACGCTTTTGCAAAATCCAAGTATACCACGTCCACTGCCACGCCTCTGTCCAGAGTTTTACTTACCTCTTCATAAAAGGAAATCAGGTTTGTCTGACAACTTCTGTCCTTCATGAATCCATGCTGTCTGCTGCTTAAATAGTTTGTTTCCAGCAAGAACTCATCCATGTGGTCTTTTATTAGACGTTCCAGTATCTTCCCAACTATAGAAGTTAAACTAACAGGTCTATAGTTACTTGGTAAAGACTTTGTTCCCTTTTTAAATGTAGGCACCACATTGGCTCTACGCCAATCTAGTGGTACTATTCCTGTCATTAATGAGTCCCTAAATATTAGATACAGTGGCTTTGAAATTTCAGAGCTCAATTCTTTTAGGATCCGTGGGTGGATGCCATCTGGTCCAGGTGCTTTATCCACCTTTATTCTGTCTAAATATTTCTGGACCATATCACTTTTGAGCCATTGTGGATTTGGGGCTGTGTCACTCCCACCCCTATTATGGACATTAGTTTCTTTACATTTTTTTCTATAAAAAGCAAAAAAAAACTATAACTAATTCTTAGTTTGGGATGCATTTCATCAACGCTTAGACCAAAAACAGTTGCAACATCTCTCCTATTGATTAAATAGAACCTTATGTTATAGGTTATTTGTATATACTGGATACAAATTTTTAATCTTCGTTGTACCGTTATTGTGTCGTTGTGACACCTCAAATTTATTTTGTTCTTTTTATTTTATTTTCCTGTAATGTGGAAAAACAAAAAGTGGAGTATGCCCACAGAAATAAGAATTTGACTTGCACAGTGGATAATGACCAGGTTTTCAGGGACCTGGCTGACAAAAAAGGCTGTGCATTCTGGTGTATCTAGATGACCTTTTGCTCAGGGCGTTGAGTAATGCCCACCAGATGTAGATCATCTTTTTGCTCCAGGTTTAATATGAAGCTGAGCAGGGTTGTCTCCAGGGCGAGGGATTCACAGGCAATGTGGGTGGACACCCTAGTAACACCGTGGAACCAGTTTTCCCTTTTTTGATGCCATCTCTCTAGGCCAGCTTCTTTTATGCAGGATCCAGGAGGGGAAAACACTGGTAGTTTTAGTTGCACTAGCTTGGCTAGCAATATCATTAACTTGGTGATGGATGGTCCTTGGGCACTTCTGAACAGATTTATCATGGGCACTTGGAGGTCTTATGTGTTCTGGTGTGAGACCAGAAACTTAAATCCCTGTAAATAAATGATTGGTTGTATTTTGTCTTTCCTCCAATCAGGGGGGAAATAAATTTTGCCTCAAGTACCATAAAAGGCCAGATATCGGCACTTTTGTTCAGAGGGTAACCGTATGCTTCTGCCAATTAAGGTTCCCCTATGTCAATGGGACTTGAAATTTGGTCTTGTCTGTCCTGTGTTCATGGGACTTTGGTCTTTTCTGTCTTACAGAAACCACCATTTGCACCAATTTGTGACATTTTGTTTGTCCTATTGACTCTGAAGATGGTTTGTTTTGGTGGCAATCCTTTAGGCAAAGAAAGTGTTGGAATTGAGGGTTCTTTCCTGTACGGTCCTGTTTTTAGTTCTTTACCAGGCCAAGATGGTTCTGAATCTTCATTTGTCTTTATGGCTAAATGTGGTTTTAAGTTTCATTTGAATCAGGACATTGTCTTACTTTCTTTTTTTTCCTAGTCCTCAGTTGCCCGCCGTGTCTATCAGGTGCGATGCGCGTGCCTGGCGCCCGCAATGTCCTCCAGGTACCCGCGGTCGTCAGTCACAGAGCCAGGGACGGGGATCTCTGTGTGTAAACACAGAGATCCCCATCTTGTCAAGGAGAGGAGACCCATGGTGTGTCCCTTGTACGTAGGGACACCCATCAGTCACCTCCCCCAGCCAGTCTCCTCCCCCCACAGTAAGAATTACCTAGTGTTAACACCTTCCCTGCCAGTCACATTTATACAGTAATCAGTGCAGTTTTATAGCACTGTTCCGTATATAAATGTGAATGGTCCCAAAAATGTCCGCCGTAATATCGCAGTCCTGACAAAAATAGATAACCTCCATTACTGGTAAAAAAAAAATGTCATAATTCTATCCCCTATTTTGTAGATGCTATAACTTTTGCGCAAACCAATTACTACACACTTATTGATTTATTTATTTTTTTACCAAAGAATACGTATCGGCCTAAACTGAGATAAAAAAAAATATATATATATATATATATATATATATATATATATATATATATATATATTTTTTTTTTTTTTTTTTTTTTTTTAAATGAGATATTTATTATGGCAAAAAAGTTAAAAATATTGTGTTTTTTTTCAAAATTGATGCTCTTTATGTTTATAGTGCAAAAAATAAAAATCACAGAAGTGATCAAATACCACCAAAAGAAAGCTTAATTTGTGGGGAAAAAGGACGTTAATTTTGTTTGGAAGCCACATCGCACGACCGCGCAATTGTCATTCAAGGCGTGAAAGTGCTGAAAGCTGAAATTTCACCTGGGCAGGAAGGGGGTATATGTGCCCAAGTAAGCAAGTGGTTAATAAATCAGAAACATCTACCATATTGCTCGCCACACATTTTAATAGCGTCAGTGCTGGCTGTATGGAAAATAACTATGCCCAAGCTGCTCAACTCAAACTGATAAAGTAAATCTGGAAAATGTTCATAGTAAAAAAAAATGTCATAATATAGAAGTGATTGCTAACTTACAAGTCATCCCTGTGACAGCAATTTACAAGTTCATTGGAAAACACCATATCCTCATAAGAGTTTATATGACTGCTATCAGCCGTTGACAACTATGGACTCCAGAAGTCAAGGTATTTCTTCCAATGAAGCCTTTTTGGAAATAGTGATTCTGAACCTGATAGTGTACATACTTAGAACGTAAAATAAATCTTTTATTCCCAAAGCCCCATTTCTTAAAGCGCTGTTACCACAACACTTCATATTCCTGATATGTGCCTGCTGTACCATGTACTTGTATGAGAAAGTATCCTGTTCCCTTTGTGTTGCTTCCTATATGTGAAATCCCTGGTGTTCCTGCCAGTCCCTCTGCTTCCCTAGTGAAAACGGACCACACTAAGCAAGAGAACACACTGTGGTCAGATTTATAACTATGCTGGGAGCTCAGTGTACTCTCCTCCAATAAATCAGACTTCTCCTGCACGGCCTTTCACTGGGAAGCTCAGTGTGCTGCTGCTGCTTCTCCTCCTCCAACTCTGAAGCCCTGTACACACGAGTGGTTTGTCTAATGAAAATGGACCGTTTTTTTCATCGAACTAACTGATCGTGAGTGGGCCCCATATTTTTTTTTTTCCATCGGTGAAAAAATATAACCTGTTTATAAAAATTTCCTATGGTTAAAAAAACGTTAGAAAAACATACGTCTGTGGGAAAGTCCATCGGTCAAAAATCCATAAATGCTCAGAATCAAGTCGACGCATGCTCGGAAGCATTGAACTTCATTTTCTCTGCACGTTGTAGTGTTTTACATCACGGCGTTGGATATCCGATGAAAAAATCCATCTGATTAGATTCCATCAGATATCCGATCGTGTGTACAGGGCTTAATGCAGCTGCTGAGAACAATGGAACTGTGATCATTTATAAAAAATGGGAAAAGGTATTTATGTTGCTTTTTTTATATCTATGGGTTGCTTTGCAAGGTGATTGTTTACAATCAGTTTGGTTTAGAGTAAAAAAAAAAACCTTTAATATAAGAAGAAATATTGGGGCAGCCATTGTTACAATCCATCTGAATATCACGGTCACATGATAAACTGCAGTGTGCAGTGTTCATTTTGGCAGAACATTTTGAGTTAGTTTTAGCCCAGGTTCACGCTGGGCTGCGGGAGTGAGCTCAGCTGAACTTGCACAAGTTTACTCCCGCTTGTCAGTCCCGATTTCGTTCGCGATTACAGAGACATCTGTGCAGTTTCTGCACAGATGTCTATGTAAATCGTGGGCCGAAATCGCAAAAAGTAGTACAGAAACGACTTTTTAAAATTGGTGCAGTACCGCAAATGTGGCGTTGCACCGATTAGAATGGTGTCATTTCCGGCAAATGCCACCAATTTGACATGCGGTTTGACATGTCAAATTGCACCAGTGTGACCCAGGGCTAAGTCTTAGTTTTAGGATTAAAATGGCATCCCAATTTTACTCCCAGTTTAGTCTTTTTCAAGTGTTTTAATTTTAGTCATAGTTTTTGACTAAAATGCTATTTTAATTTTGGTCCCATTTTAGTAATCGTGTTTTAGTCTAGAATTTCCAAACATATTGTATACTCCTGGAGTAAAAAAAATGGAATATGTTATTATTTATGGTATTAAGGTTTGAACAAACTCACAGATACAGATTTAGCCACTCTGGATGGTCTGAGGAGGCCTTTAATGCTGCACAGTGCTCTGGACAGTGGTCTGAGGAGGCCTGTAAAGCTGCACAGTGGTCTGAGGAGGCCTGTAATGCTGCAGAGTGCTGGATGGTGGCTGTCTGAGGGATGGCCTGTAATGCACAATTGCACAGTGTGCGCTGGGTAGACGGTGGTCTTGTGGAGGGGAGGTCTCAGGTTTTTTTGTTTTTTTTTTAGCTGTGTCCAGCTATGATAAGGCCATATATGACAGACCCAAGATATAGTAAGGAGCATTATCCAATGAAATACTAGAGGAAAACTCATGTGCAACTAAAAAGAAGTGTAGCCTGCACAGTCTCTGATATAGCAATCATTACTAACATAAGTAGGTGGGAGATAAAATTACAATAAACCAGTATCAATTGCTTACTAGGATACTTACATAGAGCTATATTTCTGAAAAAGTGGGGACTTTTTCTATGTTCTCCTTTCCTTCCCCTTCAATATAACAGAAGGGATCTGAGCCCGGTTGTTTTGTTTGTCTAACATTTAAAGGAGCTTCTCATGTTTTCTGAACTTCCATAAGCAAACACCTTTGCAGGATAATGTCTGCCAGCGTTTGCGGTTTTGCGGTCAGTTAAATTATGTCAAATGCATTACTCATCACTGATGACTCTTATTTTCTTCTTTCTCTTATTTCTTCTTACTCCTGTTTACATTCATGGACTGCACTCAATGTCCATGGACAGGAAGGAGCATGGAAAGCAGCTTGAGACTGATTTCCCAGCTATACCTTCAAACAGTAGTTGAATATGATCGTAACGAAGATACATTAAACCATGAAGAGTTATTTTTTTTGTTAAGTGGGAGATAAGTTCCAGTATGGTGAAAATCTCAGTTGGAGAAAGGTTGGCAAGGGGACTACACATTGTGTGTGTAACCTATTTATCCTTATCATGCAGTACAGGGCACAGGCTGGATATAGACAGTTATAAGCTGGTACCTTCAGGTGATTGGACATTGGCTGTGTGCACGAGACAGCCGTCAACCCCCCTGGTAAGACCCATACATGCGATCTGACTTTTTAACAACAATTGTCTGACGGACCTGTTTGATCGGACAATCCGGACGTGGGTATGCTACATCGGACAAATGTTCGCTGTGCAAACAGACAAACCTTCCAACAACAAATGTCCGATGGCGTTTAATCCGATCGTGTGTACATAAGTCCACTGGAGTAAAGTACAAACACGCATGCTCAGAACCAATGCTAAAGATCACACAACGATAGCAGAATGGTTGCCCACAAGGGTGTCTGTAAGGAGATGAAAAACCATGTGATTTGGTGAAAGTTGGCTGAAAAAGTCCTGCCATGTGTATGCATACCAATT
This sequence comes from Rana kukunoris, assembly GCA_029574335.1. Lineage (NCBI taxonomy): Eukaryota > Metazoa > Chordata > Amphibia > Anura > Ranidae > Rana > Rana kukunoris. The sequence continues at coordinate 49,834,833 of CM056059.1, read as the reverse complement.
TCACAGCTAAAGCCCGTTCGGAGAAAAATCCACGGAAAAGTCAGATGGAAGTCCGATCATGTGTAAGAGGCTTTAGAATGTGGCTGCAAATAAATTTAGAGAATTACGTTTAAGGCTGAACAGCCACTTTAACTGCTTGCTGACCAGCCGCCGTCATTATACAGCGGCAGGTCGGCACAATACTGTGAACCGACGTAGCTGTACGTCGGTCCCTTTAAGTGGGGGTGCCAATGCTTATGGCCAGCAGTCGCGGGCACGAGAGGCAGAACAGGGAGTGTAAATAAACACATCCCAGTTCTGTGAGGAGAGAGAGAGAGAGAGATTGTGAGTTCCTACGAACTGGGAACCACGATCTCACATCTATAGTCAGTCCCTTCCCCACACAGTTAGAACACACACCAAGGGAATATAGTTAACCCCTTGATCGCCCCCTCGTGTTAAACCCCTTCCCTTGTGTTTTTTATTTTTTTAATTGTCAATCTTTTTTTTGTTTATAGCGAAAAAAAATAAACGCAGAGATTATTAAATACCACCAAAAGAAAGCTTTATTTGTGGTTAGAAAAAGAATATCAATTTTGTTTGGGCATGACCGTACAATTTTCAGTTAAAGTGACGCAGTGCCGTATCGCAAAAAATTGCCTGGTCGTTTGGCAGCCAATTCTTCCTTGGCTGAAGTGGTTAAGGGCAGGTTTGCCTGAAGGGAGCCCACTTTTCCTTAAAGGCACAGGTACACGTTGAACACCCAGCAAGGGCACAGTGGCAGCTGTAGGCATTGTGTCCCCACACCAGCAAACAAGCTATACATAAAGATGGCAACCACCTCAATTATAACTGGCCTTTGCAGTAAGTTACACATGATAGGGCAACGAACAACACAGATACAGAAATTTCCTACCACACAAAAAGAAGGTGAAGCCTGACCTCTGAATATGGAACAAAGACATGGACAAGCGAGTCAGATTTACCCTGTGCTGGACCAATACTGTTATACATTCCATACCTGGCAAAATCTTGCTTCATGCAATATGCTTGCTTACACAGGTATGTTCACGTCTGCTCTGCACAAACACACCTGTATATATTATGTTCTGTTTGAAGTATACAGATGGTTTGTCTACTTCTGCAACATTTTTGCAAGGTTTGTATCCCAACACAGAAAAAACCTTTTTATGGTTAATGACCTTAAAAACCCATCAGATCTTTGAAGAGGTTGGGCCTTGTCTCAGGAGCAAATATTTTCTGTTTCTGTAGCATGGACAGTTCTTCAGGAGAGAGCTTCGGTAAGGGTAGATTGCAGATCATTTGTGTTTTTCTTTTCGTCTTTCTTCTTTTTTGCCCTTACTCTTACCTACTCTGCAACCTTTTCTGGGGACTCCAGGCCTGTGTGCTTCAGGGGTGGAGGAAACTCTGGTGTTCTGCTGGTACTGTTGGAAAGAAAAATTATTTGTACACAAGTGTAATTATACACGTGTGTATGATGGAAGATGGACTTTGTAGGCGTATTACAGTTAAAAATGAATTGTGTATTCCATAAAAAAGATACACATAGAATAAAACAACAAGATTAATACATAAATTGTCACACTAAATGACAAGAAAACAAGTTCTTTAGCACATTGCAGATTTTTCTGGACAGCTATCTTTAACTACAAGCACAATAATTTTTGGTTGCTACCTGGTTGTCATTTGCAAAAAAATTCTATGGCATTGATGCTCTTCTGACAGACACATTATACCGGGAAAAACATCATAGGTGACACGTTCCGATCCTGCTTTTTGAAAAGTAGCTATCTATTTAACCTCTGACCTCTGCTCATGAAGCTTGTTGTGTATATACTCCTCCTAATATATTATTGAGACGCCCCCGAAGAAGCGTCCGAATAAACGCGAAACATTGTTGGGCTGATCCTAGTGTGACATTCCACCTTATGAAAACTCCATCGGTTTTAATCTGTATACAATAAGTAGACGCAAGCTCTCTATTGTTTGGTTACCTCTTATATATGTTACTAATTGATGGTCTGTCACACTCTTGTGTGTGCTTTTCTTGTCATTTAGTGTGACAATTTATGTATTAATCTTGTTGTTTTATCCTATGTGTATCTTTTTTATGGAATAAACAATTCATTTTTAACTGTAATACGCCTACAAAGTCCATCTTCCATCATACACACGTGTATAATTACACTTGTGTACAAATAATCTTTCTTTCCAATCATTTCGGGACGTGGCATGTATACAATCTGTCTGATCCACAGTTCCACTCTGTGGTGATCGGAATTTCTTTTTTCTGCTGGTACTGTTAACTACTTTAGACCCGGGCCATAGTAAAAAGACGGCCTCCAGATGGCTCTATAAATCCGGGAGGCCGTCTTTTTACGGCCTTGCGTCCTCCGGTCACCGATCGGCCCGCGCTCGGCAATGACAGAACAGGGACGTGGAGCTCTGTGTATAAACACAGAGCTCCACGTCCTGTCAGGGAGAGGAGACTAAGGCCGCGTACACACGATCGAACATGTCCGCTGAAACTGGTCCGCCGACCAGTTTCAGCGGACATATCCGATCGTGTGTACGACCTAGTGGACAGCATGCTTTGAAATTTGTCCACTGGAAACATGTCCATCGGACATGTCTGCTGGTTAGTACGCCTAACCAGCGGACATAAATCTCCCGCATGCGTCGAATGGATTCGATGCATGCATGGAATGGAAGTATTTTATTTCCCGGACTGGTGACGTGGCGGCGTCAACGTCACCGCCACGTCACCGCGTTATCCGTCCGAGGGGATTTTGGTCCGATGGTGTGTAGACGCCATGAGACCAAATATCCGAGGAGACATGTCCGCTGGAAACGGTCCGTCGGACATGTTTCAGCGGACATGTCTCCTCGTCTGTACGCGGCCTGATGCTGTGTCCCTTGTACATAGGGACACAGCATCGGTCACCTCCCCTAGTCAGTCCCTTCCCCCCACAGTAAGAATCACTACAGTAATCAATGCATTTTTTATATCATTGTTCGCTGTATTAATGTGAATGGTCCCAAAAATGTGTCCGCCGCAATATCGCAGTCCTGACAAAATTCGCAGAATGCCGTATTACTAGTAAAAAAATAAAATAAAAAATTTATTTTGTAGCCACTATAACTTTTGCGCAAACCAATCACTATACGCTTATTGCGATTTTTTTTTTTACCAAAAATATGTAGAATACATATCGGCCTAAACTGAGATTATTATTTTTTTTTTAAATGGTGTATTTGTTTATAGCAAAAAGTTAAAAATATTGTGTTTTTTTTTTTTTTTTAAATGCTCTTTTTTGGTTTATAGCGCAAAAAATAAAAACCGCAGAGGTGATCAAATACCACTAAAAGAAAGCTCTATTTGTGGGGAAAAAAGGACATCAATTTTGTTTGGTAGGCACGTTGCACGACCGCGCAATTTTAATTTAAAGCGACGCAGTGCTGAAAGCTGGAATTTCCCAAGGCGTCTTCCAGGACAGCCCTTGAGAGATGGAGCTCCTCCCTGGACAGGAAACACATCACCTCCAGCTCTTTAAAAGGCGGTCCCTCAGGCATCTGGTCAGTTTTATGTGTTTCCTCAGTCGGAGGAGACATGTCACCTGGGAACCGTCTTTTGCTGGGGGATGGATCCGGGAGGGAGTCCATCTCCAGGGGCTGAGGGAAGACAGCTGGGCTGTACTGACCCGATCGATCTCTCCTCCTTTGGCCGCGGGTTCCCTCCGACTGGGTCTGGAGTTCCCCGTTTCCTCCTTCCCCGGTGCCCGGCGAGGGAGTTGGCGGTGATGGCGCGCATCAGGCGGCGGCGTTAGCGGCGAAGGAATTCTTTCCTTGCGGTGGACGCCGTGACCCGGAAGTCGCTGGGCGTAACTTCCAGGCCAGGATGCGCGTCATCACTGAGCGCCGGAAGCTGTGGTTCCGGTTTCTGGCGCGGGAAGTTTGGAAGGCCGAGCCGGCGTTTAAAAGGCAGCAAGCGTGGGCTGAACGCTGCCTGTATACAGACACAAGATGGACGCTGTACACGCGCCAGGGGAGTCTAGCGCCGGCTCTTCACAGGTAGGCTGGCTGTGCCAGAGCTCTTTTTTCCTGTGTATTTCACCTGTTTTAGAAGGGGAGCTAGATAGGAATGTTTGCCTATGTTTAGCTCAGTGGGCACCTTAGGATGGCAGGCTGGAGATACCTTTTCTTAAAGGAGGATATCTCTTTCTTTTGTTTCCTACCAGAAAGATCCAAAAGACCACAGTGTTAAAGTCCCTTCTAGCAAAAAGAAGTGTGCCACTTGTAATGCAAGATTAGCATCAGGTTATACCAAGAGCCTATGTGGACCCTGTATTTCTACTGTGATAAGCAGTGAAGAGGATTCCCCACTTAACAAATTTTTGGGTTCTTTTAAAGAGGAGATGAAAGCAACTTTTCAGTCCTTTAGGAAACTTATTGCTGATTCGCAAATCCCAACGCCAGCCACCACACAGCAAGAGGTGCCCACCTCTCCCACTCCGGTAGCATCAGGAGCAGGTGATCCTGTGGAGAATGAGGAGATTTCCCTTAGAATTCCTGATTCAGATTCCTCCCATTCAGATTCTGGGCAGGAAGATGATCAGAATGACTCCCGCACACCCACTAGATTCAAGCTCTCCCAGGAAGAGGTAGATGAATTAATTGGGGCTATTCATGAAACGTTAGAGATGAAGGAAGAAAAAACTTCTCTCTCACGTCATGATAAAATGTATCAGGGGTTAAGCAAGAAAAAACAAAAAGTTTTTCCAGTGCACAAGCTGATGTCAGACCTGGTGCTTAGGGAATGGGAGGAACCTGACAAAAGGCCTTTCTTTTCTAGCGGTTTGAAAAGAAGATTTCCCTTTGAGGAAGACCCTAAGGCAGTCTGGAACCAGTCCCCAAAACTGGATGCCCCCCTGTCAAAAGTCTCAAAACACTCAGACTTAGTGTTTGAGGACATGGGACATTTAGCAGACCCCATGGACAAGAGGGGAGATGTTATCCTCAAAAGATCCTGGGACGCAGCCATGGCTAATCTTAAGCCAGCCCTGGCAACTACATGTGTAGCCCGTAATTTAGAGTTTTGGCTCAAACAGCTACAGGAACACCTGACAGCGGGTACTCCTAGAGAGGATTTATTGAAATCTCTTCCAATGTTGTTTAAGGCAGTCGGTTTTATCGCAGATGCGTCGGCAGAATCGGTAAAACTGTCAGCCAGGTCAGCTTCACTATCAGTCGCAGCGAGGAGAACTCTTTGGCTCAAAACTTGGCCAGGAGACACCACATCTAAATTACGTCTTTGTAGCGTTCCTTTCTCAGGTAACCTTTTATTTGGCACTCCGCTAGATGAAGCATTAGAACGCACGGCGGATAAAAAGAGGACTTTTCCTGAAAAGAAAAAGCCTTTTAATAGGAAGTTTTTTCGTTCCTTTAAGGGGCAAAAGAAGACTCAAGAGAAAGGCAAGCCAAATAGACCCTGGGGGGCGCAAGGAGGAAAGCAAAAAGCAAAAGTGCTCTTTAACCCTCCTGATAAAAACCCCAAATCCCAATGAGGCCAGGATCCAAGTGGGAGGAAGACTGGGGGATTTCCTTCCACAATGGATGAAGTTGACCTCCAACAACTTTGTCAGGGGAGTCATAGGAAAGGGTTATGCCCTGGAGTTCAGTCAGTTGCCACCAACAAGATTCTTGGTTACACAGCTGGCAAAGGACCCGGTAAAGGCACAGGCACTACAACTTCTCATAGGAGAATTTGTAGATCAAAAAGTCCTAATACCAGTCCCCAAACAAGAAGAAGGCCAGGGTTTTTACTCGCACGTCTTTCTGGTACGAAAACCATCAGGGAAGTATCGCCTGATTTTCAACCTGAAACCACTGAATACAGTCATTCGATACAAAAAATTCCGGATGGAATCCATTTATTCTGTCAAGAATTTACTTCAGAGAAACTGCTTCATGGCAAAGATAGATCTGAAGGATGCCTACCTCCACATTCCTATCAGACTAAGCTCCCAAAGGTTCCTTCGCATAGCTGTCCGGATAGGGGAAAAGATTTTCCACTATCAGAGCCAAGCCCTCCCCTTTGGTCTCTCCTCGTCTCCGAGGATCTTTACCAAAATCCTTGCGGAAACGTTGGCCCCTTTAAGACTCCAAGGAATAACAGTTGTCCCCTACTTGGACGACCTGTTGTTCCTGGCACCCACAAAACAAAAGCTACTCGAGGACCTAGTGGTCGTTCAGCAGTGGTTGACTCAGTTAGGCTGGATAGTCAACAGGGAAAAGTCAATCCTCATTCCCACACAGGAAATCCTGTTCCTGGGCTACATAGTAGATTCTACAGAACAAAGGACCTTTCTCCCACAAGAAAAAATCGATCACCTAAATCAACGAGTAGCTCGGTTGCAGACAAATCTCCCGGTCACAGTAAGGGAGATAATGTCAGTCTTAGGCCTCATGACAGCCTCCATCCCAGCAGTCAGATGGGCCAGGTTCCACCAAAGGCCACTCCAGTCTTTTCTCCTTCAAAATCTCACAGGAAAAGACTTAGAGGAGAAGATATACCTGCCAGAAAAAACAAAGCAGGCTCTCTGGTGGTGGAGAGACCAAAACCACCTGAACAAAGGTCTACTGTGGAACCCACCTGTGACACGCATCTTGACCACGGACGCCAGCAACCAAGGTTGGGGAGCCCACCTAGAAGGTCAGTTGGCACAGGGCACCTGGAATCATCTAGAAAAGAAACGCTCCTCAAATTATCGGGAGTTAAAAGCCGTAGCCAAAGGGATCGCAGCGTTCCAGGGTCGGCTCAAGCATCAACATCTACAGATCAGGTCGGACAATACAACTACTGTAGCGTATTTGAACAAACAAGGAGGGACCAGGAATCCCGCCCTGATGGGCATAACAAAAGAAGTCTTTGTTTGGGCAGAAGAGAATCTCGAGTCACTTTCAGCTGTCCATCTCAAGGGTACGCAAAACAGTCTAGCCGATTTTTTGAGCAGACAATCAGTCTCTCAAGAAGAATGGTCTCTGGATCCGACAGTCTTTGCCAAGATAGTGTCCAAATGGGGTCTTCCGGAGGTCGACTTGTTCGCCAACAGGAGGAATACCAAGCTTCCAGAGTTTTTCTCACTGAACCCCAGGGATCGGCCGGCGGCCGGTGGCAGTCGATGCCCTTCAAAGCGCATGGTCATTCTCCCTGACATATGCTTTCCCACCTCTGCACCTCTTACCGAAGGTCCTGGCCAAGTACAGGATGGAGAAGACTTCCCTTATCCTGATAGCCCCTTTTTGGCCAAAAAGGGCGTGGTTTTCGCTTCTACTAGCGTTAGCGGATCGTCCACCATGGATGTTGCCGTGCAGTCAAGATCTGTTGACTCAAGGTCCGGTACGGCACCCCAATCCGGCCTTTCTGAATCTAGCGGCCTGGTTTCTGAAATAGACATCCTGAAGTCTAAGGGTCTATCAGATAGAGTGATCAGAACTCTGTTACAGAGTCGCAAACCAGTTACCAGAGCGATTTATCTGAAACACTGGAAAAAAATTCAATCTCTGGCTAAAAGAGAATGGAAAGAGGGAACATGATTCCCCAACGATTTTGGAGTTCTTACAAGAAGGCATCGACAAGAAACTGGCCTTAAGCACGATTAAGGTTCAAATTGCTGCCCTTTCAGTTTATGTTCAGCGCCCCCTACAAGAAGACCCGCTTATTAGTCGATTTTGCAAAGCAATTGCCAAACAACGCCCGGCCCCATGCCGTAAGATCCCGACATGGGACCTATCTCTGGTGTTGAAAGCAATCATTAAAGAGCCTTTTGAGCCGATATCAGAGGCATCCTTAAAGCTGGTTACTTTAAAGACAATTTTTTTGATCGCTATGACTTCTGCCCGCAGAATCAGCGAACTTCAGGCTCTCTCAATTAGAGATCCGTACATGCAAATTTTGGAGGATAAGGTTATTCTAAAGACAGATCAGTCCTTTGTGCCAAAAGTCGCCTCTGCTTTCCACAAGAGTCAGGACATTATACTTCCTTCTTTTTGCAATAAACCAAGAAATAGCAAAGAAGAACAGCTACACTGGCTGGACGTCAGAAGATGTCTTTTAGTCTATCTGGAAGCAACTAAAGGTTTTAGAAAATCAGATGCACTGTTTGTTCTTTTTTCTGGTAATCGAAAAGGAAAACAAGCTTCAAAAGGGACTCTAGCCAGGTGGATTAAATTGGCCATCTTGGAAGGGTATAAAGCCCTACACTTGGATCCTCCGCAAGGTTTGAAAGCTCACTCTACAAGGGCGTTAGCCACGTCCTGGGCAGAGAGAGCCGGCGCTACCCCGGAGCAAATATGTAAGGCCGCTACGTGGTCAAGCATGTCCACGTTCATTCGACATTACCGACTGGACGTCCTAAGTAGCCAAGATCAGGCCTTTGGGAGGAAAGTCCTGCAGGCGGTAGTCCCACCCTAATCTGGTGAGTTCTTGCTCATCCTCTCAAGGGCTGTCCTGGAAGACGCCTTGGGAAAATCAGAGTTAGTCTTACCGGAAACTCTGTTTCCAGGAGTCTTCCAGGACAGCACGTTCCCACCCTATGCTTTAAGGTAGGTATTTATGTGGGTATGTATATATGCATGGATAATATGTATGTATGTCATTAACTGTTTTTCAGCTCCGTCCTTCGGTTCTTGGATTAAAACTGACCAGATGCCTGAGGGACCGCCTTTTAAAGAGCTGGAGGTGATGTGTTTCCTGTCCAGGGAGGAGCTCCATCTCTCAAGGGCTGTCCTGGAAGACTCCTGGAAACAGAGTTTCCGGTAAGACTAACTCTGATTTTTGCCTGGGCAGGAAGGGGGTATATGTGCCCAGTAAGCAAGTGGTTAATGAAGCCAGGGGCAGTAGAGGTAACTGAGGGTTTACTTCACGGGGTCAATGATGTAGGCAAAGTAGGACCTATTGTCCCCCCCTTTCTTATGATCTGGCCCTACAGGGGGAGGGAGGTTGTCATGGGACCCCCCCCCCTTTTCACTTCCTTTTCTTTCTTGCCCAATAAAGGACAGTTTTTAAATAATTGATCTTCCTTTTGAATTTCCCTGTTTTTGTCTAAATCAGATGCACAATGAGCAACCTTTGTTCGGCTACATGCTCTTCATTCCATCTTATATGTTATTGTATTTTTATTACTTTATTCAACAAAATGGATCATTTTATTTAACCACACAATAAGCTTTTTTGCGCCAGGTCTCTATTTTTTTTTTTTTTGCATGACTGTAGAGCTCCCCTGTTTGTTCAATTGACACGAATATTGATGTTTGCACTTGGCTCTGTATTTGCATATTATGTTGGCCATATTCTTATGTAACAATTGTCCAGCCTTTCCTCCTACTTTTGGGACCCATTTCTATGGGCATTTGGGTTGAGCGCCTTGTCTTTATTTAGTTCAACATATACTGGTCTTGTAGATTTGTTGTCCTGTTTCCATCATTTCATGTTCTTAATTTCATAGCAATGCACTTTGGCCATGTAACAGAGCAACACGTTACAGAGCAGCAAGTCTTTATTAGGTGAAAAGGATTATCACTTGTGTTCAGCACGGGAGCCAGGAATTATACTTCCCATGTATTGCGTTTAAGGGTTTACAGGCCATTTCACTGAATTACTAAATGAAAGCACAGATCTTAAGAGAATTTAAATACATGAGTCTTATAGCAATAGTATGTTTTGTAGCTGTGTGCAGTGACAACAAGTCAAACAAAAGTCATTAAATACAGATATTTATCTGGTCATTGTGGCTTTCCATGTTCATTGTTCTTCATTGTTCCTTTTACTTTCAATGAGATAATATATTCTGTATAGGCATTTTCATTAAAACTTCAAATGGAACTTAAGTATTGCTGGTAGGTAGGCTTTTATTGCAGAAGAGAATGTGTATATTTTTTAATGTATAGTATTTTTCTAGTGAATGTCCACTGAGCTGTGCATGCACAGCCTTGGGGTTAAAACCTGACTACAGGAAGTAAGTGGATGCCTTTAACGAAATAGGTGTCCCTACTAAAAGACTTATGTGGTCAGTAGCACAATAGAGAAGGTGAATCTACCCAATGGGAAAACAGACAGTGTGGATAACCTGATGGTCTGTAACAAACCTTCCATTGAAAACTAAAATATATTTTAGACTTGGACTGTGAGCTGGATACAGAGAACACAAATAATTATGTAGCATTATTTTCTTTTACAAAAGGATTTATTAATATGCAATCTAACATTTCAGGTCAGCAGTTAGTTTACATTGTGTAATAAGCAAACATAAAGCAAAAAACAAAAATAAATAATAATAAAAATGAAACTTATGCAGTAAGATTATGCAGGTTCCAAGGTTCCCAGGTAACAAATAAAAAAAGGAAAGTCCAAAGGTAGCTTTCCGAGGTATCCAAGGGGTCACATGATACCTGCAAACAAGAATGTCCATGTGTAGAACTGAACAAAATCTTTTGTATACGAGGGTCTCCCTATTGAGAAAAAAAATAATAGCAAAATAACAAAATGTTATTAATATAACCATCTAGACCAGGGCAATACCTGGCGGCCCGATAGACATAGGAATTGAATGCATAGCGCATAACGGACAGAAGAAAAGAAAGGAAAAAAGGAAAAGAAAGGGAAACCTGACAAGAGAAAACAGAACAAAGAGAAAGGCGGGAAAAAAAGGGGTGGGGGGGATGTTCACAGGGTGTGTACCAAAGAAGCATTAAATCGAGTAAAGCATACTGTCACACCCGAGAAGGCTGGGTATATGCAATTCAAGAAATTTGTCATGCGTATCTGAGAGGATGGCCGTCAACTTCTCACTCACCAGAACATCGTTCGTATGGTTTTAAACCGCATCAAAGATAAGCACAGGGGTTTTCCATGCCCTCGCAATGGTTATTTTCGTTGCAGTAAAGAGATGTAGGGCCAGTTGTCGTTCTGGGCGTGGCAATTCAACAATTGGTTTTCCAATGAGGGCTTCATAGGGGTCCCTTTTGAGGTTAACATGAAATAAGTTACAGAGAAGGGTATAGACTCTAACCCATAACCTGCATGCCTTTGTGCATGACCACCAAATATGTGCCATAGAACCTTTTTTGTGAACATCCCCAAAAGCAGAGGGGGGGAGCAAGTTGGGATAAATACCACATATACAGCAATTTATAGGCATTCTTCAATATATAAAATAATTTCTCAAACACTTGGAAAGGGCTATAGTCTAACGCTACTTTCACACGGATGCGTTTTCAGGCATTTCAGCGATAGAAATAGCGCCTGAAAAACGCCTCCCATGCCTCCTCAGTGTGAAAGCTTGAGTGCTTTCACACTGGGACGGTGTGCTTGCAGGACGTTCGAAAAAGTCTTGCAAGCAGCATCTTTGGGGCAGTTTGCGATCGGTGTATACAGAGCTCCTAAAACGCTTCTGACTATTGAAATTAATGGGCAGTGCTGCTAAAGCACCTGCAACACGAGCGCTTTTAACCTAGCGCGAGTTTAAAATCCCCCCCGCTCGTGGCCAAAAAGTGCCGCTAAAACGACGACAAGCAGCGATTTACCGCTAACGCGGGGCGCTTTCAATACGGAAGTAGCCAATCCAACTGCCTTCCCAGTTTTCCCATTGGAAATTATAGGGTCTTAATGGAGGCTTTTTTGAAGAAATTATAGATGAATATATAAACGATATTAGGCCCAGGGAGTGGTGTTTGGCTCTCAAAAGGGGTCAGAGTATATGGGCAGGATTTAATGAGTTATTGAAGAATATGGCTAAATTGTAGGTAGCTATATCGTTCTCGTACGGGAATATTTTATGAGAAGAACGCAAAGCACCAATTGTCAGTATCCTAGTGGCGTATTCCTAGTAGTAAACAGGGAGTGAAACTAAAACTGTACCTGCTAACTGCAGACCTGATGCTACTCGCCTCAACTCCAATAATCGATTATAAAACCCAATGCCAATGTGGCAGTAAATAATTAATAATGCAGACTGCTAGGTGTATGCTAGCACAGCATGCTTCAGTTTAAACTATAGCTATCAGAAAAGCCTATTCCTGCATGATCTTAAGCTGCAAGTGACTGATGTCTGCATGGCACAGCTTGTATATTTGTTTGTGTATCAGATACACCAAGCAGTACATTGAAGTTTATTTGTAACACATTTAAAATGTTGGAAATTTAGGGGCCTATGCACAGCCATAAATATTTCATGTAACTTAATGCATATTAGTTTGATTTCTATATGCTTAAAGTGGAGTTCCACCCAGGAAAAAAAAATTTGCCCAAAAGTCCTAAAAAAAATAAAAATAAAGTGAATTTTTTTTTTTTTATATACTCACCCGAAATACCTGTTGCTATGTGGTGAAGTCCGTAATCTGCCTCATCCGCACCGCTGTGTGTTTTCTTCTTCTCCATTCTCCTAGTGAATGGAGCGCGCTGCTTTCTGGGAACTGTGTGTGTTCTCAGAGAGCAGCCGTCCATTCACAAGCCGGCACGAGACTCACACATGCGCAGTAGGAAATGGGCAGTGAAACCGTAAGGCTTCAATGCCTGTTTCCCCTAGTGTAAATGGCGCGTGGGACCTGCATTGATCGTGGGACCGGCATCGGGGGGGGCCATCAGCGCAGGCAAGTAGGACAGGTAAGTGTCCTTATTAAAAGTCAGCAGCTACACTGTTAGTAGCTGCTGACTTTAAAAAAAAAAAAAAATTGCGGATGGAATCCCGCTTTAAAGGGGTTGTAAAGGTACACGTTTTTTTACCTTCATGCATCCTATGCATGAAGGTAAAAAAACATTTAGCAGCACCGGCCCCCCCCGAGCCCCCGTTGTACTTACCTGACCATTCGAATGTCCCGGGCGCGTCCACGTCGTCCTCTTCGGTTCCCAGCCTGGCCGTTGATTGGCTAGGCTGGGCGGATTGATAGCAGCGCAGCCATTGGCTAGCGCTGCTGTCAATCAGGGCGGATGACGCGGCGCGCTGGGGGGCGGAGCCGAGTGATACAGTCGGCGGCTATGGCCACCGCTGTATCACGGGAGCGCGCTCGCAAAAGCTTTCCTCCATGCGAGCGCCCTCGCATGAAGAAGGAAAGCTTTTGCGAGGAGGAGCCCAGACAGCCGCCGAGGGACCCCAGAAGACAGGTTTCCGGGCCACTCTGTGCAAAACGAACTGCACAGTGGAGGTAAGTATCACATGTTTGTTATTTTTTTTTAAACAAAACCTGACTTTAGTGTACCTTTAAGCTTGTTTACACTGGATTAATAAAAAGCAATTGATGGTAGTTTTGTGGTTCAACAGTCAATAAATGCCAAACAAAATTACTTGATATATGTACAAACATTGGTGTGTAAATATTTTAGCAGGCACTATTTTAGATTATTTCCCCAATGTGTTCTTAAGACATTGATGTAAATCTTGTGTCAAAGTGACTACTACTAAAGGCAGGGTCTACATCTATTTTGACGACTTTACCAATCCCAGGGATATAAGAAGCATTCTTATATCATCTGCATTATTTTACCCATGGTTGATTGCTTTGAATTGGCGCATTTAAAATTATTCTGCTATTGCTATGAAGTTCATGAACTGAAAATCCCAGATGGTGCAAAATAGTGCCTCAAGGTAAAGCATGCAGGTGTCATAATACATACATCACCTCCACCGTATATATAGATGGTCGCTCACCTTACAAGCATGGCTCCTGACCCAACAGAAGGGCCAAACAAGCATTCCCTTATCAGGATCCAAAAGTTTCCTTATGGCCAATATGGATCCAGGAGAGCGGTTCCTCCGTGGAAGTAACCGTAGTGGTTTATGAAAGTAAATAGAAATAATATAGTGCTGTCTGCTAGATAATAATTTTATTAAATAATACAAAAATATTTACAAGTCTGGAACTTATCTCAAACACAAATAACGAGCGCTCTGTATTTACATCCTAAACCAAGAGGATGGCTGTAGGTGATGTCATGCGTAGCTCCTCCTACTTCTTCTTTTGCTCTGGTCAATACTATACAGTCATCCACATGTATTTTCAGTTCCTCCAGCTAAATGCTTGCATATTGCCTCTTTTGCCACCCTTTGCCTCTTGCAGTCTTTTTCCTAACTTAGAGAAAGCTGCATAGTGGCAACAAGCTCATGGAGAGACCTATAGGCATTGGGTTTTACACTGTTTTACTATTACATTTAAGTAGCAAGCCCTTGTAATTTTTCTAATAGCTGGTGTCACATAGGTCTTTTTCATTTTGTTCTCAGCAGGACTATTTTTTTCAGCATGCTCTAAAAAACAACATGTGTTCGTATTGATGCACTCGCCAGTAATCCAGCCACTAAGACTGAGTGAATCAACTACAAACTCTTTACACATACACCTTTTGAAACTTTATGCTTGACTTGGGGATAATTTATTATTCCATTTACTTGTGGTCAAGCAGCAAATGGTTTTCTTTTATTGCGTATTTTACATGTTCATATATATATCCTGCTGTTTGTTTGTAGCTGGAACTCCAGAAGACAAGATGCGGTTGTTCTTGATCTATTACATCACGTCTGCACAGCCCCCATCAGAGGTACTGCCAGTACTATACTTTGCTGAAAACATTTCCAATACATTCATGAATGAATTATGAAATCTTTTAAAGTGTCACAGTTTAGAACAGGGGTCTTCAAACTACAGCCCAACGGCCAGATGTGGCCCTTTGCTAGCCTTTATGTGACCCTTTGGGCACTATTCTGTCCACTGACACCAACAAGGGGGCACTATTTATTCCACTGATACCAATGATGGGATACTATTCCTCTTACTAATAGAGGCACTACTATTCCTAATACTGACCACCAACCTCAAGGCCATATTTATTCTCACTGATACTGGGCTCAGGACATTTTCTGCCCGGTTGACTACTATCCTCCTAAAGTCTGAAGGACAATAAACTGGCCCGTGGTTTGAAAAGTTTGGAGATCCCTGGTCTAGAATAACAATGAAGCTTCTGTGCAAATGGAAATCTACCAGGGATACAGATAATTCCTCAAAGTAATCCTTTACTGAAAGAAATATGGGAACTTTACCGCCTACAATTGCACGAACATTCAGAGGGTGGCATTGAATTAAATGCCTGGTTTTACAGTATGGCTCCATGCACATCTGCATGTTCCCATAACATGTAAAAATAAGTTTGTTGCGCTTTTGGTGCCATTTATTGTTAACCGCACTGTACACGTCGAAGCCAGTGCACGTTTTGCCATATGCAAAAATGCATAGTGAAAACCGTGCAAGCCACAATGTGCCAAAATGCTCAATGAGCTACTTTAATCAATGGACTGCCCTTTGCGTGCTGCAGGAAAAACACACCAACAAAAATGTATACTCCCACTACATTGCCTAAAATAGTCAATGAGTTTGTTAGCTCTGACATGGTAGCACTTAGCAGGCTAGACACTGAGCCATGAGAAGGTAGAAAAGAACAGTCAAAAGACCTGCATAACAAGGTAATGAAACTTTACAAAGATGCAAAAAGATATCCAAAGCCTTAAATATGTCAGTCAATACTGTTCAATCATTAAGAAATGGAAAATTTGGGGATCTCTTGATACCAAGCCATGGTCAGGTAGATCATAAATGTGATTAAACAGTACTTACTGGCATATTCAAGGCTTTGGATATCTTTTTATATCCTTTTCCATCTTTGTAAAGCTTCGTTATCTTGTTACGCAGGTCTTTTGACTGTTCCTTTCTACCTCCTTATGACTCGGTGTCTAGTCTGCTTAGTGCATCCATGTTAGATCTAACAAAATCATTGATTATTTATACACAGACACTAATTGTGATTTAAAAAGCCACAAATGTGGTAAATTAATCTGTGTGTGCCACCTTCTGTGTCTGTACCAAGACCAAACATTCCAGGGTATGTAAACTTTTTATCGGGCCATTTGGGTGATTTCTGTTATCATTATGATTTTAAAAGAATCCAAAAAACGATGTGATAATAAATGGCTTCATGTGATTGCTATTCTTTTTTTGGCATGATCAGTCATATTTTCAATATTAATGCCACAATTTTACAATTTCTGCCAGGGTATGCAAACTTTTGAGCATGACTGTATTTTATTACCTTATATATCTCATTCTTCAATGAGACTCATTTGTTCATGGCTATACAGCTTAACTCATCGGTTAAATAATGTTTTGATTTCTCCATCTGATTTATACCTTTTTTAGATGGTATAAAATGAGTGCCATCTTGCATGTCTTCTCAGCTTTTTTGTATTTTTTGTTTTTTCCTTTGAAATTCTAATAGAATACTTTTGCTTTAATATGAGCCCAACTGTAATTTATGAATTTTAATTGTAGCAGAGGGTTTGGGGAGCTGAAGCACTGTTGTTGGTGAACATTTATTTGATGTTATTTCTCATATCTCCCTGTATCAGACTGACCTGGATCAGTATAAGAAGGCACTTGAGGATGCAGGATGCAATTTGGCACCTTTAAATTACATCAAACAATGGAAGTAAGTTGTACAGTTATTTTATGCATTTTGTAGTTACCACTAACAGCATGACCAAAGTACTGCAGTCTTTTGTTATTACAGTAACATGGTCTGTTCAATCATTTTTTTTCTTTGATTCAGAGCATTTGCAAAGATGGCATCAGCACCGACAAGCTATGGTCTTTCTGCAACTAAATCCAAAGGGTAAGGAATGTACTTGTGGTGTTAGCGTGTATTTTACTAGTTGGAGTTTATTAACCACTTAAGACCCGGACCAATACGCTGGTAAATGACCCAAGGTGTTTTTGCGATTCGGCACTGCGTCGCTTTAACAGACAATTGCGCGGTCGTGCGACGTGGCTCCCAAACAAAATTTGCGTCCTTTTCTTCCCACAAATAGAGCTTTCCTTTAGTGGTATTTGATCACCTCTGCGATTTTTATTTTTTGCGCTATATACAAAAATAGAGCGACATTTTTGAAAAAAAAACACTATTTTTTACTTTTTGTTAAAAAAAAATCAAATAAACTAAATTTTAGTCAAACATTTAGGCCAAAATTTATTTAGCCACATGTCTTTAGTAAAAAAAAAAATCGCAATAAAAAAAAATAGCTACCTAGCGGGAACAGCGACACTAATACAGCGATCAAAAAAATGATCGCTTAGTGACGCTGGCAATAGGGAGTGAAAGGGTTAACTAGGGCGGTGATCAGGGGGTTAAAACTTTATTAGTCCCGATGGGACCCCCGAACCGCACTCAGGCGGGGACGTAAATTTACGCCCTTGTGCCTGTACGAGCCATGTTGTGGCCGTATATGTGCATGCGGGGGTCTTTAAGTGGTTAAAATAAAGGTCCTAGCTCTCATAATTTGTAATATTTTTTTTCTAGGGGTAAAGGGGTAGGAGGTAAATAAAACAGAGAATGTGCACATTCAATGGCAACTTCCTTTAACACCATATTGTATATTTTAATAATATAGTGCTCATTTTACAACAATAACAGCATTATAAGATTTTAGTCACCATTTTTCTTTCCTTATTTGCAACAAAAGCAGACAATGCATACGTTTAGGGGTTATATCTGTCTGTTACACATTGACAGTTCTTAAAGTAGTTCTAAAGTCAGGAGTTTTTTTTAAATCTTAATGCATTAAGATCAAAAAAAACTTATGTGTGCAGCAGCACCCCCCCCCCCCCCCCCCAATATTGCACGAGAGTCTTCGCTGACCAAGACTCCCCTGATCATTGGCTGAGACAGAAGCGGGGTGCTATTAGCTCCTGCTGCTGTCAATCAAAGTCGTGAGCCAATGATTAGAGAGGGGGCAGGCCCAAGCCATGGCTCCATGCCTGAATGGACACACAGAACAGTGACTCAGCTCAGGTGCCACCATAGCAAGCTGCTTGCTCAGCAGGAGGGAGGGGCCAGGAGTGCAAGTCTGGCCTGCTCTGTGCAAAACCACTGCACAGAGCAGGTATGTATAACATGTTTGTTATTTTCAAAAAACCAAAGACTCTAATATCACTTTAACCACTTATGCCCCGGACCAATATGCTGCTAAATGCCCAAAGGCGTTTTTACAATTCGGCACTGCGTCGCTTTAACAGACAATTGCGCGGTCGTGCGACGTGGCTCCCAAACAAAATTGGCGTCCTTTTTTCCCCACAAATAGAGCTTTCTTTTGGTGGTATTTGATCACCTATGCGGTTTTTATTTTTTGTGCTATAAACAAAAATAGAGCGACAATTTTGACAAAAATGCAATATTTTTTACTTTTTGCTATAATAAATATCCCCCAAAAACATATATACATTTTTTTTCCTCAGTTTAGGCCGATACGTATTGTTCTACATATTTTTGGTAAAAAAAAATTGCAATAAGCGTTTATCGATTGGTTTGCGCAACATTTATAGTGTTTACAAAATAGGGGATAGTTTTATTGCATTTTTTTTTTTTTTTTTTACTACTAATGGCGCCGATCAGCGATTTTTTTCGTGACTGCGACACTTCGGACAATTTTGACACATTTTTGGGACCATTGTCATTTTCACAGCAAAAAATGCATTTAAATTGCATTGTTTATTGTGAAAATGACAGTTGCAGTTTGGGAGTTAACCACAGGGGGCGCTGTAGGATTTGTGTGTGTGTTTACAACTGTAGGGGGGTGTGGCTGTAGGTCTGACGTCATCGATCGAGTCTCCCTATAAAAGGGATCACTCGATCGATGCAGCAGCCACAGTGAAGCACGGGGAAGCCGTGTTTACATACGGCTCTCCCCGTTCTTCAGCTCTGGGGAGCGATCGCGAGGGGGCGGCTATAAACGAATAGCCGCGCCCTCGTCCCGGATTGCTCCCCGCAGGTTTCCGACCGCCGCATGTAGCGGGGGGGTCCCGATCGGACCCCCGACCCGCGCAAAGGCAGGGATGTAAATATACGCCAATGCCTGTACGTGCCCTTCTGTGGACGTATATCTAGATGCGGAGGTTGGGAAGTGGTTAAAGGACAAATTCAATTCATATAACACCTGTAATTGTTACATAAGTCAATTTGTCATATAGAGTAATAACAAAAGTGACTTTCTATTTAGGTTTGCAGTCATCTGATATTCTAAATATAGTAATTAAAATGTTTAAAATGACCATTTTCTTGATCGTACATCACGGGACACAGAGCGCATAGCCATTACATATGGGTTATATGGAGTACCTTCAGGTGTGGACACTGGTGTAATCAACTTCACAGGAAGTTCCTCCCTATATAACCCCCTCCCACTGAGAGTGCTTTAGTTTTTCCGCCAGTGTCTTAGGTGTTGGTCACGTCTAGCTGTCCCTCGGAGGTCTCGGGACCCAGGATAGCTAGCCGGATCCGTCCGAAGTGCTTCAGAGCCAAGATGTACGGTACCCGGGCCCTGCTGGAGTGGGGTTTTGCCTATAATGCCTCTCCTTGGAGGGCTGGATTCTGGGCTCCAGTGCTTTAGTCTCTTCCAAGAACTAAAAGTTACTGATGCCAGGATGCTATATAGGTCCAGGGGTGTGGGTTCCTTAACACAGGACCCCGGTCCCTGAAGGTCCAAGACAATACCCACGGAGATGGGGGAAGGCTGGGCCTCTTGCATTTTGCAATACCCTGCGGCGTGGAGCAGGTAAGAGGGAACCTGCGGGACTTGGTTCGACAGTAGGTATCCCCCTGGGGGTTCTGGGTTGGCTAATGGTATGCTTGTGCATCAGCCACTATCTCCACTATGTCTGTTGAGGCAGGATGGGATTCTAATGTTTACCCAGATAACATGTAGATATATGTATACTTGTGTAAGTTATATATTTGCTACTCACCCCAGGTCTGCCTGTTAACACTGATACTGCAACCCCACATGTTTTAAAGAGGAAATTGCTGGTTAAAACTCCTGTTTCTTAGGAAGCCCATGGGGACAGCTTCCTCGCTGTGTGTGCACTACAATAAGATTAGTGCTTACCTGGTGTCTGTTGGTGCTGCATAACGCTGGTCCATGTTGTTCCTCTGCTCTGCTTCCTCCATGTGGGTTCGGCGTGGTGCGCGCGATCGTGCGCGCGATCGTGCGCGCGATCATGCGCGCGTGTGTGCGCGCGCATACGCGCGCGCGTGCACGCCGCCTTTTATAGCGTCGGCGTGCGTCGGGGGGGCGGGCCAGCAGCGTCAGGGTCTGTATAAAGGAAAAACTTTTCTCTGGCTGGTCTTTCCCTCCTGGAGGCAGAGGAAGAAAGGATACAGAGCGTGCAGCTGGGTCTTTTGGCCACACAGGGACACCTAGTGGCGGTTTAGTGGATCTTCAGGTCTAGGACTTAGGTCCACTATAGACCAGAAAAAAAAAAAAAAAAAAAGGGTTTTTTTTGCTTAAAGGGACTCAGCCTTAGATCCAGCAGTATCTGAGTCTACCTTGGACTCCGGCTAACGGGCATTGGTGTGTCAATACTCACAGGCTTCCTCGGTATTGCCACCTCCCAGGCGGGTAAAAAGATTTTTTTGAAAAAAAAAAAAAAAAAAAAAAGAGAAATATAAAAGAAAAAGAGAGAAATTAGTTCTTTTTCATTTTCTCTCATACCTGCCCTCATATTGGTTATTCCTAGCTACAACAGTCAGGTGTTGGCTATAGGGGTGACCCAAGGTTGTACAATGGCTCCAAAGGGATCTGGACCAGCCAAGGCTGCTAAAGGTACCAAAAAGCAAAAGGGGTCTCCATCGGGGTCAGAGGATTGGGCCAGGCTTCTACGGCCCCACCCTCGCCAGTCAGGACACCGAGTGGCATAGTACAAGAGCCATTGGGGGTGCTGGGGGCAGAGGCGGCCCCCGATCCACCCATTCCCGTTTACGTGACGGAAGAAATGCTAGCAGCCACCATGTGTGGGCTAGAGAAAAGGTTAACTGCGTTGTTTTCCCGTCCTTGCCCAAGTAGCAAGCGGGCTAGATCCCCTTCACCCAGTGTGGGGTTTTCAGATGCGGAGGTCTCCTCTTCAGAGGAACGGGACCCACAAGGGGATCAGGCAGACCCAAGTCCCGACGGTTCAGACAGGGAAAATTCCACTATAGATGAATATTTTTCGGCCTCTCAAGCGGAGGGCCTGTGGATCCAGTCTTTGACAGATATGGTTCGCACTGCCTTTAAACTTCCAGTGCCAGAACTAGTAGCCCCGGAGGTATCCTCATTGGGTTCTTTAAAGGCCCCATTAACTGGTGCATCCTTTCCAATGCACCCCCTTCTGCGGAACGTGATTTACCAAGATTGGGCTCGACCTGATAGAATCTTTGTCCCTCCTAAAAGATTCTCTATTCTCTACCCTATGGAAGAGGAATATGTAAAGAAATGGGCTCTCCCTACAGTGGACGCAGCCATTTCCTGCGTGAATAAATCCCTGACTTGTCCGGTTGAAAATGTCCATATGTTCAAGGATCCGGTCGACAAGAAATTCGAGACCCTACTGAAAGCAGCTTTTACCTCAGTAGGTGCCATGGTTCAGCCAGCAGTAGCAGCCATTGGTGTTTGTCAGGCCTTGAAGGATCAGGCAAAGCATATATTGAAGGACATGCCGGCTCAGCATACTCATGAATTAGCAGAATTCCCTAGGGCTCTCTGCTTTGCAGTAGATGCTATTAAGGACTCCATCCAACAGGCATCCCGTTTATCTCTACTGATGGTTCACATGCGTCGTCTTTTGTGGCTAAAGAACTGGTCAGCAGAGGCACCCTGCAAAAAGCTTCTAGCAGGGTTTCCCTTTCATGGGGGAAGACTATTCGGGGAAGACCTAGATAAATATATCCACACCATATCAAGTGGAAAAAGTACTTCCTTGCCGGTCAAGAAAAGACCGCGTGGGCCCACGTTTAAACGACAGGCCATTGCAGGCTCGGCCCCTTCGACTTCCCGTCAGTATCGACGGCCTCCCGGGCGTTCAACAGTTAATAGCCGCCCACAGGGACAAGCCGCGGCAAACAAGAGGCCCTGGTCTCGCAAGCCGGCTAAACCAGTCATCAAATCAGATTCATGAAGGGGCGCCCCCACTCTCTTGGGTGGGGGGAAGACTTCAGTTTTTCTCCGAAGTCTGGAAGGCCAGAATTCCCGACTCTTGGGTTCGGTCCGTAGTAGCCTCAGGCTACAAACTAGAGTTTCGAGAAATCCCCCCTCCTCATTTTCAGGGGTCAAGTCTTCCAAGCGACCCGTTAAAGAGGGCCTCTCTCGTAAAGGCGTTGGATCGCCTCTTGCTCCAAGGAGTAATTGTAGAAGTACCAACCCAAGAAAGGGGTCTGGGATTCTACTCCAACCTTTTTGTTATACCAAAACCCAATGGCGACGTCAGGCCTATATTAGACCTCAAACGCCTAAATCGCTTTCTAAGGATTCAGACCTTCCGTATGGACTCCATACGTTCAGTGACAACCAGCCTGCATCAGGGCGACTTCCTAGCATCTATAGACATAAAGGATGCATATCTGCATGTGCCAATTTACCCAGCACATCACAAGTTTCTTCGTTTTACGATAAACCAAAGTCATTATCAGTTCGTAGCCCTCCCTTTCGGGTTGGCAACAGCTCCACGGGTATTCACAAAGGTGTTAGCCCCGGTACTAGCCGTCCTAAGGACAGAAGGCATCTTGGTCCTAGCATACCTGGACGATCTCCTGGTTATCGACAGTTCAGCTTCCAACCTCAATCATGCAGTAGTCCGCACAGTGCGGCATCTAGAAGAGTTCGGGTGGATTGTGAACCAAGAAAAATCAAGGTTACATCCCACAAGACAGTTGGAATATCTAGGCTTTCGGTTAGATACAGAATGCCAGAAGGTATTTTTACCTCAAGAGAAGATCAGGTCGTTGATTCAAACGATTCAAATAGTCTTAGGCAAAAAGAAGCCGACTATTCGCCTATGCATGCGACTGCTGGGAAGATGGTGGCCGCCTTCGAAGCAGCGCCCTACGCCCAGATCCATACCAGAATTCTGCAAGCAGCTATTCTCCTCTGCTTGGAACAAGTCCATACAGGCATTAGACCGTCCATTAGTTCTTTCTCCAGAAGTCAGGCACAGCCTGTACTGGTGGCTGATCCCTCAAAAATTATCAAAAGGGAAAAACCTTTGCCCCATCTCGTGGAAAATAGTAACCACAGATGCCAGCCTAACAGGTTGGGGGGCAATCTTAGGAAAACGGACCCAGCAGGGACAGTGGTCAGAGGCAGAAAGTCTGCTTCCCATCAATGTCCTAGAGATCAGAGCTGTTCGGTTTTGGCCTGGTCGCCTGGACTCTCCCCCTGCAGGGTCTGCCAGTAAGGATACAGTCCGACAATGCCACGGCGGTGGCATACATAAACCACCAGGGGGGCACAAAGAGCCTGGCGGCTCAAAGGGAAGTAAACCTAATTTTTGCATGGGCCGAAGCCCATGTACCCTGCATCTCAGCAGTGTTCATCCCAGGGATAGACAATTCTCAAGCAGATTTTTTGAGTCGTCAACAGTTGCTCCCGGGAGAGTGGTCTCTTCACCCCCAGGTATTCCAAGAGATTTGCCAAAGATTCGGAGTTCCCGATGTGGACATCATGGCAACAAGATTCAACAAGAAATTGGACAAATTTGTATCCCGAGCCAGGGACCCCTCGCGCCTACGGGACCGATTGCGTTGGTTTGCCCCCGGCACCAGTTTTCTCTCCTGTATGCGTTCCCTCCACTACAGATGATTCCCCGCCTTCTACGAAGGATCAGGGTGGAGCGCAGGCCGTGATCCTGGTGGCCCCAGCCTGGCCCAGAAGGGCTTGGTACGCACTCATCGTGAGGATGTCAGTAAGGGCACCGTGGCCACTCCCCCTGCGCCCAGATCTGCTGTCTCAGGGCCCGATCTACCACCCTGCTTCACAGCAGCTAAATTTGATGGCTTGGCGGCTGAATCTCTAATCCTTAAGGGCAGAGGCCTCTCGGCCCAAGTCATATCTACGTTAATTCAAGCTAGAAAGCCAGTCTCTAGAAATATCTATTACAGAGTCTGGAGAACCTATGTGGAGTGGTGCGAGTCTCAAGGAGGGCATCCTCGCAAGTTTTTTATTGACAGGATCTTGCGATTCCTCCAGGTTGGCGTTGACAAGGGGTTGGCTCTTAGTACTCTAAAGGGGCAGGTGTCTGCCTTATCGATATGGTTTCAAAGGCCTTTGGCCACACATTCGCTTGTAAAAACCTTTTTGCAGGGGGTCTTGCATGTAAATCCCCCTATTAGAGCTCCCCTCTGCCCCTGGAATTTAAATCTGGTCTTGTCAGCTTTACAAAAGCAGCCCGTTTGAACCTCTGACAGAAATCCCTCTTGTGCTGCTAACCCGAAAGTTGGTTTTCTTGGTGGCTATGGCTTCGGCCAGAAGGGTCTCCGAGCTGGCAGCCTTGTCTTGCAGGGAACCGTACCTTATTCTGCATAAGGACAGAGTGGTTCTGCGGCCTCAGCCTTCTTTCCTTCCTAAGGTCATATCCAGTTTTCACTTGAATCAGGACCTAGTCCTACCATCCTTCTTTCCTACTCCCAGTCCAGAGAGGAAAGATTGCTTCATACTTTGGATGTGGTCCGAGCCATGAGGGTTTATCTCAAGGCTACAGAAAAGATTAGGAAAACAGATGTGCTTTTCATTCTTCCGGATGCCCCAAGAAGGGTCAGCCGGCTGCCAAGTCTTCCTTGGCTAGGTGGATCAAGCAGCTGATTTTTCAGGCTATGGTCTGAAGCGCGTTCCACCTCCCTTATCAGTTAAAGCCCATTCTACGAGGGCCATGAGTGCCTCTTGGGCGGCACACCATCAGATCTCTATGGCACAGGTTTGCAAAGCGGCAACCTGGTCTTCCGTACATACGTTTACTAAATTTTATAAGTTGGACGTCACAAAGGCTGCGGACGCAGCATTTGGGCAGGCGGTCCTACGGGCAGCAGTATAGAATCCTCTGGCCCGGTTCACGCCCCCTTTTTCTGTTGGTGGAGCTATTTTACCTCCTGATATAGTTTCTGTTTGGCTATTTTTTGCCTTACGGTCTCCCTCCCTTCATAGAGCATTGCTTTGGGACATCCCATATGTAATGGCTATGCGCTCTGTGTCCCGTGATGTACGATCAAGAAAAAGGGATTTTTAATAACAGCTTACCTGTAAAATCCTTTTCTTGGAGTACATCACGGGACACAGAGCTCCCACCCCTCTTTGTGGGAACATTGTGTAACCTCAGAGAAATTGCTTGCTACAAAACTAAAGCACTCTCAGTGGGAGGGGGTTATATAGGGAGGAACTTCCTGTGAAGTTGATTACACCAGTGTCCACACCTGAAGGTACTCCATATAACCCATATGTAATGGCTATGCGCTCTGTGTCCCGTGATGTACTCCAAGAAAAGGATTTTACAGGTAAGCTGTTATTAAAAATCCCTTTATTTGGTGCACATGGATTGAGCCAGTTGGAATTGTTTCTTTTGCTTACTGGCCAATCCCCCTGGCTTTAGTGGTTGTTTAATGCTAATATCAACCGATGGTTACCACAGCTTGATCTTGCGCCACTGCAGTACTCTTTACTAATAACCATCGGTTGATATTAGAATAAAACAGCCACTAAAGCCTTGATTAGAAGCCACAGTGGTCGCCCTTACATTCCAGCATTTCAGTAGCTATCAAAAGGCATGTTGGGACAGAGGGATTGGCCAGCAAGCAAAAGAAACAATTCCAACAGACTCAATCCATGTGCACCAAATAATGCTAATCAGGAATAATCCATTGATACAGACACTACTGTTTAACTTCAATGTACTACACAGTGCAACTAGAAAAGCAATAAGGTAGCAGTAAAATAAATCTCAAGAGAAATATCTTATCAGGTTACCTAAAGCCGTGATAGGAAGATGCAGTGGTCACCCTCACATTCCAGCAGCTGACACACTGGAAATGCCGGTCTCTTTATGTCCCCCACTTGGTTGGCATATCATCGACGTCACCGGCCGTGTGCGGGCGAATGGCTGAAATGTAAGGGTGACCACTGCGGCTTCTTATCACGGGTTTAGTGGCTGTTTTACACCAATATCAACCGATGGTTACAGCAGCTTGATCTGGAGCCCTTGCAGTACTTTTTTTTATATAATTTGACATGGTCCACTTGTGTCCCCCTGTGGTCACACAGAGCTTCCCTCCCACATATTTGTGGATGTAGTTGGTGACTCTCTTTGATGGTGTTTTTTGTGAAAAGTGGTGATCTGTAAATTCCCTGAAGAAGCCAATCATGGTGAAACATGTTGGGATTAATCACCACGCTTTGACCATCTATAAATATATTTTGGACACCAGTGAGCGATGATATGTATAACATTCATAATGTATTTTTTATTGAACCCATCTTTTAACTTTATGTGAATAAGCTTAATTTTTTAATATTTAAAGTGGTTTTCCATGACTTGTCTCACCACTATAATCCCACACAATACAAAGCTATCCAAGCTAGTATCTTATAAAGTTTGACTGCAAAGACTTCTATAGATAGGTGCAGAAAAGGAGATAAAGTAAAGTAAAAAATAATAAAATGTATTTTAAATAATGTGTAGACCAGGTGGCAAACTCAAATTCATCGGGGGCCGCATCAGCAGTTTGGTTGCCCTCAAAGGGCCTGGTTGTATCTGCACTCCACCATAGTGTTCAGTCCTGAGCAGTCTCCAAGTTTTTCTTGCGCTGCATATGGACGTAGCGCAGGGTTCAGGAGTGCGAAGCACATTATTTCTAATATTACATTGTAATATAAAATGAAATCATTCAACTCACCATAATGCAGAATCAGTGGAAGCCCGGAGTCTCTCCTTGCATCAGGCGTCCCCACCAGCCGAGTCCCCCTTTTACATCAGGCGTCCCCACCAGCCGAGTCCCCCTTTTACATCAGGAGTCCCCCCTTTACATCAGGAGTCCCCCCTTTACATTATCAGGAGTCCCCCCCTTTACATCAGGAGTCCCCCCTTTACATCAGGAGTCCCCCCTTTACATCAGGAGTCCCCCCTTTACATCAGGAGTCCCCCCCTTTACATCAGGAGTCCCCCCTTTACATCAGGAGTCCCCCCTTTACATCAGGAGTCCCCCCCTTTACATCAGGAGTCCCCCCTTTACATCAGGAGTCCCCCCTTTACATCAGGCGTCCCCCCTTTACATCAGGCGTCCCCCCTTACATCAGGCGTCCCCCCTTTACATCAGATCAGGCGTCCCCCCCTTTACATCAGGCGTCCCCCCCTTTACATCAGGCGTCCCCCTTACATGAGTTGAGTCCCCCCCCCTTACATGAGTCGAGTCCCCCCCCCTTACATGAGTCGAGTCCCCCCCCTTACATGAGTCGAGTCCCCCCCTTACATGAGTCGAGTCCCCCCCCTTACATGAGTCGAGTCCCCCCGCCTTACATGAGTCGAGCCCCCCCCTTACATGAGTCAAGTCCCCCCCCTTACATGAGTCGAGTCCCCCCCCTTACATGAGTCGAGTCCCCCCTTTGCATGAGTCGAGTCCCCCCCCTTGCATGAGTCGAGTCCCCCCCCCTTGCATGAGTCGAGTCCCCCCCCCCTTGCATGAGTCGAGTCCCCCCCCCTTGCATGAGTCGAGTCCCCCCCCCCTTGCATGAGTCGAGTCCCCCCCCCCCTTGCATGAGTCGAGTCCCCCCCCCCCTTGCATGAGTCGAGTCCCCCCCCCTTGCATGAGTCGAGTCCCCCCCCCCCTTGCATGAGTCGAGTCCCCCCCCCCTTGCATGAGTCGAGTCCCCCCCCCCCCTTGCATGAGTCGAGTCCCCCCCCCCCCTTGCATGAGTCGAGTCCCCCCCCCCCTGCATGAGTCGAGTCCCCCCCCCCCTTGCATGAGTCGAGTCCCCCCCCTTGCATGAGTCGAGTCCCCCCCCCCCTTGCATGAGTCGAGTCCCCCCCCCCTTGCATGAGTCGAGTCCCCCCCCCTTGCATGAGTCGAGTCCCCCCCCCCCTTGCATGAGTCGAGTCCCCCCCCTTGCATGAGTTGAGTCCCCCCCCCCTTGCATGAGTTGAGTCCCCCCCCTTGCATGAGTTGAGTCCCCCCCCCCTTGCATGAGTCGAGTCCCCCCCCCTTGCATGAGTCGAGTCCCCCCCCCTTTGCATGAGTCGAGTCCCCCCCCCTTGCATGAGTCGAGTTCCCCCCCCTTGCATGAGTCGATCCCCCCCCTTGCATGAGTCGAGTCCCCCCCCCCCTTGCATGAGTCGAGTCCCCCCCCTTGCATGAGTTGAGTCCCCCCCCCTTGCATGAGTTGAGTCCCCCCCCCTTGCATGAGTCGAGTCCCCCCCCCTTGCATGAGTCGAGTCCCCCCCCTTTGCATGAGTCGAGTCCCCCCCCTTGCATGAGTCGAGTCCCCCCCCCTTGCATGAGTCGAGTCCCCCCCCCTTGCATGAGTCGAGTCCCCCCCCCCTTGCATGAGTCGAGTCCCCCCCCCCCTTACATGAGTCGAGTCCCCCCCCTTACATGAGCCGAGTCCCCACCAGCCGAGTTCCCCCACCAGCAGAGACTCTCTCCGGTCTTCAAGAAAATGGCGGCCGGCGGAGACATTGTCTCTGCCCGCCGCGGACCTCTAGCTGCGGCAACGGCGGACTTCAAGAAAATGGCGGCCGGCAGAGACATTGTCTCTGCCCGGCCGCGGACCTCTAGCGGCAGCGACGGCGGCGGTCTCTTCAAGAAAATGGTGGCCGGCAGAGACATTGTCTCTGCCCGGCCCGTGGACATCTAGCGGTGGATGCCAGCAAAGTAAAAAAATCGGATGAAAGAGATCCCTCTGCTGACGGGGGCCGCTGCGCGGGCCACATCACAAGGCCTGGCGGGCCGGATTCGGGCCCGCGGGCCTTGTGGCCTTGTGTTTGTCCACCCCTGGTGTAGACCATTATAATATGTGGAAATCCTTCTCAATCCTCCTGCCACATTGCTGCCAATGACCTGTTGTGACTTTCCACGTGAAACTTCGTAGATTGGTCAAATCATTCTAATGGCTTTAAAGTGGTTATAAAGGCAGAAGTTTTTTTTATCTTGATGCATTCAATGCAACATGTTTGTTATTTTTAACTGAAACAAAAATTAACTTTAAAAAACACTAATTTGGAAAACCCATTTTTCTATTTCCTACATAGTAGTTCTTCTACACGTTATTAATGTCCTCTCCTCTTGCAGCAGTCACCTGTATGTGACCTGTTGCTCTCCAAAAGTAGGCTGCAGCCCTCCTAGTAGTATTGTGACTTTCATATTCCATCCCAATTAGTGTTTCTATGCCATTCCATGGGAAGCTAGGAAGGCTGCCAAGGTTGGCATTTCACAGTTCCCTTCCACCACAGAGGATCTCTTGTCCCTCTACGCTCCCTCTCCCTCTACTGTCAGACAGATTACATAGACACATCCACAACCGAAGCCTTCAAAGCTACACACTGTTTATTCAGGTACAATGATGGTCTTCTCTGCAGCCTGTGCAGGGTGGAGGATCTGGCACAGAGGATGCATCTCTTTATACCCTGCCTTCTTTTTTCTACTTCCAGGCTGCTCTCCAGAGTCATGAATACGGGGTCACAGTTTGTCATGGAGGGGGTGAAAAACTTGGTTTTAAAGCAGCAGGTAAACAGACTATGGAGCAAGCTTTATTTTGACAAGTGTAAACTACAATCTCATCCACCACTGACGAGAGTGTAATTGAGCTGCATGTGCTGAGTGACTGTAGATAGGGTTTAATGTAAGTTTAGCCCTGTCTTCAGCATGTCATTATACTGTGGTGCACCACATATACACAGCTGTGTGGCCGTCCAGTCCTGCACAGAACACACAGCCTGCATTCAGTTTAATGGTAATTGCATTGATACTAATGTTGCCATTCCCCTTTTTGAATTCTGTACTGCTGAAACTCTTTGTGTTCCCATCCATCACATCTACATATGGGTTAATGCAGCTGCCTTCCTATCCTGCCCAGTTCCCCTATCCTGTTTGTTTTGGCTGCTCAAAACAAGAAGCTTTGTGAATGTGTTTGGACATTTGATACACGCACTTGGTACAGAACCTTCTGTCACATCTCCCGCTGTGCCCTTAGTAAATGTGTCTGCTCTTCCCCAGAACGTCAGCTGCAAGATGTGAATATATAGAGTTAGTAATGTGTGTGTCTATGGAAATTTAAATTGGAGCTTCACTATATTGTACTTATTTACGCCAAACATAATACTACAGACATCAGTCATCAATATAAGATTAAGCCATGGGACAAGACTGGGCTCCCTACATTTCTCAACTCCAAGCCAGAAGTTTGAGACTTTTGACAGCAAATACAGGCAGCTTCTAGCTTCCCAGCTGTGATGAAGTTGTAATGCTAGCATGGATGCTCTGACATAATAATATTGATAACACTGTTTAAGCTACATAAAACTTCACAGCAGCCTAAATATGCCTTGCCATGTGTGTGCTTAACGGCTATACTTGTCAAATGACACAAATTGTAATCTAGTTAAAATAATGTGCACTTTGATTTAAACCATAAAGATTTGGGGATCTCTATGGGTTGAAGTAAAATTATTTTAAAATTAAGCTAGGTTTTACCCATGCAGGGCAAAGCTACAGTTTTACTGTAATCCTTTAAAAACACGTACTGTACTCGCCTCCCTCGCACTTCATTGTATACTTATTAATTATCTGCAGAAGCATGTGGTGTTTTTTTTTTATTTTTTATAAATATATATATATTATTTTAATATTTTTACTTAAATGTATAACTCCAGCAAAAACTTTTTGCTGAGTTTAGGATAGATTTAAAAGGATTTCAATATGGTTTTTATTGGTCTATATCAGTGGTCTCCAAACTGTGGCCCGAGGGCCTTTGCTTACCTTCTTTATCCGGCCCTTGAGGCACTATACCTCCCACTTATACGAGACCCTATGCTGCCATCTGGCACCGTCAATGGAGCACCATTTCTCCCACTGACACCACTAATGGGGTACTATTTCTCCCAATAATATCAGCAATAGGGCACTATTCCTCCCCCTAATACCAGATGTGTTACTTCCACTGATTCCAGGAAAATGTCCACTCCCGCTGGCCAAAGCCCGGCCCTCTAAGAGTCTGAAGGACAATAAACCGGCCCTTTGTTTAGAATGTTTGGAGACCCCTGGTCTAAATCATGGAGTCCCTTGAACTTCTTGTTCCAGAGACACAACAGTATGTAAGAGGAAATGCTTGCAAATGGGGAAAATTACCCTGTAAGTCAGTTGTCAGCAAACAAGTACGCTCCATTGCTGCTCAGCCAGCCAATGTTGTCTAGTTGTTACTCCATGTGGTGAGTTGTTTTGTGTTGAGCCCTGATAAAAGGGGCGTTTGTTGCCCCAAAAATACGTTGGCTGTTTTTATATGACTTTCTTTACCAGCAATTAAATTTATCTTGGACGTATTTATCAGGTTTTGGTCTGGTCCTCCTTTCTGTATTTTTATGGTTTAAAGGGGTTGTAAAGGTTTGTTTTTTTATTTTCTAAATAGGTTCTTTTAAGCTCGTGCATTGTTGGTTCACTTACCTTTTCCTTCGATTTCCCTTCTAAAAAATCTTTGTTTTCTTTGTCTGAATTTCTCACTTCCTGTTCCTCCTCAGTAAGCTGTTTAGTTAGCTGTTCTGGCTGACTAAACACCTCTCGGATGATGGTGTGAAGCTTACTGAGGAGAAACAGGAAGTGAGAAATTCAGACAAAGAAAAGAAAATTAGAACGGAAATCTAAGGAAAGGGTAAGTGAACCAACAATGCACTAGCTTAAAGGAACCGATTTAGAAAATAAAAACGAACCTTTGCAACCCCTTTAAGCTAACATTGGGTGCCCATCAAGGGCAGCCTTGCTGTGTGGGATCTGCCTTGCCAGAGCTATTAGGCTTGTTAGACAGTTACACATGCTGGTCTAAGTGATCCCAGCACCTTTTTAATTATGCCATTCTGGACCCCTTTACCGCTGACACCCTCGCTTTCTCAGTGACCACGATCTCTCAGACAAATAGTGGGGTTAGGTCTCCTCAGCTTGGACACCAACATCAATAAAGCCCTGACTGTGAGGGGTATAACCCCGCTCCATACTAGAAAAAGTTATGACGAAGTTATATTTTAGCTGATGCATACTGTATATACTATGTTTCACTTTAAAGCTCTGTGGTTACATCAGATAGTGACAAATCTGTCTATATATTTATTGTTCCCCAGTTCATACATGTTAGTCTTTGTCTTTGTAGAACCTGCCAGTCACCCGAGTTCTTGATAGCCTAATGGAGGTGAAATCCAACCCGGTAAGTAACTGTCAGATTTGCAGTATTGGTCAATTAGTACCTTGGCCTTTCCCGTATGTAAGCTGCAGTTACAGAAATGCCTGTAACACTAAAAAGAAAATAAAGTAAGATCAAAGTATTCCAGACAACAGGTTATAATTTACTTTGTAAAATCTGAGCTTTTTCTTGATATTTATAACCTCAAAGTAGGCATATAACGTTTGCAGCTGTTTTGCCAGCCTTAAGCCTACGTTATTACCTCCCATTTTCCAAGCATCATAAATATATTAAAGTCTTTCAGGATCACTTTGTTCCTACCAGTTGTTTTTATTTTCCTTTTCGTATATTTGTGTTTTTGTGATTGGTGGTTTTATTTTATTTGCTCCCCAGCTGCAAGTTAAAAAAGGAATTAGAAAAAATGTGTTTTGGAAATGACTCTGGCTCCAACCGGACGCCCTCCTTAAAGTTGCTTCCATTGCCAGGAGCTCGTAAACTGATGGCTCTGGGGGCCATGTGTTTGTATACAAAAGCTTGATCTCCATGTACTTGTCTAACCTACATCCAGAGCCAAGCTTTGGGTTTTGATAATTTTTTGACTTGAACTTAATAGTATTTCATATTGCATTTAAAGTTTTAAATTGGTTTCTTATAAAGTGAACACCTTTTGTAAATGGATATGAAGAACATTATGTGAAAATATGTACAGTATGCCGGGACAAGTGCACTGTGAAAATATAATATTTTTGATGCTTCCTGTCTGGCTGTAGTTTTCTATTGTGCCTTGTTCACCACTCTACTGTTATTTATTTTCCATATGTGTCAGTAGAGCAACCCAAAACCTTTGGAAGGTTGAAGTGATCATTTAAATACCCATAGAAAGCAAAGCTGATTTCTAAAAATCTGCTGCAGCCTACAGTGCTTTAAAAAAAGTATTCATACTCCTTAAATTTTCCACATTTTGTCATGTTACAACCAAAAACACAAATGTATTTTATTGGGATTTTATGTGATAGAGTGTCTGACACTTCCCTGTGCTGCTCTGCTGATGGGGAGGGAGTCGAGTTCTGGCAAACAAGGCTTGAGTGCCACTGGCGGCACCAGTGCCGGGGGCTGAGTACCCTGGTCTATTGCACAAAATCCAATAAAATACATTTAAGTTTTTGGCTGTAACATAACAAAAGAGGACATTTTCAAGTGGTATTAATACTTTTTCAAAGGCACTGTAAATTGATTGAACATTTATGTACAACATTTCTGCACGACATTTCAAGTCTCAATGGTAAACAAATTAAATGGTAAATTAATGATAATCACATTTTATTTAAACCACTTTAGGTCCACCTTATAGCATTTTACTGCTACAGGGCAGTACCTGTGCTCCGGATCACGTGTATATACATGATCTGACACTTCCTGGAAGGGTGCATGCATGAGCCCCGCGTAGCTCGCTTCCGCTGTGATTACACATCTGTGTGACATCTCAATTAAGTTTGTTTAAATAATAAAATAAAAGGCACAGTGTGATGCAACAAGATTGGCATTGATCCAGCCAGACCTAGCCGCCGCACTTCACACCAGCTGTTGCATTGTAATGCAGCGGCTGATGTCAGCACCCTAATAGTGGTGGAACAGCAACTGAAAAACTATCATCAATAATGAAGTGCTACTCTTGCGTAGGCCTAATGCACATTGATTGGAAATCTGCTCAAAAATTGTGCCCAAAGCCGTGTATTGCACACGCATCTAGATGCAACAAGCATCCTGAGAATTAATAGATTCCATTGGGTAGAATATTTATGCTGGTCAATGGATTGTATTTACACTCAAACCTGCCGAAACACCTATAGCATTTAAATGCGATTAGGGGCATCAATCGTTTTTTCGGCTCAAGAGCTCCTCTCCTGAGCAGATGTTTTTTTTTTTTTTTTTCAGCCTGTAAATGTGTGCGCAGACACACATTTTTACACTGGAAAAAAAAATCAAACGACTGTAAATGCATTTTTTTTTAAGCCCAGAGTGCACGAGGCCTTAATGTGAACAAGTGCTTTTGCTAAAAGAAAACCAAAAGGTTCACATCAATGTACTGACAATCTAATTTTATGAGACACTAACATCCAGGAAAGTACAACTACACCCCCAAATTACACCTTTTTGGAAAGTGGACAAGGTATTTAGTAAACGGCATTGTGAGTTTTTTTGAAGTTGGAATTTTTTCCCACAATTCTTTGCAAAATTACGATTTTTTTTGTTTTCCCCAAATTGTCATATCAACATGTTCTCTCCTCTCTCACTGGCATATGCATTATGCAACTACACCCCAAAACACATACATTCTGCTACTCCTGAGTATGGCGATACCACATATGTGGGACTTTTTTACAACCAGGCCACATACAGAGGCAAGGATTCAAGGAGCATCGTCAGGCGTCCTAGGAGCATATATTACACATTTTACTTCTTGACTACCTATTACACTTTTGAAGGCCCTGGAGCATTAGAACAATGGAAACACCCACAAAATTACCCTATTTTGTAAAGAAAACCCCTCCAACACATAATCTAGGAGGCATAATGAGTCTTTTGAACATGTCATTTTTTTCCAGAAGTTTTGGGAAAATCTGAAAAGAAAATTAAAACGCATTTTTTTTTTTTTTTTTTAACACAAAGTGGTGAATTTATAATATATTTCTAACATGTAGCATGTGCATAGCAACAATTACACCCCAAAATACATTCTACTACTCCTGAGTATGGCGATACCACATATGTGAGACTTTTACACAGCCTGGCCAGATACAAAGGCCCAAGATGCAGGGAGCTCCATCAGGATGAGCACTGATATGGCATGGATGAGGACTGATGTGGCACAGATGAGCACTGATGTGGCGTGGATGAGGCATGGATGGGCGCTGATGTGGCACGGATGGGCATGTATGAGGCACAAATCGGCATGGATGGGCAAGTAGGAGGCATGAATGAGCACAGATCAACAGCCCATATAGCTGCTGCACCTCTCCTCCTCCTCCCTCGCACGCTGTACTAGTCTCATGTGAGGAGAGAGAGCTTAACCGGACATGCACCGGTTGTTGACAATTGATCGCTCCATCATTGGACAGAGCGATCATGTGGTAAAGGGCCCTTGTCTTTAGCTTTTTACCCTGTTTTGTGATGCGCCAGGTCCGGAGGCCCCGCAATCACGGACGCTTCCAGGTGCAATCTCCCAGAACTAGCCGTCTGCGCTGTAGCCATCATTTTGGCTATGGCCCAGTCAGCAAGTGGTTGAATAGGAGAAATAAGAAAGGCTCTATCGCTAACAAATGGTGCACTGATGTTTTTGTAGGTAAATCTAAAATAAGTCAATCAGGAAAAACACTCTGGAGGCTGTCAACAGAAAGAAAATCTAATTTCACTAAAAGTGGAAACTAGTAGAAAATTAGGTTCTGCTGGATCACTTCAGGCTGGCCCCTACAAAAAGGGCCTATGCTGTTTAAAATCCAGTTATACATCGTTTCACTTTGCACTTCACGTGCTCAGTTGCTCTCTATTTTTAGACCCTGTGCTGAATTTGTAGAGGCCAATCTTCTGACAGCCTAAAGATTTACTGCTGTACAGGGACTCTAGACTTCAGCAAAATGGAAGCCTCCAACAACAAGAAACAGGAACAATACTGGAAGCAATTTACAGCACACACAATTTTTTGTATCCAAAGTGGAAGCTCAGCTTATTTGTTTTTGACAGGTACCCATCCCCACTTCGGAGAGATCTTGCCGAAAGATCACTCGAAGACAAGGCTTCATTGCTGGGTTCCTTACTTACTATAAATGGCAGGGGCACAACCTGAGAGCCGATGAAAATATTGCCTGGGGTGCCAACATTACTGGATCCCAGGACAGGCAGGTGTCCTAATATTAAAAGTCAGCAGCTACAGTATGTTCCTTGCTGAAGAACATTATTTTTTATCATGTTGTTATGGCTAAAGTTTCACTTTAAGCCTATTGGCAAATACGCTTACAGTGAGTGGTTGAATTATTTTATGGAACATAGGTTATTAAACAATTTATTACATTTCAATATATATGCAGCACTTCACACAGTTCCCACCATTTAAAGAAGCTTACAGTCTCATGTCCCGTTTGCTCACAATCTAATGTCCTGGTTACTTAAAGGAAGTGCACAATGTACCCAACACACTAGGGCCAGTCCAGAAGAAGACCAAGTGACCTACCAGTATATTTTAGTATTCAACTTGGTTAAAGTAGATGGACTTATGACGTTTTTTTAACTATGGATAGTGAGAGGAATCCAGTGCAAACACAAGGTGAGAGTATTACCTGTGCTCTCAGTACAGATGTGAACAAGCAAGAATATGTGGTGTAACAGCAGCACCACATGATTAAGCCTGTGAGTGGGAGAAACTCCTTAGGGGGTGTGGCTTGAGAGGAGACAGGCTGAAGCTGAATTGCTACACAATAGACCGGGTGGTCTCCCAATTTGGACTTCCATGTTCTTTTAATAGATTTGAAAGCAGCAAAATTATATTATCTGTGTATGTTAATTTTTTTACTCATGTAGATTATGCTTTTTATCCTATAGGAAACAGATGACTACAGATATTTTGATCCCAAGATGTTGCGGGGAAATGACAGGTGACACTTGCATGCCTGCATATTTGTATAATAAAGTACTATTTATGCCAACAGGTGCATCCAAGCACATGTTTTTTTGCAGTCTGGCAGTTTTTTGCAATTGTCTAATAGCTACTAACTTTAAGGCCTCATGCACACTGGATGTTAAAAAAAATGCCAATAGTGTCAGCTTTTTTTTAGATGGTGTTTTTTTAGCTTTTTTTAACAAAACTATACTCCCACAAAAGCTTTTGGCTCAAAAACGGCAACAAAAACGCTGATAAACGCAGAATAGCCACGTTTATTGGCGTTTTTAAACTTGGACACCTAGGGCCAGATTCAGGTAGCTTTACGCCGGCATATCTCCAGATACGCCGTCGTAAGTACAAATGTGCGCCATCGTACTTTTATCGCCGATTTCGGCCTTTCCATGTTAAATATGCAAATGAGTAAGATACGCCGATTCACAAACGTAGATGCACCAGGCGGAAAAGATATACACGGTTTGCGTAAGGGTTACGTCCGGCGTAAAGTTATTCCACCATATAGGTGGCGCAACCCATTCAAAGGTATGGACGTCAGAACAGCCGGCCGGCGTCTTTTACGTCGTTTACGTAGTACTACATGAATAGGGCATGGCGTAGTTTACGTTCACGTCGTAGGCATTGAGCCGACGTATCTTAGGGAGTATATGCAACGTGATTCTGAGCATGCACCGTTTAATCGGCCATTCATTTGCATGGGGTCACGCTTAATTTAAATAGATGACGCCCACCTCCTTCCTACTTTAAATTAGGCGGGCTTACGCCGGCCAATTTACGCTACGCCGCCGCAACTTACTGAGCAAGTGCTTTGTGAATACTGTACTTGCATCTATAAGTTACATTGGCGTAGCGTATATTCGATACGCTACGCCCGCCTAAAGATGCGCAAAGCTACCTGAATCTGGCCCATAGGATAACATGCTGGAGAGTTTATTGGCTGCAGAAAAAAATGTCTGAAGCCAAAAACAGCAGCTGTATAAACGTCCAGTGTGCATGAGGCCTAAATGTGATTTAAGTAGGAAGCACGATAGCACTTAAAGATTTTCCTAAAGAATGTCCTGTTGGATAGATAAAAATAACTGAAAATATTACTGAATACAGAGTCTGAATCTTTTATAGATTTGATCTACCATATAATATATAGATAAATAGAAACTATTATGCCGCGTACACACGACCGTTTTTTATGTCATGAAAAAAACTATGTTTTTCTCGAAGTGATTCTTGTCAAGCCTACCTTGCCTACACACGATCGTGAAAAAAATGCTTGAGAAAAGCGCGGTGACGTACAACGCGTACGACGGCACTATAAAGGGGAAGTTCCATTCAGATGGCGCACACCCTTTTGGCTGCTTTTGCTGATTTTGTGTTGGTAAAAGTTTGGTGAGAGTCGATTTGCGCTTTTCAGTCTGTTACAAACGCTAGTTTTACCAGAACAAGTGCTCCCGTCTCATAACTTGCTTCTGAGCATGCACGTTTTTTTTTTCTCGTCGTCAAAGCCGACACACAACCGTTTTTCACGTAGTGAAAAACGAGAAAAAATAGAGCATGTTCTAAATTTTTAATGCCCATTTTTCACATTGAGAATAATGCTATGGAGCTTACACACGATTGTTTTTCATGGGAAAAAAATTTAGGGGAAAAAACTGCGCTAATAAACTGTGAAATAGGCCCGTATATCAAACGGGAAAATGTTGGCTAATGAGCCACATATGAAGCAGCACCTTACTGTGTGACATTAAACAGTGATACAAATATGGAAAAAAACAAGTTGCGCTACACATTAAAAAACAATTGGAGTGACCAAAAATTAGACATGTGTCATGTGATTAATGGAATTTTGACTTCTATTGGTGGATCATTTGGTTTTAACATTTTGAGTACTTCTTTTCTTCTGCCACTGGGGAATTAAGCACTTCATTTTTGATTACTTCATTCAACATGTAACCACCTTATTCATGGACTATTGTTTGCATGTTATTTTATGTTAATTGATGGTAATAGGATTGCAAAACTCCATTAATCACATGACACATGTCTAATTTTTGGTCACTCCAATTGTTTTTTAATGTGTAGCGCAACTTGTTTTTTTCCATGATTGTTTTTAATGACCAATTTAAAAAAAAAAAAAATTTCTCCTCATGAAAAACGGTCATGTGTACGTGGCATTAGGATAGAAATATTGGCGCTGCCCTTGACAAAATGTTTTTAGGAGTATTTAAAAGTTTCCCTAAGGCTAGGGAAGTATGTGGAAAAGAACTCAGAACAAGGCTGATAACAATGCAGCTTAGACAGGAAGCACATAAAATAATCAACTGATAGGATTTCTGGTAGGACCAGAAGGTGTCCTTTGCACTCATGAAACATATATAGCACGTTTTTTTTTCACCTCTTTATTTACCAGATCAAAGAAGCTAGAAGAGGTTCAGGGTTTACATAATGTACATTTTAAGACTGTAAGCACTGAGGTTGTTATCCTCATCCTTGCTTCATTACTTGGTAAGTAACTGACCTGTAATACGTCTGCAGGTCAGGAGTCCCAACACTTCATTGGGTGGGTGACCCTTTGCAGTGATATCAGGATCATTCTGATAGTGATGCACCAGACAATGATCGCAGGATCAAAGTGGCTGTGACATACAATGAAAAAGAAAAGAAAGGAGGGCGCACCGACCTTGTGCATTACCACTTAAAATATTTATTAAAAACAGAATAAAAAGCAATGGTCCTACTCACAAAGGAATATTGAGTAAGCGCTTACTCAATATTCCTTTTTGAGTAGGAACATTGCTTTTTATTCTGTTTTTAATAAATATTTTATGTGGTAATGCACAAGGTTGGTGCGCCCTCCTTTCTTTTCTTTTTTGTTTTAGCCTTATGAACACCCTTTGTTCTGTGGAGGGCTGCAAGACTTCAGATTTTACCATTAGACTATACTGCTATACTCCGTTTGGTGAAACACCAGAGCGCAGGAGATTTTTTTGTGTGACATACAATGGCATTAAGCCCAGGTTCACACTGGGTACGATTTGGTTCGATTTAAATCGGCGGCATTTGCTGGCAATTGTCGGCAATGACACTGTCCTAATCGGTGCGACGCCGCATCTGCGGCGCTGCACCGATTTCAAAAAGTAGTTCCTGTACTACTTTCTTTATCGTACATCACGGGACACAGAGCGCATAGCCATTACACTTGGGTTATATGGGTACCTTCAGGTGTGGACACTGGTGTAATCAATTTCACAGGAAGTTTCCTCCCTATATAACCCCCTCCCACTGGGAGTGCTTCAGTTTTTTCGCCAGTGTCTTAGGTGTTGGTCACGTCTAGCTGTCCCTCGGAGGTCTCGGGACCCAGGATAGCTAGCCGGATCCGTCCGAAGTGCTTCAAAGCCAAGGTGTACGGTACCCGGGCCCTGCTGGAGTGGGGTTTTGCCTATGATGCCTCTCCTTGGAGGGCTGGATTCTGGGCTCCAGTGCCTTAGTCTCTTCCAAGAACTAAACGCTACTGATGCCAGGATGCTATATAGGTCCAGGTGTGTGGGTTCCTTAACACAGGACCCCGGTCCCTGAAGGTCCAAGACAATACCCACGGAGATGGGGGAAGGTTGGGCCTCTTGCATTTTGCAATACCCTGCGGCGTGGAGCAGGTAAGAGGGAACCTGCGGGACTTGGTTCGACAGTAGGTATCCCCCTGGGGGTTCTGGGTCGGCTAATGGTATGCTTGTGCATCAGCCACTATCTCCACTATGTCTTTTGAGGCAGGATGGGATGTACTAATGTTTACCCAGATAACATGTAGGTATATGTATGCTTTTAAAGATATGTATTTACTACTCCCCCCAGATCTGCCTGTTAGCATGATACTGCAGCCCCACGTGCTATAAGGAGGAAATGCTGGCAAAACTCCTGTTTCTTAGGAAGCCTATGGGGACAGCTTCCTCTATGTGTGCACTACAATAAGATTAGTGTCTTGCCTGGTGTCTGTTGGGTTGCTAGCGCTGGTCCAGGCTTCTCCTCTGCTTTCTGCTTCCTCCATGTTGGTTTCAGCGTGGGGGGGGCGCGCGCACGCGTGCGCGCCGCCTTTTACAGCGTCAGCGTGCGTGGGGGGGGCGGGCCAGCAGCGTCAGGTCTCAATTAAAGCAGCAAAGCATTTCCTGGCTGATCATTCCCTCCTGAAGGCAGAGGAGGCTGAGGACACAGAGCGCGCAGCTGAGCTATTTCTGGCTAACAGTGACACCCAGTGGGGGTTTGTGGATCTTCAGGTCTGGACTTAGCTCCATACTGACCAGAAAAAAAAAAAAAAAGTTTTTTTTCTTAAAGGGACTCAGCCTTAGATCTGGCAGTATCTGAGTGGGTGCAACCTTGGGCTCCAGCTAACGGGCATTGGTGTGGCAATACTCACAGGACCTTCCTCGGTATTGCCGCCTTCTCGGGCGTATGAAAATTTGGAAAAATTTTACCATAGCCTGTTCTTATTAATGGTTCACTTCTAGCTACAACAGTTGGGTGTTGGCTTTAGGGGTGTCTCAAGGTTGTGCAATGGCTCCCAAGGGATCAGGACCAGCTAAGGCTGCAAAAGGTACCAAAAAACTAAAGGGGTCTCCATCGGGGTCAGAGGATTTGGGCCAGGCTCTAGGGGTCCCACCCTCACCAGATAGACCACCGAACAGCATGTTGCAGGAGCCATTGAGGGTGCTAGGGGCAGAGGCGGCCCCCAATCAACCCATTCCCGTTTACGTTACGGAAGAAATGCTAGCGACCACCCTGGGTGGGCTAGAGGAAAGGTTAACTGCTTTAATTGCCCGCTCTTTGCCAGGTGGCAAACGGGCTAGATCCCCGTCACCTAGATTGGTGTTTTCAGATGCAGAGGTCCTCTCTTCGGAGGAATTGGACCCACAGGGGGATCAAGCGGACCCGAGTCCCGACGGTTCAGACATTGAGGGTTCCACTATAGATGAAATTTTTTCGGCTTCTCAAGCAGAGAGCCTGTGGATCCAGTCTCTGACAGATATGGTTCGCACTGCTTTTAAACTTCCAGTGTCAGAACAATTAGCCCCCGCGGTATCCTCTTTAGGTTCCTTGAAGGCACCGTTGAGTGGTGCGTCTTTTCCGGTTCACCCCCTTCTGGAGAGCGTGATTTTTCAGGATTGGGCTCGACCTGATAGGATTTTTATCCCTCCTAAAAGGTTCAATATTCTCTATCCTATGGAAGAGGAATTTGCAAAGAAATGGTCACTCCCTACCGTGGACGCAGCCATTTCCTGCGTAAATGAATCCCTGACCTGTCCGGTTGAAAATGTCCAGATGTTTAAAGATCCAGTCGACAAAAAGTTGGAGACCCTACTGAAGGCTTCTTTTACCACAGTAGGTGCCGTGGTTCAGCCAGCGGTGGCAGCCATTGGCGTTTGTCAGGCTTTAAAGGATCAGACTAAACAGATATTAAGGGACATACCGGCTCAGCAAGCTCGTGAATTGGCTGACCTCCCAAGGGCTCTCTGCTTTGCAGTAGATGCTATTAAAGTGGAGTTCCGGCCACAATTTCACTTTTTAAATATAAATACCCCTGTAATACACAAGCTTAATCTATTCTAGTAAAGTTAGTCTGTAAACTAAGGTCCGTTTTGTTAGGTTGTTACAGCATTTAGATACTTTATAAAACAGGAATTGACCGTGGCCATCTTAAGTGTGGGAATCCATGAAGCCAGACTGTATGACTTCCTGGATTTCAGCTTTGCATATCTCGCACATGCTCAGTGCTGCACAAGCAATGTAATATGTTACAGATCAGGTTTCAATAGCAAAATCTCTCCTCCCCTCCTCCTTCCAGGAACCAGGAAATATACGAAATAATTTGTTATGTAGATATATCTGCACCGCACACCACACCGATCACAGCGCACCGCACAATGCACCGATCA
The DNA here is from genome assembly GCA_029574335.1 of Rana kukunoris. Lineage (NCBI taxonomy): Eukaryota > Metazoa > Chordata > Amphibia > Anura > Ranidae > Rana > Rana kukunoris. Next base: position 49,791,982 of record CM056059.1, on the reverse strand, counting down.
CAGCGCACCGATCACAGCGCACCGATCACAGCGCACCGATCACAGCGCACCGATCACAGCGCACCGATCACAGCGCACCGATCACAACACACCTCACAGCGCAACGATCACAGCGCACCGATCACAGCGCACCGATCACAGCGCACCGATCACAGCACACCGATCACAGCACAATGCACCGATCACAGCGCACCGATCACAGCGCACCGATCACAGCACAACGCACCGATCACAGTACACCGATCACATCACAGCGCACCGATCACAGCGCACCGATCACAGCACACCGATCACAGCACAGTGCACCGATCACAGCACAGCACAACGCACCAATCACAGCACACCGATCACAGCACACCGCACAATGCACCGATCACAGCGCACCGATCACAGCGCACCGATCACAGCACACCGATCACAGCACACCGATCACAGCACACCGATCACAGCACAGTGCACCGATCACAGCGCACCGATCACAGCGCACCGATCACAACGCACCGATCACAGCACAGTGCACTGATCACAGCGCACCGATCACAGCGCACCGATCACAGCACACCGATCACAGCACACCGATCACAGCACACCGCACAATGCACCGATCACAGCGCACCGATCACAGCACAGTGCACTGATCACAGCACAGCGCACCGATCACAGCGCACCGATCACAGCACACCGCACAATGCACCGATCACAGCGCACCGATCACAGCGCACCGATCACAGCACAACGCACCGATCACAGTACACCGATCACATCACAGCGCACCGATCACAGCGCACCGATCACAGCACACCGATCACAGCACAGTGCACCAAACACAGCACAGCACAACGCACCAATCACAGCACACCGATCACAGCACACCGCACAATGCACCGATCACATCGCACCGATCACAGCGCACCGATCACAACGCACCGATCACAGTACACCGCACAGCGCACCGATCACAGCGCACCGATCACAGCACAGCACAGCACACCGATCACAGCGCATCGATCACAGCGCACCGATCACAGCGCACCGATCACAGCACAGCACACCGCACCGATCACAGCACAACATTTAGTAAATATTCCCACATCGCATAGACCCCCCCGCCCAATTGCATCACAATACCCACAAAATTGCATCGCCCCAGCCAGCACATCGCATTGCCCCCGCGAAATCACATCTCCTCCATCGCAGCACCCCCCCCCCCCCGCCAAATTGCATCAAATCGCCCCAGCACATCACATCACACTGCCACCAAATCGCATCGCCCCAGCACATTACACAGCCCTTGTACCTCTGGACCCCTTTACATTACACAGCACTCTGGATCCCTTTACATTACACTGCACCCTGCACCTCTGGACCCCCTTTACATTACACTGCACCCTGCATCACTGGACCCCTTTACATTACACAGCACCCTGCACCTTTGGACCCCTTTACATTACACAGCTCTTGTACCTCTGGACTCCTTTACATTACACAGCACCCTGCACCTATGGACCCCTTTACATTACACAGCACCCTGCACCTTTGGACCCCTTTACATTACACAGCACCCTGCACCTTTGGACCCCTTTACATTACACAGCACCCTGCACCTTTGGACCCCTTTACATTACAAAGTACCCTGCACCTTTGGACCCCTTTTACATTACACAGCCCTTGTTTTTCTGGACCCCTTAACATTACACAGCACCCTGCACCTCTGGATCCCTTTACATTACACAGCCCCCCACATCTCTGGACCCCTTTACATTACACAGTACCCTGCACCTCTAGAAGCCTGTATGTTACACAGGCACCCCCCTTAACAGTTCTGGGCCCCCTAATTGTTACTCAGACCCCTCTACAGTGCACACCCCCTCCCTACAGTGCAGGCCCACCTGCAGTGAAGACCCCGTTACAATACAGACCCCCCTCTACAGTGAAGACCCCCCTTACTACAGTACAGACCCCCCTTCCTACAATACAGACCCCCACTACAGTGAAGACCCCCCTTCCTACAATACAGACCCCCGCTACAGTAAAGACCCCCCGTCCTACAATACAGACCCCCCTTCCTACAATAAAGACCCTCCTTCCTACAGTACAGCCCCCCCTTCCTACAATACAGACCCCCACTACAGTGAAGACCCCCCTTCCTACAATACAGACCCCCCTTCCTACAATACAGACCCCCGCTACAGTGAAGACCTCCCTTCCTACAATACAGACCCCCCTTACTACAATACAGACCCCCGCTACTGTGAAACCCCCCCTTCTTACAATACAACCCCCCCCTTGCTACAATACAGACCCCCGCTACAGTGAAGACCCCCCTTCCTACAATACAGACCCCACTTCCTACAATACAGACCCCCGCTACAGTGAAGACCCCCCTACAATACAGACCCCCCCCCCTCCTTACAAAACAAACCCCCCCCTTGCTACAATACAGACCCCCCCATTTAGACCCACAATGTATCAGTCAGAGAGCCCGAGGTAGTGGCTTGGCGGGGGTGGGGGGACTTAGTGGCTTGGCGGGGGTGGGGGGGGACTTAGTGGCTTGGCGGGGGTGGGGGGGACTTGGTGGCTTGGCGGGGGGGACTTAGTGGCTTGGCGGGGGTGGGGGAGAGTGCAAGCTGCTCCCCTGTCAGTCGGCACATCTGGGACCGGCGCGGCGCAATGATCCTCTTCTCTCATGTCATGTCTCTGATAAGTGTAGGGCAGCGGCCGTCAGCCGAGCAGAGAAGCCGCCTCCCCCCTTCTCCTGCATGCAGAGCACTGTATAGACATAAAGGAGAAGGGGGAGGCGGCTTCTCTGCTCGGCTGACGGCCGCTGCCCTACACTTATCAGAGACATGACATGAGAGAAGAGGATCATTGCGCCGCGCCGGTCCCAGATGTGCCGACTGACAGGGGAGCAGCTTGCACTCTCCCCCACCCCCACCAAGCCACTACCTGCTCCGCTCTGGCACTCGGGCACTGTACTAGTCTGTGTCAGTCAACGCACAATGTTTAAACCCGCGGCGCCTGTGTTTTTTTTTCATTCGCGGGGGGGGGTAATCACGCGATGCTACGCGGCCAGGACCTCCTGGGGTTGATGACAAACATCTCCCAGGAGGCAATGCAGCACTGATTGACGGGGCGATGCCGCTGCGGCCGCGGCCGAGGAAAATAAACTCATCTGCACAGCACAGTGAGTTTAAAAAAAAAAAAAAAAGACACACCAATTCAATTTAAGGGGGCATTTTAAAAACAAATGCTATAAAGTTGAAAAAGAGGGTGGAGCTCCACTTTAAGGACTCCATTCAACAGGCGTCCCGTTTATCTCTGCTGTTGGTTCATATGCGTCGCCTTTTGTGGCTGAAAAACTGGTCAGCAGAGGCACCCTGCAAAAGGCTTTTAGCAGGATTTCCCTTTCATGGTGGGAGACTATTCGGTGAAGACCTAGATAAATATATCCAGACCATATCAAGTGGTAAAAGTTCTTTCTTGCCTGTCAAGAAAAGATCGCGTGGGCCCGCGTTTAAGCGACAGGCCTTCGCAGGCTCGGCCCCTTCAACTTCCCGTCAGTATCGACGGCCTCCCGGGTGTTCAGCATTTAATAGCCGCCCACAAGGACAAGCCACGGCAGGCAAGAGGCCATGGTCTCGCAAGCCGGTTAAACCAGACATCAAGTCAGATTCATGAAGGGGCACCCCCACTCTCTTGGGTGGGGGGAAGGCTTCGGTTTTTCTCCGAAGTGTGGGAGGGCAGAATTCCCGACTCTTGGGTACTGTCCGTGGTAGCCACGGGCTACAAGCTAGAGTTTCGGGAAGTCCCCCCTCCTCATTTTCAGGGGTCAAGTCTTCCAAGCGACCCATTAAAGAGGGCCTCTCTTGTAAAAGCATTGGATCGTCTCTTGCTCCAAGGAGTAATTGTAGAAGTACCAACCCAGGAATGGGGTCTGGGATTCTACTCCAACCTTTTCATAATACCAAAGCCCAATGGCGACGTCAGGCCTATCTTAGACCTCAAACGCCTAAATCGCTTTCTAAAGATTCAGACCTTTCGTATAGAGTCCATACGTTCGGTGGCAGCCAGCCTACATCAAGACGACTTTCTAGCATCTATAGACATAAAGGATGCGTATCTGCATGTGCCGATCTACCCGGCACATCACAAGTTTCTTCGTTTTATGATAGATCACCTTCATTACCAGTTCGTAGCCCTCCCTTTCGGGTTGGCAACAGCTCCGCAGGTATTCACAAAGGTGTTAGCCCCGGTGCTAGCCGTCCTAAGGACAGAAGGCATTTTGGTCCTGGCATACCTGGACGATCTTCTGGTTATCGACAGCTCAGCTTCCAGCCTCAATCATGCAGTAGTTCGCACAGTTCAGCATCTAGAGGAATTCGGGTGGATTGTGAACCAAGAAAAATCGATATTGAAACCCACAAAGCAGTTGGAATATCTAGGCCTTCGGCTAGATACAGACTGCCAGAGGATATTTTTACCTCAAGCAAAGGTCAGATCAATAACTCAAGCAGTTCAAGTGATCTTAGGCAAGAAGAGGCCGACTATTCGCCTATGTATGCGACTGCTGGGGAAGATGGTGGCCGCCTTCGAGGCAGTGCCCTACGCCCAGATCCATACCAGATATCTCCAGGCAGCCATTCTCTCTGCTTGGAACAAGTCCATTCAGGCGTTAGATCGTCCGTTAGTGCTCTCCCCAGGAGTCCGGCGCAGCCTGTTTTGGTGGCTGGTCCCTCAAAATTTGTCAAAGGGGAAATCCTTTTGCCCCATCACGTGGAAGATAGTAGCCACGGATGCCAGCCTGTCAGGTTGGGGGGCAGTTCTAGAAGGACAGACCCAGCAAGGGCAGTGGTCGGAGGCAGAAAAACTGCTTCCCATCAATATCCTAGAGATCAGAGCTGCTCGGCTGGCCCTGATCGCCTGGACTCTCCCCCTTCAGGGTCTGCCAGTAAGGATACAGTCCGACAATGCCACTGCGGTGGCATACATAAACCACCAGGGGAGCACGAGGAGCCTAGCAGCCCAAAGGGAAGTAAACCTGATTTTCTCATGGGCCGAAGCCCATGTACCCTGCATCTCGGCGGTGTTCATCCCAGGGATAGACAATTCTCAAGCAGATTTTTTGAGTCCTCAACAGTTGCTCCCGGGGGAGTGGTCTCTTCACCCCCAGGTATTCCAAGAGATTTGCCAAAGATTCGGAGTCCCAGATGTGGACATTATGGCAACGAGATCCAACAAAAAGTTGGACAAATTCATATCCCGAGCCAGGGATCCCTCGGCCTACGGGACCGATGCGTTGGTTTGCCCCTGGCACCAGTTTTCTCTCCTGTATGCGTTCCCTCCACTGCAGATGATTCCCCGCCTTCTACGGAGGATCAGGGTGGAGCACAGGCCTGTGATCCTGGTGGCCCCAGCCTGGCCCAGGAGGGCTTGGTACGCACTCATCGTGAAGATGTCAGTCGGGGCACCGTGGCCGCTCCCCCTGCGCCCAGATCTGCTGTCTCAGGGCCCAATCTGCCACCCTGCTTCACAGCAGCTAAATTTGACGGCTTGTCGGCTGAATCCCTAATTCTTAAGGGCAGAGGCCTCTCAGCTCAGGTCATATCTACGTTGATTCAGGCTAGGAAACCGGTCTCTAGAAATATTTATTACAGAGTCTGGAGAACCTATGTGGAGTGGTGCGAGTCTCAAAAATGGCATCCTCGAAAGTTTTTTATTGACAGGATCTTGCGATTCCTCCAGGTTGGCGTTGACAAAGGGTTGGCTCTTAGTACTCTAAAGGGGCAGGTGTCGGCTTTATCGATATGGTTTCAAAGACCCTTGGCCACCCATTCGCTTATGAAAACCTTCTTGCAGGGGGTCTTGCATGTGAATCCCCCTATTAGAGCTCCCCTCTGCCCCTGGAATTTAAATCTGGTCTTGTCAGCTTTACAAAGGCAGCCGTTTGAACCTCTGACAGAAATCCCTCTTGTGCTACTAACCCGAAAGTTGGTTTTCTTGGTGGCTATGGCTTCGGCCAGAAGGGTTTCCGAGCTGGCAGCCTTGTCAGCTGAACTCGCACGGCTTCACTCCCACAGCCCAGTGTGAACCAGGGCTAAAGCCCAGGTCTGGATGACTGACACACCAGGCAGTAAATTCCAAATTAGGATGACAGTCCAAGAGCATAAATGTTTAAATCAGTGACAGCTCTCAGATTTCTGTCCTGCCAGGTTCCTTTAAAGTGGACCTTCAATCATTTTTTTCAACTTTTGATCTATTAAATCTTTTGCCCTTGTTGTTTAACTTGGCAAAAAAAATAAAAAAATTCTGCCAGTAAATACTTTATACAGCCCACTTCCTGTTTTGTGTCTGGTAAAAAGCCTAGACTTATGACATCATACACAGCTCTCTCTCGCTCTTGTGATAGTTTGCCAGTAAGGGAGGAGGGATGATTCAGAAGAGGGCCAATCGAGAGCTGCAGAGCTGGAGGTGTGTGTCTGTGTAAATCCAGGAAGTGAAAAGGCTTCAGCTGCCCACAGTTAAGATGGTAGTAGCCAAACTCGGTGGAGGGAAGATGATTTCTGCAGCATATTTGGCAGATAAAGAATCGCAGTATATATAAAATATGCAAAGTGGTTGGAAGGAAGCTTCAGAATGGAAAATATTTTTTTATTACAAATTATGTGCGCAGACTGCAGTTCCTCTTTAAGTAGCGTCTGTCTAATTAGAGTGAATCTGAAATATTCTCTTGATTAATACGTACCTTTTTGTTTTGTAATAACAGTTCTGTACCAAGGAACAAGAACCCCTTTCAAGAGGTAAGCCAAGTAACACCTTATTCACAATATAAATATCCTAATTGACTGACAACCACTTATAGTTCCAAGACAGTTTTGCACATGTTGTACCTACATTTTTTGGCAGATCTGTACACCATAGGAAGTGATGCTTTCTATTTTTGTGTAATTGTTCTTCATAGTTATGTTTCTTAGCTCCTCTTACACTCACACTCTATAAAAATCAGTCCTGTGTCAAGTTCTTGCCAGAATCTAGCTGTAGCTAATTTGTATCAGTTTCTGCAAAATATCCACACACGTCACTGAGTTCAACAGTAACTAGATACATTCGAATTTTATTTGGTTCATGTGTAGAAGAACCCAATTCTAAACCTTTCTATAATTTTTTAATGGCATAGCTGTTTAGGTGCCTACGTGTATGCTGTTAAAACTTTTCTCTGTTTCTTAATGGAAGAACTGCTTGCTATACTAACCAGCTATTTAAAAAATTGAAGTCCTGCCTCAGAGTAGTCTCAGCAATGTACTCATCACTTGGCCGGAAAAAAAAAAACGTTCTTTTGACCCCACTGATCCTGGGTTTTACTAAGGGTTGAGGTGCTCAGATTGTAGGAATAAGCTCAGTCAGCAACTGTCACCCCCTAACTTGGTCCTCTGAGAGGATCTCAGTGGATTATCAGAAGGGGGGGGGTTACAGAAGAGACTTTTCTGGCTAACAAGAATATTTGAAATACAGCTAAATGGATTTCATTTGTATTTTGAATTGAAAATAAATGGGAGCCTTGTGGTGTCTGTGCATGCCTTTCTCCACCTTGCATTATAATGACTAATACATTCAGCACTTGTGTGCTGGTTTTTGGGAGCTAAGGCAGAGAGGCCCGGCAAAAGGGCGCACCCCTGTCGTGTGCCTCCGTGGAGTGGGAAGGTTTCAGATAAGATATTATTTGTGCGTGTCATGGCAGAATACAACTTCTGCACCCAAGAAATGAAATTTGGGCCAAAACCGAATTTGCGCAACACCATCCATAAATAGTCCCACTCCACTGAGTCAAAAGCTTTTTCTGCATCCAAGGAGGCCGCTACCCCCACAACCCCAGGGATAGTGTGAGGGAAAGGTGTTGAGCATCAATATAATAGACTAATAATGGCCTTATGTAACTTGTATAATTCCATTCCATAGTAATCAAAGTAATTCTGCGTTGGTTATGTAACAACACCCCAGAGAAAATGAAGTGGAAGTAATCAGAATTATTTGTGGGCTAAAGAAATGTTGTGTATTTTTTGCACATGTATTGTATTACAGGGTTAAAAGACCCCTTTGTGGAAAATGCTGTTTGAATAATTAGCGTGTCATTTGCTCTTATCACAGTATTTATGCAGGTTTAATGCACATTCATGTGTTTTATATGTGTCATAAAAAAAATCATTATTTTATATTTAGTTAAAGTGGATGTTAACCCCAATTTTTTTTTTTTTTATGTCACAATGTACAGTATAAGATTTCTTCTCATTCATGCCCAGTCTTACCACACAGAGTTAATACAGCTCTGAGCAATCCTCTTTTATTATTCAGTGAAGTAAAACGGACTCACAGAGAAAAACTTTAGTCCGTTCCGACACCTTGTTGTGAGTGACAGGTTATTTACATATCTCATGCACTAGCCTGGAGACCGGCATTATTTTTTTTAATTCCCACCCCCACTTCTTTTCTGAAGTCATGTGGTTACCTTTCTGGATTTTGACTGGATGTTGGTGATCATAGCAGAATTTAGTGTAAGGAATACATAGGAAAAAATGCATATTGACAAGGGGAGTGTAGAGGAGGGCGGGGAGTCTACTGACATCACGACTCCACCCACAGAGCTCCAGACAACAGATGAGCCCACAGAATCTGCAGTTTTTCAGTTCTTTTAACAGACAGAAGGGAGACATTTGACAGGTAAGGATACATGCAGGAGGCATCTATATCCTTATAGATCAGCACTATGGCAGTAGTTTAGAAAGGATGAGAGTGGCTTTACATCCACTTTAATAGGTTTCCAACACCCAACAAAGGATTCTGCCGCCATTACTATCCGCTGTTATTTTTCCAGTGCCGATTATAAAATAAAAGTGCAACCTGATTTGTAAATTTAAGCACTTTAAATTCCAGACGCTGAGCATATTTCATTATTTGCAATTGAGAACAATTTGACCCAGTATTTCCAAATAGGATGACTTTGGTGGTATCTGGAGACTGCAGCTGTTCCTCCCATGTACACTGTGCAGTTATTGTCCAAACATATCAGATCAAGAGTCCACAAAATATAACACTGAAGACCCAAAGTGATTTCCAAAAATGAACTGCTGTACGACAGAATATGCAAATTATTTATTTTCACCTCTTAATTTTCTTTTACCAAGTTAAAAATTGAACAGCAGCTTACCAACTTTGCCATAACTGTCTAAAGATGTCCATTAACTTTATAATGTGATTGTAACACAAACTGCACAGGGAATATTACTTTTTCCAAAAGATGTAATAAAGAGGGTCTATCTAATAACAGCCCACTTACTTTGAGGGCCTGTTCACACCAGAGCACAGTGTGAGAAACTTGCTTTCCATGCACGGTCCCCGCACCGTGTTCAAAACACACTACAGTTGCAATCTGCAGCAGGTGTCAATATTAAGTTAATGACAGCTCAAACGCAGGTCACTGTGCATTTCTCCACACGGATCGTATGATACAGAAGCATGCAATACAGTTGCAAAAAAGTTTCCAAAAGTAGTGGTGCAATTTCAGCCCATTCATTTTAAAATGGGACCACACAGAACAGCATGTGAATCACACAGGAACGCACAACGCATCCTAAACCCAGAAAGGCCCTGTTGCTATAGAGTTGTTGGTAGTTTTGCAGAATGTACAACCAGTGTGAAAAATGTGTGATCACGTTAGGACTGTTGATTATACTAATCGTGTATTTTTTTTATTTTTTTTTACCTGCAGGCCATTGTGTTTGTTGTTGGAGGAGGAAACTATATTGAATATCAGAATTTAGTAGACTATATAAAGGTTGGTGTATATCCTGACTTTCCTGCTTCTTCGGCATATACATCATAGTTTTCTTCAGTTCAGAGAATTTTGTTTAATATTGAAGCATACTATTTCATGAAATATGTATAGCAAGGCTCTTACCTTATCATTATATCTCTTCATTCCTCAAGGTCGTTTATTTACCTATTTCATTGTCAATCTTTTTGCCCAGATGCATTTCTTTTAAAAAGAAGTATAGAAAACATATTTTCTCTTGACTGAAACAGCGCCTCCTTAATCTTGACCATTGGGTTATATCGCCTAATGGTCAAGATTAAGTAGGCGGTGTGTCCGACGATGAAATGTATTTTACCGTGAGTACTAAAATCCCATTGTTTCGGAAATTTCTGTCTCCTGCCGGGTCTAACACCGAGTAGCGAACGACCAAACACCGCTGATCGTTCTGTTCTCAGAGCTTACCGAGAAGAGAGAAGGTGTCGGTTACCGGCTCTCTGCTCTGCCCCCATCCACACACTCACTGGATCACCAACAGGCTGTGCCGGTCCAGGCATGTGGGCGGATTCGACCATATATTCACGATCTTGATGTCAGCCGACAGAAGGGTTTAGTCCGCTGTCTGCTGAAATCGTGTCACGGGAGTGTAGAACAAACAGGAGAGATACGGCCAATCAAGCTTTGGCTGTACTTTTTGTCGTTTATGTCATTTTTATGTTGGCACATTCCATCTAAAAGCTAAAATCTGATTTGAAACGGGACTGCTACCCTGTTAACTGATGGGCTTTCAGGAGAAGGTAAATAGGTAGCATTGCAGAAAAAAAAAACCTAGACTAGCCATCAGCAGTGTGGTGATGTTCTCCATGAATGGATTATGCAGATATGCACCCATATAGCGCAGCAGCTGTGAATGGATACCTGGACTATGTGTATCACTGTACAAATATTGTGCAAGGTAAAACATTGTCTCAGTGAGGTTTATTTACTAAAACTGTAGAGTGCAAAATCAGGCTCACTTCTGCATAGAAAGCAATCGGCTTCCAGGTTTTATTGCCAAAGTTTAATTTAACAAGCTGAGGTTAGAAGCTCATTGGTTTCTATGCAGAAGTGAGCCTGACTTTGCACTTTCCAGCTTTAGTAAATAAACCCCATTGTGTACTTAAGCCGCGTTTCGCTGCAGATGCATGCAAATCTGTCAGTTGCAGACAGGAACTTTAGATTACCTTGACCAGAGTATTATTCTAGTTGGATGGGTATGGAGGGGAAAATGGCGCTGCTAATGGCAATTAGGTCGTGTCTTACAAATTAGAACATATCACAGTGTCTAAGACGTGTGACTCTATTAAATGGTATGAGTTTCACCAATCGTGGCCGTGTTGGGTATCTGTATGGGGTATAGCCCAATAATAATGGACTGCCCCTGCACCTATAGTGTAAGGTGACCAGATTTTTAAAATTAATTCCGGGGACATTTTTTGTATTTATTTTTTAATTGGCAAATGGTAAATTTTGTAAGCATATTTTCCTAAATGATATATGCAGTGTGTGGATGCGTGATTATGTATGATATACATGTTATTTCTCACACTTCCTCCATGAGATAAAAAAAAAAGTAGATACTTGGATTATAGAGAAAAACCTTGGGCAGGGGCAGCCAGTGGCATCTCCAGTGTTTATATTTAGGGGGGGGGGCACAGGGACAAAAGAAGGGGGGCCATCTATAAATGTGTCATGCTACTGTACATCCAAAAACATAAATGTATTTTATTGGAATTTTATGTGATAGACCAACACAAAGTGGCACGTAATTGTAAAGTGGAAGGAAAATGATAAATGTTTTTCAAAATTGGCACCTGGGGCGGATCCAATATCTAGCATCCCTCCCCCCAGGCAGACAGGCAGTGCACTGTATGTCGACGTCAAGTGATGTTAGGGTAGAATACTGGCAGATTGGGGTGATATAGTGCCAGGTTAGAGTGAAAGTGTCAACGTAGGTGATATACAATAGTGGCAGTGCCAGGTTAGGTGGTATATAGTAGTGGCAGGTTAGGTGATAGTGCCAGGCTATGTGATATACAGTAATACCAGGTTAGCTGGTAGTGGCAGGTTAGGTAATTGACAATAGTTCCAGGTTAGGCAGTAGTGGCAGGCTAGGTGGCAGTGCCAGGTTAGGTGGCAGCACCAGGTTAGGTGGCATACAGTAGTCCCAGGTTAGGTGGTAGTGCCAGGTTAGGTGGTATACAGTAGTGCCTGGTTAGGTGGTAGTGCCAGGTTGGGTGGTATACAGTATTGCCAGGTTAGGTGGTAGTGCCTGGTTAGGTGGTAGTGGCAGATTAGGTGGTATACAGTAGTGCCAGCTTAGGTGGTAGTGCCAGGTTAGGTGGTATACAGAAGTGCCAGGTTAGGTGGTAGTGCCAGGTTAGGTGGTATACAGTAGTGCCAGGTTAGGTGGTAGTGCCAGGTTAGGTGGTATACAGTAGTGCCAGTTTAGGTGGTATACAGTAGTGCCAGGTTAGGTGGTATAAAGTAGTGCCTGGTTAGGTGGTAGTGACAGGTTAGGTGGTAGTGCCAGGTTAGGTGGTATACAGTAGTGCCAGTTTAGGTGGTAGTGCCAGGATAGGTGGTATACAGTAGTGCCAGGTTAGGTGGTATACAGTAGTGCCTGGATAGGTGGTAGTGCCAGGTTAGGTGGTAGTGCCAGGTTAGGTGGTATACAGTAGTGCCTGGATAGGTGGTAGTGCCAGGTTAGGTGGTGTACAGTAGTGTCAGGTAAGGGTAGTAGTGCCAGGTTAGAGTGGTAGTGCCAGAGTAAATATGACATGAATACATAAGAGTCCTGTCCATCATTTCCATCAGCTGCACTAAAAGCATAAATCCTTCTCTCTGTATACCATACCTCCCACCTCTCTCTCTCTCTCTAAACCATACCTCCCACCTCTCTCTCTCTCTAAACCATACCTCCCACCTCTCTCTCTCTCTGTATACCATACCTCCCCCCCTTTCTCTCTGTATACCATACCTCCCACCTCTCTCTCTCTGTATACCATACCTCCCCCCTCTCTCTCTCTGTATACCATACCTCCCCCCCTTTCTCCCTGTATACCACACCTCCCACCTCTCTCTCTCTCTCTAAACCATACCTCCCACCTCTCTCTCTGTATACCATACCTCCCCCCCTCTCTCTCTGTATACCATACCTCCCCCCCTCTCTCTCTGTATACCATACCTCCCCCCTCTCTCTCTGTATACCATACCTCCCCCCTCTGTAAACCGTAACACCCCCCCTCTCTGTATACTATACCTCCCCCCCTTCTCTCTGTATACCATACCTCCCACCTCTCTCTCTCTAAACCATACCTCCCACCTCTCTCTCTCTCTCTCTCTCTCTCTCTCTCTCTCTCTCTCTCTCTCTCTCTGTATACCATACCTCCCACCTCTCTCTCTCTCTGTATACCATACCCCCCCCCCTTTCTCTCTGTATACCATACCTCCCACCTCTCTCTCTCTCTAGTCTAAACCATACTTCCTACCTCTCTCTCTCTCTGTATACCACACCTCCCACCTCTCTCTCTCTGTATACCATACCTCCCCCCTCTCTCTCTCTGTATACCATACCTCCCCCCCTTTCTCCCTGTATACCACACCTCCCACCTCTCTCTCTCTCTCTCTAAACCATACCTCCCACCTCTCTCTCTGTATACCATACCTCCCCCCCTCTCTCTCTGTATACCATACCTCCCCCCCTCTCTCTCTGTATACCATACCTCCCCCCTCTCTCTCTGTATACCATACCTCCCCCCTCTGTAAACCGTAACACCCCCCCCTCTCTGTATACTATACCTCCCCCCTTTCTCTCTGTATACCATACCTCCCACCTCTCTCTCTCTAAACCATACCTCCCACCTCTCTCTCTCTCTCTCTCTCTCTCTCTCTCTCTCTCTCTGTATACCATACCTCCCACCTCTCTCTCTCTCTGTATACCATACCTCCCCCCCCCCTTTCTCTCTGTATACCATACCTCCCACCTCTCTCTCTCTCTAGTCTAAACCATACTTCCTACCTCTCTCTCTCTCTGTATACCACACCTCCCACCTCTCTCTCTCTGTATACCACACCTCCCATCTCTCTCTCTCTCTGTATACCATACCTCCCCCCTCTCTCTCTGTATAC